>CAJYYF030000001.1:6717500-7254649 GCA_913789895.3 Seladonia tumulorum | reverse complement strand
GGGAGTGAAAATAACGATTCTGGTGCCGTTTCCAGCGTTTTGCAGCACAGAAACTCTGATTCTGTAGTAAACTAGTCGAAACCGTGTAATCTGAGTGAATTTGGTGACATTCGTTCATTGTAGCTCGATGGCATGCGAAGGAAACGAGTGAGAGTGAAAATAACGATTCTTGTGTCGTTTCCAGCGTTTTGCAGCACAGAAACACTGATTCTGTAGTTAACTAGTCGAAACCGTGTAATCTGAGTGAATTTGGTGACATTCGTTCATTGTAGCTCGATGGCATGCGAAGGAAGCGAGTGAGAGTGAAAATAACGATTCTGGTGTCGTTTCCAGCGTTTTGCAGCACAGAAACACTGATTCTGTAGTAAACTAGTCGAAACCGTGTAATCTGAGTGAATTTGGTGACATTCGTTCATTGTGGCTCGATGGCATGCGAAGGAAGCGAGTGAGAGTGAAAATAACGATTCAGGTGTCGTTTCCAGCGTTTTGCAGCACAGAACCACTGATTCTGTAGTAAACTAGTCGAAACCGTGTAATCTGAGTGAATTTGGTGACATTCGTTCATTGTAGCTCGATGGCATGCGAAGGAAGCGAGTGAGAGTGAAAATAACGATTCTGGTTGTCGTTTCCAGCGTTTTGCAGCACAGAAACACTGATTCTGTAGTAAACTAGTCGAAACCGTGTAATCTGAGTGAATTTGGTGACATTCGTTCATTGTAGCTCGATGGCATACGAAGGAAGCGAGTGAGAGTGAAAATAACAATTCTGGTGTCGTTTCCAGCGTTTTGCAACACAGAAACAATGATTCTGTAGTAAACTAGTCCAAACCGTGTAATCTGAGTGAATTTGGTGACATTCGTTCATTGTAGCTCGATGGCATGCGAAGGGAAGCGAGTGAGAGTGAAAATAACGATTCTGGTGTCGTTTCCAGCGTTTTGCAGCACAGAACCACTGATTCAGTAGTAAACTAGTCCAAACCGTGTAATCTGAGTGAATTTGGTGACATTCGTTCATTGTGGCTCGATGGCATGCGAAGGAAGCGAGTGAGAGTGAAAATAACGATTCTGGTGTCGTTTCCAGCGTTTTGCAGCACAGAACCACTGATTCTGTAGTAAACTAGTCGAAACCGTGTAAATCTGAGTGAATTTGGGTGACATTCGTTCATTGTGGCTCGATGGCATGCGAAGGAAGCGAGTGAGAGTGAAAATAACGATTATGGTGTCGTTTCCAGCGTTTTGCAGCACAGAACCACTGATTCTGTAGTAAACTAGTCGAAACCGTGTAATCTGAGTGAATTTGGTGACATACGTTCATTGTGGCTCGAAGGCATGCGAAGGAAGCGAGTGAGAGTTGAAAATAACGATTCTGGTGTCGTTTCCAGCGTTTTGCAGCACAGAAACACTGATTCTGTAGTAAACTAGTCGAAACCGTGTAATCTGAGTGAATTTGGTGACATTCCTTTCATTGTAGCTCGATGGCATGCGAAGGAAGCGAGTGAGAGTGAAAATAACGATTCAGGTGTCGTTTCCAGCGTTTTGCAGCACAGAACCACTGATTCTGTAGTTAACTAGTCGAAACCGTGTAATCTGAGTGAATTCGGTGACATTCGTTCATTGTAGCTCGATGGCATGCGAAGGAAGCGAGTGAGAGTGAAAATAACGATTCTGGTGTCGTTTCCAGCGTTTTGCAGCACAGAAACTCTGATTCTGTAGTAAACTAGTCCGAAACCGTGTAATCTGAGTGAATTTGGTGACATTCGTTCATTGTAGCTCGATGGCATACGAAGGAGCGAGTGAGAGTGAAAATAACAATTCTGGTGTCGTTTCCAGCGTTTTGCAACACAGAAACAATGATTCTGTAGTAAACTAGTCCAAACCGTGTAATCTGAGTGAATTTGGTGACATTCGTTCATTGTAGCTCGATGGCATGCGAAGGAAGCGAGTGAGAGTGAAAATAACGATTCTGGTGCCGTTTCCAGCGTTTTGCAGCACAGAAACTCTGATTCTGTAGTAAACTAGTCGAAACCGTGTAATCTGAGTGAATTTGGTGACATTCGTTCATTGTAGCTCGATGGCATGCGAAGTAAGCGAGTGAGAGTGAAATTAACGATTCTGGTGTCGTTTCCAGCGTTTTGCAGCACAGAACCACTGATTCTGTAGTAAACTAGTCGAAACCGTGTAATCTGAGTGAATTTGGTGACATTCGTTCATTGTAGCTCGATGGCATGCGAAGTAAGCGAGTGAGAGTGAAATTAACGATTCTGGTGTCGTTTCCAGCGTTTTGCAGCACAGAAACACTGATTCTGTAGTAAACTAGTCGAAACCGTGTAATCTGAGTGAATTTGGTGACATTCGTTCATTGTAGCTCGATGGCATACGAAGGAAGCGAGTGAGAGTGAAAATAACAATTCTGGTGTCGTTTCCAGCGTTTTGCAACACAGAAACAATGATTCTGTAGTAAACTAGTCCAAACCGTGTAATCTGAGTGAATTTGGTGACATTCGTTCATTGTAGCTCGATGGCATGCGAAGGAAGCGAGTGAGAGTGAAAATAACGATTCTGGTGTCGTTTCCAGCGTTTTGCAGCACAGAAACTCTGATTCTGTAGTAAACTAGTCGAAACCGTGTAATCTGAGTGAATTTGGTGACATTCGTTCATTGTGGCTCGATGGCATGCGAAGGAAGCGAGTGAGAGTGAAAATAACGATTCTGGTGTCGTTTCCAGCGTTTTACAGCACAGAACCACTGATTCTGTAGTAAACTAGTCGAAACCGTGTAATCTGAGTGAATTTGGTGACATTCGTTCATTGTGGCTCGATGGCATGCGAAGGAAGCGAGTGAGAGTGAAAATAACGATTCTGGTGTCGTTTCCAGCGTTTTGCAGCACAGAAACACTGATTCTGTAGTAAACTAGTCGAAACCGTGTAATCTGAGTGAATTTGGTGACATTCGTTCATTGTAGCTCGATGGCATGCGAAGGAAGCGAGTGAGAGTGAAAATAACGATTCTGGTGCCGTTTCCAGCGTTTTGCAGCACAGAAACTCTGATTCTGTAGTAAACTAGTCGAAACCGTGTAATCTGAGTGAATTTGGTGACATTCGTTCATTGTAGCTCGATGGCATGCGAAGGAAGCGAGTGAGAGTGAAAATAACGATTCTTGTGTCGTTTCCAGCGTTTTGCAGCACAGAAACACTGATTCTGTAGTAAACTAGTCGAAACCGTGTAATCTGAGTGAATTTGGTGACATTCGTTCATTGTGGCTCGATGGCATGCGAAGGAAGCGAGTGAGAGTGAAAATAACGATTCTGGTGTCGTTTCCAGCGTTTTGCAGCACAGAAACACTGATTCTGTAGTAAACTAGTCGAAACCGTGTAATCTGAGTGAATTTGGTGACATTCGTTCATTGTGGCTCGATGGCATGCGAAGGAAGCGAGTGAGAGTGAAAATAACGATTCAGGTGTCGTTTCCAGCGTTTTGCAGCACAGAACCACTGATTCTGTAGTAAACTAGTCGAAACCGTGTAATCTGAGTGAATTTGGTGACATTCGTTCATTGTAGCTCGATGGCATGCGAAGGAAGCGAGTGAGAGTGAAAATAACGATTCTGGTGTCGTTTCCAGCGTTTTGCAGCACAGAAACACTGATTCTGTAGTAAACTAGTCGAAACCGTGTAATCTGAGTGAATTTGGTGACATTCGTTCATTGTAGCTCGATGGCATACGAAGGAAGCGAGTGAGAGTGAAAATAACAATTCTGGTGCCGTTTCCAGCGTTTTCCAGCACAGAAACTCTGATTCTGTAGTAAACTAGTCAAAACCGTGTAATCTGAGTGAATTTGGTGACATTCGTTCATTGTAGCTCGATGGCATGCGAAGGAAGCGAGTGAGAGTGAAAATAACGATTCTGGTGTCGTTTCCAGCGTTTTGCAGCACAGAACCACTGATTCAGTAGTAAACTAGTCCAAACCGTGTAATCTGAGTGAATTTGGTGACATTCGTTCATTGTGGCTCGATGGCATGCGAAGGAAGCGAGTGAGAGTGAAAATAACGATTCTGGTGTCGTTTCCAGCGTTTTGCAGCACAGAACCACTGATTCTGTAGTAAACTAGTCGAAACCGTGTAATCTGAGTGAATTTGGTGACATTCGTTCATTGTGGCTCGATGGCATGCGAAGGAAGCGAGTGAGAGTGAAAATAACGATTATGGTGTCGTTTCCAGCGTTTTGCAGCACAGAACCACTGATTCTGTAGTAAACTAGTCGAAACCGTGTAATCTGAGTGAATTTGGTGACATTCGTTCATTGTGGCTCGATGGCATGCGAAGGAAGCGAGTGAGAGTGAAAATAACGATTCTGGTGTCGTTTCCAGCGTTTTGCAGCACAGAAACACTGATTCTGTAGTAAACTAGTCGAAACCGTGTAATCTGAGTGAATTTGGTGACATTCGTTCATTGTGGCTCGATGGCATGCGAAGGAAGCGAGTGAGAGTGAAAATAACGATTCTGGTGTCGTTTCCAGCGTTTTGCAGCACAGAACCACTGATTCTGTAGTTAACTAGTCGAAACCGTGTAATCTGAGTGAATTCGGTGACATTCGTTCATTGTAGCTCGATGGTATGCGAAGGAAGCGAGTGAGAGTGAAAATAACGATTCTGGTGTCGTTTCCAGCGTTTTGCAGCACAGAAACTCTGATTCTGTAGTAAACTAGTCGAAACCGTGTAATCTGAGTGAATTTGGTGACATTCGTTCATTGTAGCTCGATGGCATACGAAGGAAGCGAGTGAGAGTGAAAATAACAATTCTGGTGTCGTTTCCAGCGTTTTGCAACACAGAAACACTGATTCTGTAGTAAACTAGTCCAAACCGTGTAATCTGAGTGAATTTGGTGACATTCGTTCATTGTAGCTCGATGGCATGCGAAGGAAGCGAGTGAGAGTGAAAATAACGATTCTGGTGCCGTTTCCAGCGTTTTGCAGCACAGAAACTCTGATTCTGTAGTAAACTAGTCGAAACCGTGTAATCTGAGTGAATTTGGTGACATTCGTTCATTGTAGCTCGATGGCATGCGAAGTAAGCGAGTGAGAGTGAAATTAACGATTCTGGTGTCGTTTCCAGCGTTTTGCAGCACAGAACCACTGATTCTGTAGTAAACTAGTCGAAACCGTGTAATCTGAGTGAATTTGGTGACATTCGTTCATTGTAGCTCGATGGCATGCGAAGTAAGCGAGTGAGAGTGAAATTAACGATTCTGGTGTCGTTTCCAGCGTTTTGCAGCACAGAAACACTGATTCTGTAGTTAACTAGTCGAAACCGTGTAATCTGAGTGAATTTGGTGACATTCGTTCATTGTAGCTCGATGGCATGCGAAGGAAGCGAGTGAGAGTGAAAATAACGATTCTGGTGTCGTTTCCAGCGTTTTGCAGCACAGAAACACTGATTCTGTAGTAAACTAGTCGAAACCGTGTAATCTGAGTGAATTTGGTGACATTCGTTCATTGTGGCTCATTGTGTGTCCACTGTTTTCATAGGCAACCAGACATGGCAGCCTGGAGCTGGGACCTGACCGGCCTTTTCGAGGAACCCGACCTGACCCAGCGCCCGCTTACGCCGGACACCCGCTGGCCAGACCACACCGAGACTGCCGCCACGTAGGCCGGCCCACGAAACGAGACTCTGCCCGCCGGCGGAGACACCGACGGAGACAAGGGCACGCAGACGACGGATCGGGAGGAGAGCCCCGACCCAGGGCGCTACGTGCCCCGGGAGACAGCTGAGACGTACAACGTCCCGGAGACGCCGACCGCAGCCTCGCCGACGAGCCCCCCCGCCGCACCAGCTCAACCCGCCCTATTCGCCTGGGGTGCGGAGCACACGACCGGCCAGAAAGACGACGGAGCCGCCGCAGCAGCGGGCATGCCGCCGACCGCCACGACCAGCGAGAGCCACCGCCGGAAGAGAGCGGAGTCGCCGGAGGAGCGCCGACCAGACCCTCTTCCGCGCTGGGCAGACTTAACCCTTTCGCTTCGGCAGCCCCGTCCGTCGAAGTGCCGTCACTGAACGGAAACTCGCGCCGAAAATATGCACAGTGCGCGTGGTTTCTGTATATGTGCGTATATATGCGGATATATATACCCAGCCGACACGCCGGTCGCCCACGCCGACGACTACAGCAGCCACAGCCAGCCGCCCCAGCCGCCGCCGAGCACGGGGGAACTCTCCCATTGGGACGAGCCGCTGCCGGCCATCGCCCACGCTCGACTGGCGTCACCCCCGCAGGCCGCGCGGGCCGAGCCTCGGCCCGAGGAACTCCCGCGCCACGCGCGACCACCACCGGGAAGACCGAGCCCGAATCCAGAGCGGAGGACCAACAGCCCGAGGAGGCGCGCGGAACACCGGGGCAAGACGGCAACCCGGACCGAGGAACGGAGCCGGGAGGAGCCGAGGGTCGAGGGAGAGCAGCCGCGCAATGAATGTCGGCCCATGAAGAGGGAGGACTTGTTTCCGCACCTCCTGGCACCGGTCCTGTACACCGGCTGGTGGCCAGACGCACCGAGCCGATAGTTTCGGCTCCCTAACGGTCGGTGTTGCGAGGTGCCGGTCCGCCACATCTTGAAGCGGAGTTCTTACGTGTCTGTGCCGGGCAGCGAAGAACGGTGGAAGCTTATATTCAACCGGAGCGAGCGCTTAGTGCGGTGCATCCGGCGGGCACCGACAACCGCAGACACCGCTCCGCGATAAGGCGTGGTGCGCGGTTTCGAACGCTCGAGTATATCGCGTCGAAAACAGTGACCCCGAACGCTTGAGTGATCGCGACGGGAAAAAAAAAAAAAAAGTGCACCGAACGCTCGAGTGAATCGCGTCGGGAGTGCGAGACGAACGCTGAGCGGATCGCGTCGTCGTGGATGTAGTTTAAGAGACAGTGTAGTTTGTAAGTTAGATTGTAAGTTAGTTTTTAAGTTACCGCCGGCGTTAGATTTCAGTATACATATTGTTCACTTAGGTTAAAAGTAGGACGTAAGTTTAGTTTATAAGTCGATTGTCGTGTAGGCTACATAGCCATGAGTTAAACGGCGGAAAGCCGTTCCGCCGTCCACCGGAAAACCGAGAGAGAGCCGTGACTCTCTCTCTTTTCGCCGAAATTCAGTCAGCTGCGAGTTACGTAATCGGGTTTTCAATCACGACATTCGGTGCTCAGTTTTCTTTATCATTTAATAATTTCATTTAAAGTATCGTGACAATCTTGTATAATTTACAGTGTACAATACAGATAAATTATTTGCAAATCCGTCTTCCATTCAATTCTATCATACAGTCCACTCGTTCCACTTTCACTCTTTTCCAAATCATTCCAGTGCAATCTCGCAATCATTCAACCCTTTCATTCCACCGCCTGCATTCCATTAAATTCCACAGCATCGCAGCTAATTTGTCCAAGCAAGGACAAGTTCGTAACATTCGTCTTAGGTTAATAGACCGATAGAATGAATGATACACTGTTAACCGCGAATCCGAGCACGGACAAATGTGTTTTTTTTTCTTTTCGTTTTCCCTTGCGTTCTATTGAGTCGTTCAGGCTGCTGGCAACGACGCGGTTGATATTATATTTTGTTCACTGTTTCTATAATGACCGAGTAGTTAGAATATCGTCCCCCGTTGACTGATGAATCATATTTTTGTTATTGTTCATATATTGACCAAGTAGTTGAAATACTGTCCTCCGTTGACCGATAAGGTTCATTTGCGTTAGTGTTTCTATACGGACCGGGTAGTTGGAATATTGTTTTGTTAATCGATGTGCAAAAAAATATATATGTTTATTTTCATTTAAATAAATAAGGTTACGGTTCACTCGTTCCGCGACGAAAGGGGGAGGGGGTGTAACAGACCTGGATACTCCAGGCCTGTTACGAACGGGTCTCGCGCCACCGCGATTACCCCCGAGCGTAGCCGACGAACCCCGAGCGACACCGACCTCCGGATTTCGCGCCCCCGCGTCTAGAAACCGGGTTACGCGGGAAACGGAAACCGCCATACTCCGAGAACGCGCGAACCGGACGCGATACGACACCGGAATTTCCGCCGAACACCACCCCGCGCCGCGCCCCTCGGCATAGTGCGCAGAGGGCATAAAGGGAACCCGCGAGCAGGCACGGGCCTCTTTTGACTTCCGGACTTGCCTCTAGTACACTCGAGTCACGACACATTCATTTTTCACATTATCACCGTTTCACACGACGTATAGCAGCGTGAGTATTCCGGTGTTCGTGCCGTCCTTTCCGTTTTCCTGGTAACCGCGGTTGCCCCGACCCCACCTGGATAAGACCCTGGCCGAGCTATGTAACCGATGTTGCTATCGTTCGGCCGGTGAACCTCTGGAGACGTATCGAGCCGGTGACCGCTGTTGCCCTCGACACCCGATCCGGAAACGTGCAGCAAGACAACCGCTGGTGTCTTCGCACCGTCGAAATCACGATCCTCTGCGGAGGGTCGTCCGTAAGCCAGGACACCATGGCCACGGCTTCAACGAGAGTTGCCGCCGAGGCTAAGGGGGATCGGCTCTCGGACACCCACGTGTGCCGACCGCTGGCGACGCCGTGGCTCCGCCGTATCGCGACCCGATAAGCCGCGACCCGATAACGACCGCACCGCGATAACCCGCGTCCCGTGATAACACGCGTGCCGCGACGATCCGCACTCCCGCGACGTCCGAAACCGCGACGATGAACGAGCCGCGAACCGTAACCTGTGAAAAGTAACCTGTAACGCAATCATTTCACCCCCGTCATTCTCACTCGCCTATCCTGCGAACCTTGGCTCGGCGAGCTTAATCCGGCCGCGAGTCCCGTCTGTTGCAGCGAGCCCGCGGAAAACCGAGCTCGTTACATGGCGCCCGAACAGGGACCGGTTAATTTGCATTAATCGGTCGTTACGTTTACCGGTAAAACTCTCCGCCACGTGGCGTCGAGAGAGGTTATCTCGCCGCGGGAGAATCACGTCGCGCACGCGCCGCTCCGCCGAAGCGCGCTGGTACACGCGCGCCGCCGCGCGTCGCGGTCGCGAAGGAGTGCAGGTACACGGACGCCGCCTGGCGTCCGCCGGCCGTACCACACGTCCGCGAGAGAAAAGTATCTTTCGTTGAGGGATAGAATTTTTCGGAAGCCCGTGGGACTTTCCCACGGCCGCGAATCGCCGGAACGGGTAATCCAGTTTGTTCCCAGGAGCATGGGATAGCGTTCGGACCGGAGAACCACGATCCCGGAGGAAAGGCACGCCCGTCGGGAACGAAAGAGCGTCCGCCCAGCGAGGGAAAAATCGCTCTCCGGCTAGGAAAACGTACTCCGTCGGGAGCACCGCATGCCGATACGGCCCTCGCCAGCCACCGCGCGGGAAAGTAAGCCAGATTTACGGAAATTCGGATCCCCGGAGCGGGACCGACAGCAGTGGGCTGAGCACATCGGCCAATTAATCGACGACGCATACGACACACAGGCACCAGGAGTCTTGACCAGGAAAATGACGGCCGCCGCCGAGGCCAGCAAAATGATTAAGGTCGACGACCCGGACCGACTCGTCGACCGGGCGCGAAACTCAGGGATCACTAGCGATGGCTCGGACCCCCACGCATTTCTGGAACGACTGGCCATGCTCCAAAAGAACCATGCGATCCCCAACGCGGATTTGCTGCGGGCGATACCCGACTACTCCTGGGCGAGGCTCAGGAGTGGTACCGGAACCACGCAGACGATATCGCCACATGGGGAGAATTCGCCGAAGAGTTCTTGGCAGCGTGGGCGGCGACTTCATCGCCAGTCCAATTAAAACGGGCAGCCCTGGGACGGCTCCAACAGCAGGGCGAGCCATTCGTCAAGTTCGTGACCGCAGTCACGACCTTGATGCGACGAGCATTAATGCCAAAAGACAGCTGGTTGGAAGTCATATATGACAATATGCTTCCCCGGTTTCAGGAACACTTCCCGTTGGATACGATACCGGATCTCAAGACCCTACAGAGACGGGTCCAGCACATTGAACAGCTGGACGACCGGCGGAGAGAGGAGCGGGCCAGACGCGTGCCCGCCCACGCGACTCACATCGGGCAACAGTATGCCGATCCGATGCCCAGACGGGCCACCAGGAGTCCGAGCCCTCGAGGGGCCCCAGCGCGCGACGATGACCGACGCCCGGAAATATACAACCCAGATACGCACTGCTGGCGGTGCAAGCAACGGGGCCACCACCGCTACGAGTGCCGGAATGCATACCGGAGATTCTGCTCCCGTTGTGGCCGGGATGGAGTGTTGACCCGGGATTGCCACCCTTCGGGAAACGGAGCAAGGGGCCCGCCAGCAAGACCGGCGCCGAGGAGCGATCGAAGGGCCCGATAGAACAAGATGCGATTAAGATCCGGTACGGACCGCGACCGACCACGGAGATTGAGATATACGGCCGTACCGTGGAGGCACTTTTAGACACGGGATCCCAGCTGTCATTTATTAACGCGAAGATACGCGACTGGGCTCGGAAGAACGGGGCGCAGGAAGGGAAGTCCGGCGATCTGATCAATCTAGCCGACGGAACCGACGCTCGACCAGCCGGTACGCTCCGAATCCCATTTACTGCAAGTGATCGGCAATACGAAGAGGACTTTACCGTATTGCCGCGAATGAATACGCCGGTACTTCTGGGCATCCACACGATCGCGGCACTGCGCCTCTCGTTGACACCGCCACCAGAGATCGCCGAATGGCCGATACCGCAGTATCCCAGCGACGACGGAACAAGGCAAACGAATGCACCATGTGCCTACAGATGGGACTCCGGAAACTCACGGAGAGCGAGGACCATGAATTCCAAAGATTCCTGGAGCGAGAATTAGCCCGGTTTGAGACCGTGACCGGCCGGACCACAATGATACAACACCGGATCAAGCTGACCGACGAGACGCCGATCAAACAACGATATCGGCCACGAAACCCGGCGATGCAGGCAATTGTGACGTCGGACGCTTCTCCGACGTTGGTTATAAGGCCACGATAAATCGAGAAAGTAGAGGCTACATCAATGTTTAAGTAGCAATAACTCGGTAAGGAAACGTAGGAAATTAAAATCAATGCGTGCGCATAATATTAAGCACTCACCCATTGTAACGCAAACAATTTTAATTCATAAGGAACATATTATAATTTTCATCATTTTCAAACCACCCCTAACCCTCCTAAAAATAACCCTAACCTACCCTAGCCGAATACATCCTTTCCTTAAGCAAAGCTAAATTCTATATCAACCATTAGATTTACGCGCCGCTCGAATAGAAACGCGAACCCCGCGAACCTCTGATAACCCGATCGTCCTCGATTCCCCGATCCGAGAATCGCTCGACCCGTCGAGCTTTACGGTTAAACAAGCCATAGAATTGGTACCCACATTTGACGGAAATTCGCTCTCCGTACTTCAGTTCGTCCGCGCTTGCAAACGCGCAAGAGATGTAGTTCCGACATCCGCTGAGCGCACGCTCACCAAACTTATATGCAATAAACTCCGAGGCCGCGCATACGCCGCCGTTGAAGACGAAGATTGTTGCACCGTCGCTGACCTGTGCAACAGATTGAAATCGGTATTAGGCCCCTATAAATTCGTCGACCAATATAGAGGCGAATTAGCGAGCATCCTACAAGGCCCCACCGAACATATTTTAGATTTTATAATCCGAGTGAAAGACCTCCGCACCGCGATAATAGACTCCACCGAGGGTCGTACAGACATCGATGAAATTGACAGGTTCGCCGTCGATTGTTTTATCCGCGGTTTAATCCCTACACTACGGGCGGAAGTACGACACTGCCGTTCCCAGCCTTTAAGTGTAGTTTTCGACGAGGCCATAACCGCCTATAAGCAATACGAGCTGGACAAGAAGCGTTTCCGCGACCCTTTTCGCGACGAACCCCGCCGTGTGAATTTCTCCGATACCCGCAGTCGCACCCCGGAGCGACGCAATTACGATGAGCCCCCGCGATACGAGAATAGAAATCGCGTCCCCGAGAGATACTACGATCAAAGAAATCGCGCCCCTGAAACCGAGGGGTGGAGAAACAACTTTCGGGAAACAAACCGGTCCCCGCCGCCCAATCCTCCGCGCCGTTACGAGCCTCCCCAAATAAGGCAAAATTTTAATAATGCCCCGCGAACGGAACAACCGCCGCCGAATTTGAATCGCGACCCGCGCGATCGATTCCCGACGGAAGTCGCGAAATATTGCACCTACTGCAAACGAAATGGCCACGATATCCACAAATGTCGCCGCCGCGAATACAATAATGGCCTGAAGTCGGGAAACGACACCGGCCTCCCGACCAACGCGCCCCGGGGACAGGAGGCATCCCCAACGAGACCCCAAAGATCTGTACAGTTAACGACAGTCAACGAGACGCCAAGCTCGTCTCGGCCGTAAAAATCGTGTCAGATTCCCCCATCCCTCGCATAAAAGCGAGCTCACCGCATTTCGCGAAAGAATGCGAGTTTCTCTTGGACACCGGGTCCGAGGTTAGTTTAATCAGAGCATCTAGTATTAAGCCGGACGTGCAACTGGAAACCGACGATATAATCCATATCCACGGCGTAACAGAGGGAGAGATAACCACCCTCGGTTATATCAATGCCGAGATTGCTGGTTCAATCAAAGTTACGCTACATGTGGTGCCGGAAAGTTTCCCAGTCAGCATAGACGGCCTACTAGGCTCCCCATTCTTCTTGCAAGGAGCAGAGATCTCCTTCCCCCAAGAGTGTTTGGAATACGAAGATGTGCGAATTCCTTTCTCAAACCCGCGAAAATATTCCGTGGAGGGCCGTACCTCCGCCTGTATCGCGGTCAACGTAAGCGGCCCGAGCACCGGGTACGTCCACCGGGTAGATACTGAACCCAACGTCTTCCTAGGCGATTGCCTAGTAACTAATCGCAATGGGAAAGCGTACCTGCGATGCTTTAATGCATCAACCCAAGTGGCGTCCTTCTCACTCCCCACGCTGGAGGTAGAAGAGGTCGAGGTTTCCCAGGAAAAATTTCGAGCCGAATTAGAATCGGACTCCTTCAATGCTCGTACGTGCCGTTCGTACGAGACGATCGAAAACGATCAAATCGCGTCTATAAATGCCGTAACCGAAAGGGATCCGGACAAACTCTCATCGAATCCTAAAGCTCGTACGTGCCGTTCATACGAGACGACCGACGCAGGTCAAAGCGCGGAAATTCTAAATCCCAAATCCAAGGGAGTTCACTCTATAACGGAAGGCCGTGATGCTCGTATGAAGGAGCTGGTGGACACCATACCCATGAGTCACCTCGATGACGACGAGAGAGCTCATGTCGTTTCCCTATTAAAAGAAAATAACGATCTCTTCCATCTCCAAGGGGATAGACTGGGGAAAACAAACGCGGAAACCCATAAGATCCCCACTACCGATGACATTCCCGTTCATACCAAACAATACCGTTATCCGCCGATTCACAAGGATGAGATCAACAAACAGATGCGTGAGCTCCTGGAAAACGATATTGTCGCGCCGTCAAATTCGCCATATAATTCCCCCTTGTGGATCGTCCCGAAAAAGGCGGACGCCGACGGAAATAAAAAATGGCGCATGGTCATAGACTATCGCGCCCTGAATGAAAAGTCAGCAGTTGATGCATACCCGCTGCCTAGCATCAACGAAATCTTAGACCAGCTGGGCAGCGCAAAATATTTTAGCGTATTTGCCTTGGCTAGTGGCTTTCATCAAATCGGGATGGAAAAGGCAGACGCTGCTAAAACCGCGTTCTCGACGCCGTTCGGGCACTATCAATATAATCGCATGCCGTTTGGGCTCCGTAATGCACCGGCGACGTTCCAACGATTAATGGACACGATCCTCACCGGACTACAGGGGAATGAACTTTTTGTATATTTAGACGATATCGTAATCTATGCACGCTCACTTGACGAGCATCGGGCAAAGTTTAACAAACTAGCACTTCGATTAAGGTCCGCCAACCTCAAATTGCAACCCGCCAAATGCGGTTTCCTCCACAAAGAAGTCGCTTACTTGGGACACCAAATCAGCGAGGACGGAGTCCGCCCGTGCCCCAAGAAAATCAGCGCCGTCCAAAACTATCCCCGTCCTAAAAATGCGAAGAACGTACGCGAGTTTTTAGGCCTCGCGGGGTACTACCGTCGATTTATAGACCGATTTGCACATATTTCGAAACCCCTCACGCAGCTCCTCACAAAAGAAAGCAAGTTCGTATGGGGACCAAAAGAGGAAGAAGCTTCAACTTTTTACGTAAAGCACTATGCGAGGAGCCCGTACTGCAGTACCCTGACTTCGCAAAGCCATTCAACGTTACCTGCGACGCCTCGGGATACGCAATCGGCGCCGTATTAAGCCAGGGCGAGATAGGTAAAGACCGTCCTGTCGCCTACGCATCCAGAATCCTTCACGGTGCTGAGTTAAACTATTCCACGATCGAGAAAGAGTGTCTAGCGATCATATTCGCCGTACAGTACTTTCGCCCGTACATTTATGGCAGGAAGTTCCTCCTAATAACCCACCACAGACCGTTGGTGTGGATGACGTCCGTAAAGGATCCTACGTCCCGTCTCCTACGATGGAGATTGAAATTGGCCGAATTCGAATACCAGGTCGTATATAAACCTGGCAAGGCCAATTCCAACGCGGACGCCTTGTCGCGTAACCCGGTGGTGCTCCCTATCGCATGGAGCAACGTACGTGACCTCACGCCAAATAGATCAACGCTGTCGTCCCCTGGGACTCCTATCTTCGATCCAGAGCGTCAGACTACACCCATAATATCACCCCCTACAAGAATTCCTTTGCCACCGGCACGTTCACGCTCACCATCACCTTCGAGCGGTCAACCATCCGACCCAGAGGTCGACAACCCACTCATCACCTTCTCCCAGTTTCCCCCGCGCAGTCCTATATTAGATGCAGACGAAGAAGAGTCAAGTTTTGAAGAGGATTCTTCTGAGGAAGATGATCAACCACTCACCGTCCCTTCTCTTCTTCCCCCGGCCAACCCAGAAGTTGACACGGAAGAGCGAGAATCGAACCCTGAGGAGGACTCATCTAGAAGGAACAACCAGCCGTTAGTCACGCCTCGAAACCGCATCATTACCCACTTACGGGATAGATTGATTATGCGGCAGGATAAACTTGTCTGTTTTTGTACCCTCGATGGAAGACCCATCGATCCTGGAGCAGCAGACCTATTCAGGCAAGGAAAGTTAATTTCCCGAGAACTAACGCTACACAGAGCGAAAGTAAGCAACATGGGTTCACACAAACTCATCCAGCTGCCCGTAAAACCAACCTCACTCCATGAAACTACTCCCGAAGACATCAAGGAATGCATGCGAGCATTATATGACGCCGTCTCGGAGCTCCAATTGACGTCCTTTTCTATTTCTAAATCGTTCATTGACAATCTCCCATGGGGTTACATCCAACGATTGCTCTTGGAAACATTTCTCGAAACCCCTACACACATATTTTTATGCTCGAATGAGGTACAGATACCGGCAGAAGACCGTAGACTGGAAATTATTACTGAAAACCACGTATCGCCCTATGCCGGCCACAAAGGAATCACGAAAACATATAAACGCATTAGGGAGAAGTATTTCTGGAAAACACTAAAAGCAGACGTTGCAAACTACGTCAACAACTGCCAAAGCTGCCAACGTAACAAGCTCACGCGAGTCAAAACTCGACTCCCGATGACGCTGACCGACACTCCTGGGCGAGCTTTTGATAAGGTCTCTCTTGATGTAGTAGGGCCGCTACCAACGACGACGGAAGGCCACACACATATCCTCACCATGCAGGATCTACTCACCAAATACTCCCTGGCGGCCCCTCTTAAATCCACCGGCGCGATAGAAACAGCTGACGCCTTCATAGAGCACTTGATCTGCCGTTTTGGAGCGCCCAAAGCGATCCTCACTGATCAAGGAACCATCTTCACAAGTTCGCTAATGAAGGCTGTTGCGAGGCGATTCAAGATAGCAAAACTGCAAACAACAGCATTCCACCCTCAGAGTAACGGATCCATAGAAAGGTCGCATCACGTCCTCACTGAATACCTAAAACAGTTCGTTAACAAAAACGACTGGCATAAATGGATAAATCTAGCCATGCTAAGTTACAACTCCAGCGTGCACGAGGGCACGAACTTCACCCCCCACGAACTTGTTTTCGGTTCCCTAATCCGAGTCCCTACAGCCGATACCTACCTCTTCGACGTGGAAAATGAAACTTATTCAAAGTACCTCCGCGAGTTACAAAAGAAAACCTCCGAGATTCAGGCGAAGGCACGAGATAATCTTAATTCGGCCAAAGCACGTTCGAAAACATATTATGACAGAAGGACAAATATCGAAAAGTTCATTCCCGGCGAAAAGGCTTACCTCCTCAAAGAACCGAGGAAGGGCAAATTTGACGCCCAATACACGGGTCCTCATGAAATCCTAGGAGTATTACCGAATAATAACGTAAAAATAAGAATAGGGAATAATTATAAAATCGTGCATGCAAATAAACTTAAGCGAGCGCCCGGCGTATTGACGCAAAGTACGTGTTCGATTCCTAGTGGAAGCATGCCTCCTTACAGACCATCCCGCGCCTTCTTTATTGTATAGAGGCCCTTTTCCGATGTTTTGCTGTCCTTCGTTTACTTAGAAGAATGCTTAGTCCTCGAAATGTCTAAAACGTGCATTCGAGGGTTTAAGCTGACAGCATTGGAAAAGTGGCCATAAAGTCAATTCGTAAGACTCTCGTTCCGAGTACCGATCGCGAGGCACGCGAGAGTCCCGAATTCGGACGACAACGGACCATTGTCCGTGACACGCAGCGGCCAAGGAAGCGCAGTCCTTGTGTCGCATCGCCAGGCCTCATAGGCCATATTTCACAAGGGCGCCTGTTTTACGTCTAACGAGACACACTCGGGTTCGAGCCTACGATTTCGCATCCCCTTGGCTTCGTGAGCGTACTCAGGCCAAGGGGGCAATAAACCACGTTCGGCCCACTTGGGCCAGCCAGCACGCGGGCCACGCGGGCCATAAATTTCGAAGGCCACTTAGGCCGAAAAACAGACGCACTGTCCCGAGGTCCTTCAAACGCACATTTTTCGGGATTTCCCGTCTTCGGTTGAGGAGGAGCTTCCACCTCCACCAAGGGAGGAAGATCCTCCTCCTACAATCTAAGTAACGAATGGGGTGCTTTTTTCCCCCAAAATTGGGCCTATGCCCACGAATTTCCTCGGCACACGAGTCGACGATAGAACGGACCTCGGGACAGCAAAAGCAGAATTCGCTAGATTCTCGTAGAGAGAACACGCCCGATCTCTCAAAAGCACAACACTCTCGATTCTCGCAAGAGAAAATCAGTCATAGTATACCGCGCAATTTGTTCGTGCATCGCACCTTCTCCATCGTTAACTATTTCATTGTTACCAGTCACTAGTCCATAGTTTAATTAATCACCTAAAGTTAATTCGGCGGGTGATCGCGTGGAGTTTATCAATAAATTGTTAAGAACAATACAGTTTTGTTGATTCAATAAACCCACGGATTTTTACATGGTCCTTCGAGCCGGATCTAGTGACCTATTGGTGAAATAAACAGTGAACAAGAGTACGAGATCTCTCGATCAATACCACGACCGGGATCCAGAAGATCTACAACATCTCCCTGAGGAAGCTGCATCAACCACCCGGACATCCACTCAGCAGTACCAGGACTGGTGTGGCGAGACACTTCCCAGGAGCAACACACAGGAGAAGCGCGATAACCTGAGTTCCAGCCTGCTAATTCTCCAGGATCGGGAGCCAGGGACGAACACAAGAGAGAAGACATCGACAAGGTAGGCTTGTCAGATTCACGCGTTAACCGAAATCCTATTCGTTTTCAATTCCCTTTCCGCCTCGAGCTTTCGATATGACGAGCAACAAGGATAAAACTGCTCAGGAGGAACAGATCCGTTCGTTGAATTACAAATGTATATATTTCAAGGGCCAAATTACGTCATTAGCCAATTACCTCGAAGCTTATAGAGATTCAGTAACCGAAAGAATAAAATTACGCGAAAGGATTGGACGTCTAAAAACGTTATTCGGGCAATACAACGAACACCAAGATCAACTCGTTATGCTGACGAGCGATTATAAAACAATCGAAAAATTACGCGAGGAAATAACAAATACCTATGACGACGTAATCGCCTCAGCCATAGCACTTCAGGAATCATTTAACAAACCCGCGCATGACATATCACTAGATTCGAGCAATGACGTTTCAAAAACATTTTCCATTAATTTACCGAAAATCGATTTACCCAAATTCGACGGGCAGATAGAAAATTGGGTGACATTCAAAGACGCATTCGAGACAATGATCCATACACACACGGAATTGAGCAACATCCAAAAGTTAAATTATCTTAAATTATCATTATCCGGTAGAGCCGAAATTGCAATCGGGGCGTTCACAATCAGCGAAGATAATTACGAAGCCGCCTGGAAACACTTGATAGAGATATACGATAACAAACGCGCATTAGTGCTTCGACACGCGGCCCTTCTTCGCGACACCCCGAGTATGCCAAACGATTCCTCAGAATCAATAAGAGATCTAGCCAACCACATGCAACTGCACATTCGCTCACTTCAAGCGCTCGGGAGAACCCGCGAAGACATTGCAAACGATTTGTTGTCTAGCATATTAATTTCGCGAATGGGTACGGATATTCGGAAAGCGTGGGAGCGAACCCTTTCCGATACAGAAGTACCCAAAATTGATGACATATTCAAATTCTTGCACATATCGTCACATCAATGCAAGGATTATGAAGATACGTCGAACAATTCGAAAAGAAAACCTCCGACTTCACCAAAACCGCAAATTAGAATTCGCGAAAAACAAAGCCAGTGCAACGGGAATACGTCGCAAACCGGTCCAAACTACTCAATTCGTCGTGTTTTCGCCACTGCCACACAGTCACAAAAGTGTGGAATTTGTAATACAGGTTCTCATCTTGCTTATCAATGTAAAAAGTTCCTTGACTTAAACATAGAAAAACGCATAGAAGCTATACGCAAGGCCAATTTATGTCTCAACTGCCTCAGACCCGGTCACTCTTCGCACGAATGTAGAGGAGGCAGATGCAAAAAATGCAATCGGTCACACAATACCATGCTACATTTAGAAAGGAACACACAAGAAAAAAATGAATCTCGCACCAATACTGAGCCCTCTACATCGTCTTCTTGACTCGAGACGAGCTTCAATGTCACTTCCCACCTCCACAAAAATTTAACTTCAATGGTATCCGACGGATCTACCCACGGCTTAATGACGACAGCAATAGTTCACGTAATTGATAAAAACGAACAACCCGTAGAGTGTCGTGTTTTGTTAGACACTTGTTCAAATGCAAACTTCATAACAGAAGAACTTATACAAAAATTAAAGATCCAAACGAGGGAGCAGACTGTGACAATTGAAGCGCTCAATGAATTAAACACAACTACAAATCGGCTAGTCACTTTGAAAATCGCATCGAAAATCAATAATTTTTCACGAAAACTAGATTTTTTTGTAATACCGCGCATCGCAGGTCAATTACCTGACGTACAAATAGACAGATCTAGAATAAATATTCCATCAAACATAAAACTAGCCGATCCAAATTTTCATCAACCCGCCAAAATACACATGCTGATTGGGACCGAGCCCACTCTGTCATGTCTCAGTGTCGGTCAGATAAACGCATCTCCTTGTGGAAAGTCCGATTTAATATTACAAAAAACGCAATTTGGTTGGATTGCTCCTATAAACTCCCCAAAAAGGTCACGCAAATCCTTCATAACGAACGTAAATTTTGAACTATCGAAATTCTGGGAGATCGAAGAGGGTCCTCAGCACGCACATCTCACTCCCGAAGAGAAGGAATGCGAGATTCATTTTAAACAAAACATCACACGCAACAAAACCGGGAGATACATTGTAGCACTTCCGTTTAACGAGAACAAGGTGAATCTTGGCGAGTCTCGCACAAGAGCCTTAAATCGTTTTTTATCGCTCGAACGTAAACTCGCACACAATACTGACTTAAGGACCGAATATCATAAGGTGATCAACGAGTACATTGCGCTAGGTCATTTAAGTCCAGTAGAAGCACCTGACGACTCAGAGGGCTTCTACCTACCACATCACGCGGTTGTAAAGCTCACGAGCTTAACCACGAAAGTTCGAGTAGTTTTTGACGGATCAGCTAAATCAAGCACCGGTTACTCCTTGAACGATGCACTACTAACTGGTCCTACAATTCAGGATGATATTTTCAATTTATTAATTAGATTTCGCATGCATCGATTTGTGCTGACTGGAGACATCGAGAAAATGTATCGACAATTTCTTGTCCGAAATGAGGACAGGAAATTCCAAAAAATTTTATGGCGAAACGCAAACAACGAAATCGCAACATATGAATTAAATACCATTACATTTGGTTTAACTTCCGCGCCATATTTAGCCACTCGATGTCTCCAGCAGCTAGCAAAAGACGAATCACAATATCACAATACGGCGTCCGAAATCATTAAGCGAGACATCTATGTAGATGATCTCTTGACCGGCGCCGATACACTCAAGGAAGCCCTTCGCCAGCAGATCGCTGATCTGCTGAAGCGGGGAGGCTTAAATATTCGTCAATGGGTATCTAATGACCCACATATCCTCTCAGATCTATCAAAAGATCAAGTACACCCAAAATTTTTCGGGGACGAAAGTGTGAAAACTCTCGGAATTTCGTGGAATCCTCATAATGACAATATCAATTACGCAGTAAACATTTCGGATAGTAACACACATACAAAACGCACAATGCTATCAATGATCGCCAAGATATTCGATCCTCTAGGTCTCCTTGGGCCAGTAATAGTTACTGAAAAAATACTGATGCAGCGACTCTGGCAACTCAAGGTAGATTGGGATGAATCATTACCAATGAACATCCAACATGAATGGTGCTCCTATCAAAAAGATTTAAAATCGCTTGAAGGAATTGCCTTCAAAAGACACGTCGCTCAAGGGTCAACCAAAACCATCGAATTACATGGCTTTTGTGACGCTAGCGAACAAGCATACGGGGCCTGCTTCTACATTCGTACCGTGGACAAATCTGGTCGTGTCAAAACCAGTCTTCTATGCGCAAAATCACGCGTCGCGCCTCTCAAAACTATCAGTCTCGCACGGCTAGAATTATGTGGTGCGCATCTACTAGCCACGCTATATCGCACCATTACAAAATCACTTAAACAAACACACATAAGACCAGTATTTTGGACTGATTCGACAATCGTGTTCCATTGGCTGTTACGGTCGCCGAATACGCTCAAAACCTTTGTCGCGAATCGCGTCGCGGACATTCAAAATAAAACCGAAATCGCAGCATGGCGGCACGTAAGGTCAGGCGACAACCCGGCAGATTTACTATCTAGAGGGATAACTGCTCGGGAATTAATAAATAGCAAATTCTGGCAATTCGGACCAAATTGGCTCATACAAGACGAGTCAACATGGCCGAAGTCATGCGTCGAAGCACCTGATACGGTTCCCGAATTACGAAAAATCAATTGCTTTATTTCCACGGTTAATCACGCAGACGAAATTTTCGAACGATGTTCTTGCATCAGGCGGCTTCGTAGAGTCATCGCATATTGTCTACGATTTTCACCCAATAGACGTTGTCATGGGCCAATCACGGCATCTGAATTAAATCACGCAAACAACACGATCATAAAACTCACGCAAGAGTCAGCATTTCGAGAGGAACTTCAGGATATCAAAAATGGAAACGCATTGAGCTCCAAGAGCAAGTTACTTTGTTTGACCCCTTTCGTCGATGAAAAGGGAATATTACGCGTTGGAGGTCGACTCCAGAAATCAAATTTAGATTATAATCAAAAACATCCAATCCTTTTGCCGAAAAATTCTCATGTCACCGAACTAATTATTCGCGACGCACACATTGCCAATCTGCATTCTGGCTTAACCGCAACTTTAAACACCGTCCGTCAATCTTATTGGCCGATTGACGGAAAGAATACAACGCGCAAAATAATACGAAAATGCATAAAATGTTTCCGCGCCAATCCGCCCACCACAAACTACATAATGGGCAATTTACCAGCACCTCGGGTTACTGAATCACGACCATTTCTGAATACCGGCATCGACTATTGCGGTCCTTTTTATATAAAGGAACGTCGATACCGAAACCGCGCACGAGTAAAAATTTACGTGGCCGTCTTCATATGTTTTTCTTCCAAGGCCATACATCTCGAGGTAGTTGGCGACATGACCACACAAGCATTTATGGCTGCCTTTAAAAGATTTATTGCACGACGCGGATTATGCAAAAACATTTACTCCGATAACGGGACAAATTTTGTTGGTGCCAACAACGAGTTGACCGAACTTTTCAGAGTTCTGCCTGAAGACGAAGCGAACAAACGCTTTCTTATGGAAAAGGCCATTACCTGGCACTTTACACCGGCATTATCACCACATTTCGGCGGACTCTGGGAAGCCGCGGTCAGGTCTTTTAAACACCACTTAAAACGAGTCGTTGGCGAAGAACTGTTCACTCATGAACAGTTTTCCACATTTGTAACGGAAATCGAGGCAATCCTCAATTCCCGTCCTCTAACACCATTATCGTCCGATCCCAATGATCCTTCCGCCCTCACTCCTGGCCATTTTTTGATCGGTTCCGCGCTGACAAGCATACCGGAAGTCGATTACACCGAATCTCGCGTCAATCGGTTGTCAAATTGGCAACATATTCAGAAGGTGAACCAGGACTTCTGGACCAGGTGGTCCAAGGAGTATATTCACCTCTTGAACACTCGTTCAAAATGGGCCAAGGGGGAACACACCATCCAGCAGGGGACCCTGGTAATTCTGAAGGATGACCACTTGCCACCAACGCAATGGAATCTTGGCAGAGTACTGGAGATCCATCCAGGCAGTGACGGAATAATTCGTGCCGTGACAATAAAAACAATGAACGGAACTTACAAACGCAATGTGAAAAAACTCGCGTCTCTTCCCATCGAGCTAGAAAAATAATTGCGCACATTACTCGTATCTACTATAGCATTACTATTGTTTCATTATGTCGCGTCTCATTTTGGTTTTAGTATCGTATTGCGTTCATTACATTAGTCCTTGTATATATATTATATATGTGTTCTCGCGTTATCCATTTTTAAGTTAATACATAAGAACCTAGGAATAATGTATCGCGCTAAGTTAATGTCGCATCCGTATTCACAATACATAATTTTAGATTATTTTTATTTCGCTTTCGCCATAAGATAGTTTTATTTCGTTTTGAACTAGCAACAGTTCAACGGGGGGAGCATGTTCGATTCCTAGTGGAAGCATGCCTCCTTACAGACCATCCCGCGCCTTCTTTATTGTATAGAGGCCCTTTTCCGATGTTTTGCTGTCCTTCGTTTACTTAGAAGAATGCTTAGTCCTCGAAATGTCTAAAACGTGCATTCGAGGGTTTAAGCTGACAGCATTGGAAAAGTGGCCATAAAGTCAATTCGTAAGACTCTCGTTCCGAGTACCGATCGCGAGGCACGCGAGAGTCCCGAATTCGGACGACAACGGACCATTGTCCGTGACACGCAGCGGCCAAGGAAGCGCAGTCCTTGTGTCGCATCGCCAGGCCTCATAGGCCATATTTCACAAGGGCGCCTGTTTTACGTCTAACGAGACACACTCGGGTTCGAGCCTACGATTTCGCATCCCCTTGGCTTCGTGAGCGTACTCAGGCCAAGGGGGCAATAAACCACGTTCGGCCCACTTGGGCCAGCCAGCACGCGGGCCACGCGGGCCATAAATTTCGAAGGCCACTTAGGCCGAAAAACAGACGCACTGTCCCGAGGTCCTTCAAACGCACATTTTTCGGGATTTCCCGTCTTCGGTTGAGGAGGAGCTTCCACCTCCACCAAGGGAGGAAGATCCTCCTCCTACAATCTAAGTAACGAATGGGGTGCTTTTTTCCCCCAAAATTGGGCCTATGCCCACGAATTTCCTCGGCACACGAGTCGACGATAGAACGGACCTCGGGACAGCAAAAGCAGAATTCGCTAGATTCTCGTAGAGAGAACACGCCCGATCTCTCAAAAGCACAACACTCTCGATTCTCGCAAGAGAAAATCAGTCATAGTATACCGCGCAATTTGTTCGTGCATCGCACCTTCTCCATCGTTAACTATTTCATTGTTACCAGTCACTAGTCCATAGTTTAATTAATCACCTAAAGTTAATTCGGCGGGTGATCGCGTGGAGTTTATCAATAAATTGTTAAGAACAATACAGTTTTGTTGATTCAATAAACCCACGGATTTTTACAGTACGCGTCAGCGCAATTAGATAACTGAGCCATTGTAGCATACATATCGCGTGCGAACCGAGGGACCCAGCCGTTAACGATAAGCCCCCCCCCCCCAAGCAATAGCGTCGAGAGGTGGCAGCCAAGATTCCCTCACGAAGAGCAGCAGTTTACCACGGTCCAGCCAAAGGGAAACATCTTTCTTGCAACCATGTGTCGTGGAAATATTCCAATCCGAAAGTCCGCATCAATGAAGATATGGGATTACGTCGAAGACTTCGACGGCAGCTCCTGCTACCAGGGCAAAGTATTCGTAACAAGTGAAGGATCCGAATTGTGCGAATCGTGCAGCCGTCGACACCAGAACTTGGAGATTTTTCATATACATACCATAAAATCAAACATGAAGAACCGGTGTGAACAGTGCCGCCAGAAGATATGCACCGATAGATCGGTACTGGAATGCATACCATGTGGCCTCGAGGTAACACGATTGACGATCCTGCTGCAAGACTAGAAACGGAAGATTAAACTGCTACAACAGGAACGGCGCCAACGACGCCCAGCAACGGTCCCGGAACCCAGAAATACGGAAACCGGACAACGTACTAACAATACGGGCACCGAAGCTCAATAATTAGAAGTATAATCGATATAAAAACGCGACCTTAATTATAAATAAAAAACTGTGGTCGTGGTAATCTACTTTCAAATCCGCTCTTTCACATAGAATCGAAAACGAGATAATATCTCAAAATTTTAGCAAAATTTTCGCCAAATTAAAAATTATTTTGGAATTAAAAATTTTTAACCTGGCCTAATATGTGGAATGGGTGATTTCGTCCACTGACAACAGTGTAGGAAATCACCTCAGAATTTCGATATCTCGCTCCGTTTAGAAATGGGAGACTATTTTCAAAATTAGACCTCCCAGAATTCTCTTGGATTAATTCGCAAATAAAGCATTGAATCCTATAAAATCGCCGCTATTTTTCTGTCGAATCAGTTTTTGGAAAAATTACTCCAGAGCAGGGTTCGAAATTCCACATCACCCGATTTTCAAAAATTAAATTTGGAAATTTTACTCCGTGAAAATTTCCTCTTTTAGGGGGGAGATGTGACGTCGGACGCTTCTCCGACGTTGGTTATAAGGCCACGATAAATCGAGAAAGTAGAGGCTACATCAATGTTTAAGTAGCAATAACTCGGTAAGGAAACGTAGGAAATTAAAATCAATGCGTGCGCATAATATTAAGCACTCACCCATTGTAACGCAAACAATTTTAATTCATAAGGAACATATTATAATTTTCATCATTTTCAAACCATACCTAACCCTCCTAAAAATAACCCTAACCTACCCTAGCCGAATACATCCTTTAAGGAAGCAAAGCTAAATTCTATATCAACCATCTATATTTCCATCAACCAATTTTCACCTCTGCCCCTAACCCACCAAAAACCAAAATATCCAGCCCTAACCAGGCCCGTCCTGTAGGAAGAAGTACAAGGCATCACCACACATAATATAAAGTCGGTGTGAAGGCACCCTAAAGAGCCAGAGAGAAAAGATTGGAACTGCAGCATAGAAGTGCAGAATCAGCAGTCCCACGATCTTGAAGGACCAGGAGGACGGCCACGTGCAAGCCACGACCGTGCGACCAAGAGCAGCGAAGCGAAGGTTGCAGCGTCAGCAAATTCCTCCACGTGCAGGCCGCGACCGTGCGACCGGGAGCAGCGAGGCGAAGACTGCAGCATCAGCAAATTCCTGCACGCGCAGCCAGCCCTCCCGCCGGAGCGACCACTTGGACCAGAGCAGTCGTCTCCCAACCCGCGACCAGAGCAGTCGTCTCCCAACCCGCGACCAGAGCAGTCGTCTACCAACCCGCGACCAGAGCAGTTGTTTCACAACCCGCGACGAGAGCGGACGTGCTCTCAACAGAGCCTCATCCCGACCCTCAACGGGTACGGACGTACATTCAACAATCACTCTCGACCACCGACGGTCCTCGACTTCTATTCCTACATCCATTCAACTCAATCTCAATCCTACAATTAATCCTAAATCATATTCTTTATTCAATGTCCAATTATTACATTTTATTATATTATTGTAATCCTATTGTACTCAACATATATAATTCCAGAATATATAACCTTTTACCAGTGAACCATCGTGCTTCATTTACTTTAGAATCAGTTCGCGTCTTCGAATTAAATAGTAGTGCGCTCGTCCAACAACTCCTGATACTTGGTCACCAAGGGCTGAGGCATATGCCGCACCGCCAAGTGAAAGGATTCGTTCCCGAGTTGACCGAATGTTATTGTGCTTGCTACGATTGTTAGGAAATCCTTTCCTCATCCAATGCGTCGTACACGTCGTGCCGGTCGGAAATACCAGCTTGCTAAGCTCGCGCGTGCTCTTTATCAAACCGCGGTCGCTCATGATTCATTAGGCACTTCGGCTCCAATAGAGTGCAATACATCCGATTTCGTGTCAATCTACGGGTGTAGTTGCAACACGGTCAACCACGCGGACCGTGCGCGTTGCGAATCCACGTCGACCCACGAGGAAGCAGAGGCTGCAGATACCGAGGCCAGTTCCCACGACGTCAACACGCAGAACGTGGCGGACCGCTACCGTCCACGTTGCCGAATAATCTCCGACGTCCTCCTGTCACCGTCGCAGTGCCTGACGCCGCCCAGGTCACCCGGACCTGTCAGTTTCAGCAGCGGTTCCAGTGCCGATCATCTCCCGACGTTGCCCCGGCAGGATGACATCTGCATCGAGGATCCTCTCTACCAACCGAACGCTGCGCTGCGAGAATTCCTCCTGAAAGAGTATTATTAATTAGCAACAGCTGGTGAGTACATTAAAATCTTACCGCCGCGATTAATTCCTTGTGTCGTGAGTGCTCGTGTACGCGTCGTGTCGCCCTCAGATCGTAAAACATCCGTGAAACTGCACACGGGTGCCGGTTCGGTCCTGGTTCAGACGCAGACGTTACGCGCTGCGTGGTTCCGAAGACCGCATTATAGTTGCCCCGCAGGAACGTCGCGATACTCCTTCCGAGTGCCTGCGGACGTAACACAATTATCGACCAAGAGGTCAGGAAAATGCTGGACGATGGGGTCATCGAGCCCTCCAGCAGCCCTTGGAGCTCGCCGGTGGTCGTTGTAAAAAAGAAGGACGGTCGGCACAGATTTTGCGTCGATTTCCGGAAGCTAAACGAGCGGTCGGAAAAAGATGCGTACCCGTTGCCGCATATCCAGGCAACATTGGATAAGTTACGCGGGGCCAGGTTCCTCACAACGCTGGACTTGAAGAACGGGTACTGGCAGGTGCCACTGGAGAAGACAAGCCGTCCGCTGACAGCTTTCACCGTACCTGGGCTCGGCCTTTCTCAATTCACGGTCATGCCCTTCGGACTGCACTCCGCTCCAGCCACGTTCCAACGGCTGTTAGATAGGGTGATCGGACCCGAATTGGAGCCACACGCATTCGCCTACCTCGACGATATTATCATCGTCAGTAGAACGGTAGACGACCATAAAAACCATCTGCGTGAGGTATTCCGCCGATTGAGGGAAGCCGGACTCCGGTTAAATCCGGAGAAATGCCGCTTCTGCGTCGACAGCCACTGTTATCTGGGCCACATCGTCGACGAACAGGGAATCAGAACCGACCCGCAGAAGACGGCCGCGATTGCGCAGATTCCGACACCGAAGACGGTCCGAGACATAAGGCGATTTCACGGCATGGCGTCCTGGTACCGGCGTTTCGTGCCAAATTTCGCCGAGATCATCAAACCACTAACCAAACTCACTCGCAAGAATGCGAAATGGCGGTGGACCGACGTCGAGGAGAACGCATTTCGCACGATGAAGGACCGGTTGGTTGACGCCCCAGTACTCGCCTGCCCGGATTTCGAACAGCCGTTCACTCTCCAGACCGACGCCAGCGATCACGGGTTAGGAGTCGTGCTCACCCAGGGCCCGGAGAACGACGAACGGGTGATCGCATACGCGAGCCATACGCTCAACGAGACCGAAAGGAAGTACAGCGCGACCGAAAAGGAATGTTTGGCCGTAGTCTGGGGCATCCGGAAAATGCGCCCGTACCTAGAAGGGTATAGGTTCACGGTCATCACCGACCACCAAGCACTACGATGGCTCCGACAACTCGACAGCCCGGCTGGAAGATTGGCGAGATGGGCTTTGGAGCTCCAACAGTACGACTTCGACATCCGATACCGACCCGGAAAATTGAACCACGTGGCAGACGCTCTGTCCCGAATCCCGCCGAAAATCGGAGTAAGCGCACTCCGTCCGACGCAGAACACCGACACGTGGTACCGACGGAAGTTCGAAGCCGTACAGAGCAACCCGGCCGCCGAACCGGATTATCGAATCGAGGACGGCCGGTTATACAAGCACATCCTCCACCAATTAGACTACAATGAGCCTGAGCCGAGCACCGCATGGAAGCTGTGTGTGCCTCCGGAAGAACGGAAGACGGTGCTACAGAAGTACCACGACGACCCCACCGCTGGACATCTCGGGGTCGCAAAAACTACGGTGCGATTGGCACAACGATTCTACTGGCCGGGAATGTTTCGGGAGACGTCTCGTTACGTTCGCCAGTGCACCACGTGCCAACAATATAAGGCACCACCACAAGCTCCACCGGGCCATCTGCATGCTAACCCGGGGGAGGAGCCGTGGCACACCGTCTCTGTGGACCTGATAAGCCCGTTACCACGCTCGCGGCGCGGCCACATATGGCTGCTAGTTGCTCTCGACCGCTTTTCGAAATGGATCGAGCTAGTTCCGCTCCGAAAAGCAACTAGCGAAGCCGTCGCCGCCGCGATCCGAAAGGAAGTCATCCTCAGGCAAGGGGCTCCAAGGATTATAATCTCCGACAATGGACGGCAATTCATTGGAGAACCAGTCGTCGCACTGCTCCGAGACGCCGGCACGACACAACGAAGAACACCACCGTACGCGCCTCACTGCAACCCCGTTGAGCGGGCCAACAAAGTCATAAAGACGATGCTCGCTCAGTACACGGGGAATCGCCACAATCGATGGGACGAGAGGCTGGATGAGGCCCGATTCGCGGTGAACACCGCTCGGCACGAGTCCACGGGCTACAGCCCGGCGTATCTCAATCACGGAAGAGAGCTGCGGACACCGGGACAGGAGACGCCGCAGGAGCTGGCCCGCATACAGCTAGCAAGAGCGTTTGACAGGCATGCCAAATATTACAACCTGCGCCGCCGGAATTGGAGGCCGTCGAAGGGGGAAAACGTCTGGAAGAGGGAGCACACCCTATCGAACAAAGCCGAAGGGATCAATGCCAAATTGGCGCCCAAATACAGCGGGCCCTATACCGTGAGACGTATAGTGTCCCCGGTCATCGTGGACCTTCGGGACCGGAAGGGGACTTGGGTCCGTCACATTCACGTGCAGGACCTCAAGCCGGCAGGGCCGACAAGTACTACAAATCAACCGGCAGGGCCGACAAGTACTACAAATCAACCGGCAGGGCCGACAAGTACTACAAACGACCCGAGCCCCGACGCAGGGGAACCCAGACGGCGTACGCGACCAAGGCCCACTGCGAAGGACGCTTGGACTCAACCCCCACCCCGTCCCGACACGTCCCGGCCAGCCCCTAGACCTCGAGGACGGCCCCGCAAACTAATCCCTCCTGTGCACTGTTTTCATAGGCAACCAGATATGGCCGACTGGAGCTGTGACCTGACCGGCTTGTTTGAGGAACCAGATATGAGCCAGCGAACGCTGACGCCGGACATCGTCTGGCCCACGCACCCCGAGGCTGCCGCTGCGGAGGCCGGACACCAGGAAGAACCCCTGCCCGCCGGCGGAGACGCCGACGACGACGACGAGGGCACGCAGACCACGGACCGGGAAGAGAGCCCCGACCCGGAGCGTTACGTGCCCCCCGCCGCCAGCACGGACACGGACCCCGGAGCCGCCGCCTCCGGACCGGAGCAGACCCATGGAACCGGGACAGCGACCAGCCACCACGCTGCACCACCGCAGGCCGCCCCGCCCGTCTGGGTCGCAGGGCTGGCGGCCGTTCCAAAGGGCGAGGCAGCCGAGGATCTGCCGCCGACCGCCGCAACGAGCGAAAGTCGCCGCCGAAAAAGAGAGGGCTCGCCGGAAACGCGCCGACTCGCCCGGCTCCCGCCCTGGGCCGAGCTGATCAAAGAGTTAAAGGCCAACGACACGACCTCACGGACGCCGTGGAGACCACCCGTCCCCCTCTACGGGCGGGTTGGCTCATCCGAGCCCCCGCAGTGGTGGACGCCCGCCGCCTCCCCAGAACCAAAGGGCCCCCGGAGGACCAGGACGCAGGAGTGGCAGGAGGCGAGGCGCAGGCAGCGCGCTAGGCAACAGGCGCAGCCGAGCCGTCGACCGCCACCACAGACGACGACCGACTCCTCCGACAGCCGCCCTAGCCGCACCAGCCGCCGCCGGCCACAGGGGGAGCTCTCCCACTGGGACGAGCCGCTGCCCGCCGTCGCGAGAGCACGACTGCCCTCACCCCCGCCAGCAGCAGGGTCAACGCAACGGCCAGAGGAACTGCCGCGACACGCGCCACCACCACCCCAGAAGGTCGCGTCAGCCAGAAAGCCCAGCCCTGGCCCCGAGCGAAGGACCAGCAGCCAGCTGAGGCGCACGGGACGCCGGAACAAGGCGCCACGGGCCGAAGAACGCAGCCGCGAGGAGCCGAGAGACGATTCGGAGCGGCCAAGGAACGAGGGGCGGCCCACGCCACGAGAGGACCTGTTCCCGCACCTGTTGGCGCCGGTGCCGTACACCGGATGGTGGCCCGAGGCGCCGAGCAGGTGGTTCCGGCTGCCGAACGGACGCTGTTGTGAGGTGCCAGTGCGTCACATCCTCAAGAGGAGCTCGTACGTATCGGTGCCAGGAAGTGACGAGCGCTGGCGGCTGATCTTTAATAGAAGTGAACGCCTAGTGAGGTGCATCCGGCGGGCACCGACGGCCCCAGACGCAAGCGTCCAATAGGTGCAGTGCGCGCGTGTCCGAACGCTGAGTGCATCGCGTCGGAAAACCAGTGAGCGAACGCTGAGTGTATCGCGTCGCAGCCCCAACCCGAACGTTTGAGTGATTGCGACGGGAAAGTGTGTAGTTAGGACAGTGTTAAGTGTAGTTTGTAAGGTAGTGCGTAAGATAGTTTAAGTCATCGCTAGCGTTAGATTGTAAGTTTCCAGTTTTCGTTCTCTCTACCTGTCCTTTCGTGTTACTGTTTCTAGGGTTAAGGGTCATATTGTCAAAATTAGGTTAAGCGTAGGGTATAAGTCTAGCCTGTAGTTAGGATGTAAGTCGATTGTCGCGTAGGCTGCAGAGCCGTTAGCCGCACGGCGGAAAGCCGTCCGCCGTAACCGAATACCGGTCCGCTTTGGTTGTTAAACGAAAACCCGATCCGCCGCTGAACCCATGTAAATCGGTCCGCAAAACAAACCGAGACCGTTCCTCCGTCCGCAGGGAAACCCCGCGCCGCCGTGTGGCCCGCGACAGCTAATAGTTATAAATTTTCCAAAACCGATACACGCTAGTCTCGTTTGTTGAAGAAAGGGATTATATTTTTGTTACTAGTCAGACGACAACGAAACAGTTCAAATACTGGCCGCCGCTAGCCGCTGAGATCCATTTGCGGTAATATTAATGAAAGAATTGTATTTTTGGTTATTGTTCACATATCGAACACGCAGTCAAGATATTGTTTTGTTAACATTGTTGGAAAGAATATACGTTTGTTTGAGCTGGAATAAATGAGGTTACGGTTCTCTCGTTCCGCGACGAAAGGGGGGGGGGGGTGTAACAGACCTGGATACTCCAGGCCTGTTACGAACGGGTCTCGTGCCGCGGCGACTACCCCCGAGCGCAACCGACGATCCCCGAGCGACACCGACCCCCGGGCTTCGCGCCCCCGCGCCTAGAAACCGGGTTACGCGGGAAACGGAAACCGCCATACTCCGAGAACGCGCGAACCGGACGCGATACGACACCGGAATTTCCGCCGAACACCACCCCGCGCCGCGCCCCTCGGCATAGTGCGCAGAGGGCATAAAGGGAACCCGCGAGCAGGCACGGGCCTCTTTTGACTTCCGGACTTGCCTCTAGTACACTCGAGTCACGACACATTCATTTTTCACATTATCACCGTTTCACACGACGTATAGCAGCGTGAGTATTCCGGTGTTCGTGCCGTCCTTTCCGTTTTCCTGGTAACCGCGGTTGCCCCGACCCCACCTGGATAAGACCCTGGCCGAGCTATGTAACCGATGTTGCTATCGTTCGGCCGGTGAACCTCTGGAGACGTATCGAGCCGGTGACCGCTGTTGCCCTCGACACCCGATCCGGAAACGTGCAGCAAGACAACCGCTGGTGTCTTCGCACCGTCGAAATCACGATCCTCCGCGGAGGGTCGTCCGTAAGCCAGGACACCATGGCCACGGCTTCAACGAGAGTTGCCGCCGAGGCTAAGGGGGATCGGCTCTCGGACACCCACGTGTGCCGACCGCTGGCGACGCCGTGGCTCCGCCGTATCGCGACCCGATAAGCCGCGACCCGATAACGACCGCACCGCGATAACCCGCGTCCCGTGATAACACGCGTGCCGCGACGATCCGCACTCCCGCGACGTCCGAAACCGCGACGATGAACGAGCCGCGAACCGTAACCTGTGAAAAGTAACCTGTAACGCAATCATTTCACCCCCGTCATTCTCACTCGCCTATCCTGCGAACCTTGGCTCGGCGAGCTTAATCCGGCCGCGAGTCCCGTCCGTTGCAGCGAGCCCGCGGAAAACCGAGCTCGTTACAAGGACACATGGTTTATTACGTGTAGACGGAAGAGGGGGTGAGGAATGGGCTTTAAACGACGACAGGGTCAGAATAATCCCGTTGTCAGATAATGATCCGGGGTGTATCGGGAGAGATATGTGGGTCTTGGCCCATCTTAAATACCCACTTAGTATGATATTTGACTCATTTGATATCAGGACTGTAGGAGGAGTGGTGGACATCCATGACCAGGTAGACAGGATCATCTTCGTCCCTATTCAGAAGAACGTTGGTACCATCCTCTTTGGAGGCGCAGAATACAATGTGATCTCGACAGATAGGCATGGGGTACTACCCCAACACACAGTCATTCCTAGCCATAATGTAAATGACAGCATTTGTCGGACAGTGGAAGGGGTATTGCGGGCAGGTCGGTCATTAAGGGTTGCCTTTGAAGCGTATGTCAGCCCATGGGTCCCGCGCGGGATCGACTGGGTAGCGGTAAACAGCATCTCGATCGCGTTAACCGTTAGGTGGCACCAGAAGATAGAGGCAACTGCAGGGGTGGACGGTGCGCATGTTGAGTGTATAGGCGCCCCAAAACGTGTAATAGAGGCGATGGGGTTGACACCAGACCCTGTAATCAAAGATGGATCCTATGCAGATTACGGGGCCAGCGGCGCTGTCAACGGGCTAGACCAGCGGTTCGTGACTAAGTCTAAGGCTAGAATGAATCCCGTGTTATCAATTGGTATATGGCCTAGTGAAGCAAGCATCGCGCTGGCATGCGGATATGCGATGTTGGAGACCAACGTAGAATGCGATAATGCACAGAGGGTAGCACGCACAGCCAGCGGGGCGGCTGATAGGTTAAAGAGGGGTCGGTTCCTACGGTGTGCTTTTGAACACTGGAAAAGAAGCGCGGGCCAGACGGAACGGTTAGCATTCCCGGGCGAGGTCCCCGAGGTTGAAAGGTTCTGGAGTGGTATTATCCGAAGGGTAGGAGTTGTGACGTGGCGAGTTTCGCCTACGTACCCCCCGAGTTTTAGCGGAAGACCGGGCCACTTCCGAAACGAGCAGAAAGAGATCGGCAACCGCGAGCGATCCCCCTGGGATGGTCTCTAAAGACCAAGGGGCAGCGCTAATACGTTTGAACGTCGCGCCACTTGGCGCGACGCGAATTGCAGGACCGTATCCGGGTCCTGGGAGGACCCGGAACCCCTTTTTCTACTCGGCCACCGGCGGGAAACCCCGCAGAAGGACGCTGCCAGGACACTCGTCAGGAAATTCCGGCACCGAACAACGAGGGAGATACCGAGCCCGGGTTAAGGAGCCTGGAGGAGCTGCTGAGGAGCAGCGCGCCGGAGAAGACCATCATCTCCACCTCGCAGCTGCCTCACCCGCCAGAGAGGAAATTCGCGCCGCGGGATTGGCCCAGGGTCTTCCTCCGCGGGAGGACGAACCAATCGGCGATCACGACCGCCGCCGATTGCCGAGCGCCCTGGTCCTCGGACCGTCGAGCACGGCCCTGCCGTGCCCGAAACTGCGATAGGCCCAAGCGTCGGGCCAAGCGGGAAAAACTAGGAAAGTGGGGAACGCCCTGCTTCCGCGTTCTCGAGCCATGACGAACTAGGTCATTGTGCCGAAATCCATCGCGACAAGTAGTCACTATTAACCATTGCGTAAAATCACGAGAAGTCACTTTATTACCGTGCGAGTCTAAGAAGAGCTGCCGCCGGCCAATCGAGGAAAGCTGCCAGTAAGATCCGGGCGAGAAACTACCGACTGGCGAGGGCGAAGCTGCCGGACGATAAGCGCCGATCAGGCTTAATTATCGCATCTTTTTGACACCCTGTTTCGCGTTGGCTCGGGAACGATTTGCGAACGGCCTCAAACTCGCGTCGTTAACGGCGGAATTCCGCGCTACCGTAAATCGCGTCGTTAATAAATCGCGTAGGAGACGGGACCGTCGGCCGGTTATAGCGCGGGTCGAATTATTGTGAAGCGAGCTCGCGTATTTGCGGACGACCATAGACACGCTACCGGTTTTTGCGGGGAGAAATCCCAGATATTTACGCGGCTATCATAGAGAGTGACCACGGTGGGACGACGCGGCGTAGCCGGATCTACGTTTTCGACTTAGGTTACCGGCGCAATCATAAGTTTTCCCAACGCGTGTAACATCAGGACCCGATCGAGCCGTGCTCGGCAAGCAGATCAGAACCGACGCCGAACATCGCGTCCGCGATCGCGTCCGACGCGTAAAAATTAGAGTCGAGCAATAAAAGCGCGAACGGCCGAAAATCCGCCGAATAACAGCAATTGTCGCGCGGGCTTTTTCCTCACCGCTGCCGGGCTATCTCCCGGCAGCCGTCTGTAACATCAACGGTTAATAAACGTTTGTAAAGCCCTAACTCGGATTCCAATTCTTTTGAGAAACCTTCCCGCCGCGGGGAACGCCCCGCACTCCTCTCGTCGAACCCTGATCCCGGATGAGTTATCCAGCGTATCGCGCGGCCGTCGGAAAGTCGGAATTGCGACTTGTTTCACGTCAACGATCGGTGGACTATTCGCGTGGCATCTCCAGATGCCTGGCGCCCGGTAGAAGGATTCGATCCGAAATTCCAATTCGCGGAAACCGACTTTGCGACGGGCCGTTTGTCGCGGGTGGACCGCGTACCGCGCGGCCGGTGCGAGGCCCGGCTTTACGGCCATAAAACCCGTAGTGGCCCGGGTTTTCGCCGTCCGACGGACCGGGAAAACCTAGGCTACGTGACAGAGTACAGGGTGCTTGCGCTACATGGTTTGCGGAAAGCTTCATAGCCCCGGGGCTTCATTGGTGCTGGAACGCCAACCTCTGGTTGTGGGTTCTGTATAGCTGGGACCGGGCGACCAGGTAACGACAAGTACGTGCTCGACGACGTGGGCCAGCATTGGACGGAAGGCTGTTACAGGCAATTAGGTCCGGGGGTAGACGATCCACAACTTGAGAGGGTGTTGTGCAGGCTCGATCTTCTCAAGTACCACGAGCATGATTGGGGGCTCACGTACGAGGACCACCCAAATTATACCGAAGTTGGGGGGATATGTTTCCCTGTAGACTCCGCGTACGGGGGGGTCTTGGCACATGAGATTGGTTGGCATGATAGGGGGGCGGGTATTCCCAAACCTGATGTCTGTGGCTGGGGACTGCAAGTACTGGTCAAGGATTATCGCCGGAAAAGTCTCAAATCCTTGGTAATACACAGGGGCACCGGGAATGTTGTTACAGCCGCTGGTTTTAGCAGCGGAACTATATTATACTATGGCAGTGCTGATCCACCAGTGACAGGAATGACACAGCATTATCTGGAGAGGGCCATGGGACTTACCGAGCCTACGTTCCAGAGTCGGGGAAAAGCCGGAGGGGGTGCATCAGCGCCCGATGTTACCCCCCCCCCCCGATCCTAAATATCACAGACAAAGAACGGACGGATCGGTTACAGGCACTGGAGAAGGAAAAAGAAGCTCTCCTAGCCATACGGTCGGACGATAACCACCCCATCTGGGGCAGAAGAACTTGGGCCAAAAGAGGCCCAACGCCAGTTAGAGGAGGGGAAATCCAGCCGACAGGAGTAGGTTGGGGGAAGGTCCCAGCGATATATCCCGAATTGGTATGGAGCTGAGGTCTATTCAAGGAAAAAATGGAAGACAAGCTCGTGGAGTTGAGGCAGGAAGTAGGGACTTATTACGATTGTGGTTGCGGAGTGAAGGCATGGGAGGCAGATTACGACGAATTTATGTATCAGAATTTAAAATATAAACTAGGGAAGCATGAGTGTGTCGGTTGCTCTCTAACAAATGGGGTGTTCGAGGACTTCATTCATATCATGGTACGGGCGGCCTATCCGCGGGTGGGAAACGCGATACTCAAGAGGTATCACGCACGAAGACGTGCGTACCCATTAGCGTGTCGTCACGCGCGGCCTCTCTAAGATACTAAAGGTGGAGGCGGGTTATCTGAAGATGGGTGCTACCCGATTAACGCCTTACTGGAGGGAATTTTGTTATTGGGAGGTGGGGTACGGCTTTACGCCATATCGGAAAGTCGAAGAACTGTGGTCCGATATACAAAAATGGTTAACGACCGAGCTCACCTTGGGAGGTCCCATAGGAGAGGAAGAATACCTGACTGCCTTGTATCATCAGACCGTAGAATTCATGGAGAGTGAGTGGAGGGTACCAAAAACCTCGCCGACCATAACAGAATGGATAAGGACGGGTAAGTGGATGGAGGGTAAGGCCGGAACTGGGGGTAAAATGGCAGTGAGGATAGGAGGGCGGAACTATAAAGGGGGGAGTAAACCCGTTGACGGCGTGCTCCGCACTGTCGAGTCTATAGCTGTGGAGCTGGTCACGCCCATGAAAGAAGAGATGCACGTGATGCAGAAATCCGAGAGAGAGAGAGAGAGAGAGAGAGAGACCATGAAGATCCGTCCGGTTGTCAAAACTGGGAATCCCGTTAACCGGAAAATGAATTACTTGTCGTGCTACCTGGAAGAGGGGCTTTATGGTAGTAGGCTAAGTACTCTTTTTGCCGGCGAGAAAGGGAATGAGGCAATCGATCGAGACCTGATAGAAGCGGTCCGGATTCCCGGACTACTTAAGGTCCCTCTTGACCAGGGCGGATTCGACCAGCATCAGAGCAGGAACTCCATTATCGCCGTGCTGCGTGCTATTGGCAAAGTGATGGCCCGGCAGATACATGTGCCCGATTTCCATCAGGTATGGAGTGCGTTATGGGATTCGTTGGTGGTATTGGGAGCAGAGGTTAAGTGCGGGGGGTATTCCGGGGCTTGGAAGAATGGGCTACCTTCAGGTTGGAGATGGACAGCCGTGTTGGACACCATTCTGAACGTGAACTCGTTTAGAGTGTTGGCGCGGATAGCGATGGCTAGGATCAGAGCAACTCCGTATATAGGAAACTTTTACGCCCAGGGGGATGACGTTGTGTTTACTACCAACTCAGTCGAATTTGCCCGCCACCTGATCGACACATATCAGAAAATCGGTTACGAGGTGCACCCTATGAAGACTTATATTTCACGCTGGAGGGCGGAGTTTCTGCGGAGGAGTTATGAGCCTATCGGTGTGACGGGTTACGTCGCACGGAGTACGGTGAATCTTAGATTCAAAAACCCTATCCAAGGCACCCCTATTGATAAGCATGAACGGGTGTACGGGGCGCTGAGCCAGTGGCACCTTATGGGGCTAAGAGAAGCAGACCCGGTAAAGTGTGCCGAGATGTTTTTGGAGGCCTGTGAGTACAAAGGTTTCCGCCGTGCACAGGTTGCTGCGTACGCCGTGACACCCAATGCTGTAGGGGGGTGTGGGATCGATCCGTCTTCGCCTATGGGAGTGTATTTTTTGAGAGAGTCGGACGGCAAATGGTATACCGCTGAAGTCGAGAAGGTCATGCGGCCTCTCGGAAAAGGGCTCGGTTGCTGGGAAAGACGGTTACGTAGAGTAGGTTGGGTGCCGGTGGGGGGAACGAGGGACGCATTGATAGAGACATTGGTGAAGGGATGGGGCATACGGGAATCGCAGATGGTCGACAGGGCAATCGGTAGGTTAAGAGAGGTGGCTAAGATCTTACCTCTCCCGATTACAGGTACGGGCCTAGTACCTATGCCCGATATATTTTGGGAAATGGATGGGGTACCTGTTCAGCTAAGAGGGATAATGAAGCGTGACCTTCTTGCCCACCAGAGGGAGTATTATTAATTAACTGATTTGGCAGAAATATATATTTGTTTGGTTTATAATAAAGCAAGGTTACGGTTCTCTCGTTCCGCGACGAAAGGGGGGGGGTGTAACAGACCGGGATGCGCCAGGCCTGTTACGAACGGGTCTCGCGCCACCGCGATTACCCCCGAGCATAGCCGACGAACCCCGAGCGACACCGACCCCCGGACTTCGCGCCCCCGCGTCTAGAAACCGGTTTACGCGGGAAACGGAAACCGCCATGGCTTCGAGAACGTACGAATCGGATACGATACGTCACCGGAACTTCCGCCGAAAACCACCCCGCGCCGAGCCCCTCGCCCTACAGCGCCTAGGGCATAAAGGGAACCCCCGAACAGGCACGGGCCTCTTTGAATTCCGGACCTCCCGCGAGTACACTTGTTTCATAACACTTAGATTCACGACACGATTCGACTCACCATACACACTGCCGATACACACCACGAATCCCTCGTAAGTATCCAGGTATTCGTGCCGTCCGTTACCGTTCTCCTGGTAACTGCGGTTTCCATTTGACCCCGCTCGGATAAGACCCTGGCCGAACTACGTAACTGATGTTGCCATTGTTCGGCCGATGAACCCCCGGAAACGTATCGACCCGGTGACTGCTGTTGCCCTCGATATCCGACCCGGAAACGTGCAGCAAGACAACTGCTGGTGTCTTCGCACCGTGAAACCGAGACCGACCTGGCGACACGAGCCTCCACCGAGGGTCGTCCGTACGCCGGAACACCATGGCCTCGGCACTAACGACCATTGCTGTCGAGGCTAAGGGGAATCGGTTCTCGAACACCCACGCGTGCCGACCGCTGTCGCCACCGCGTTCCCGCCGTCCCACGATCCGATAAACCGCGACCCGCGACCGTACCCCGATAACACACGTGTCGGAAACACGCGCGCCGTGATAACCCGCGTCCCGTGATAACACGCGTATCGGAAACACGCGTGCCGCGACAACCCGCATTCCGACGATAACGCGGGATTGGCCCAGGGTCTTCCTCCGCGGGGGAACTAACCAATCGGCGATCTCGACCGCTGGCGATTGCCGAACGTCCTGGTCCCCGAACCGCCGAGCACGGCCCTGCCGTGCCCTAAACTATGATAGGTCCGAGCGTCGCGCGGGGTAGGAAAAATTAGGAAAGTGGAGGACGCCTCGCTTCCGCGTTCTCGAGCCGTACCGAACTGGGTCACTGTGCCGAAAACTCTCGCGAGTATCAGTCCTTGAATTACTGCTTAAGATCTTGAAAAGTATTAGAATATCAGTGCCCGTTTGGAAGAGCCGCTGCCGATCAAATTAGGACGAAACTGCCGATAATATCAGGGCGAAGCTGCCGATAGATCACGGCGAGGCTGCCGACTGGTAAGCGCCGATCAGGCTTTATTATCTCGCATATTTTGGCAACCTATTTCGCGTTGGCTCGGGGACGTTTTTGCGAACGACCTCACTTCGCGTCGTAAACGACGAATTTCCACGATGCCGTAAATCGCGTCGTTTGGTATGTAACAGACCTGGACTCGCCAGGCCTGTTACGAACGGTCTCGCGCCGCCGCGACCACCCCCGAACATAGCCGACGAACCCCGAACGCCACCGATCCCCGAGCTTCGCGCCCCGCGTCTAGAAACCGGCTCTGGCGGCAAACGGAAACCGCCATTGCCCCCGAAATTGGCGTCTCGGATGTGAGACGTCACCGGAACTTCCGCCGCGAACCACCCCGCGCCGAGCCCCTCGCCCTAGAGCGACGAGGGCATAAAGGGGACCCCCGAGCAGGCACGGGCCTCTTTCGTTCGCTAATCATCGCGCTAGGAAGATTTAGTAAAGCACACACATACACTTACGTACACGTCGCCACGGTACCTTCGCAAGTAAGTAGCCCGATATCACCCCGTTTTCTCTCCGTATCCTGGTACACCGCGGTGGCCACTTCCCGTTTCACTAATTCCGCGATGGCACACATCCGTGGCCATTTCCCGTCCCGTTAACCGTCTCCCGGTACACAGCCGTGACCATACCCGTTCCGTTCACCGTATCCTGGCACGCAGCCGCGGCCACCTTCCGTCCCGTTCACCGTCTCCCGGTACACAGGCGTGACCATTTTCCGTCCCGTTCACCGTCTCCCGGTACACAGCCGTGACCATCCCCGTCCCGTTCACCGTATCCCGGTACACAGCCGTGACCATCCCTAGCCCCGTTAAATCTCCGATGGCACGCCGCCGTGGCCATTCGCGACCCGAAATCACAGTCCGCGTGGGCGAACCGCCGTTGCCCGATCGTCGACACGATGAACCGCGACCCCGAGACCTCGCGCCGCGATAACTCGCCCCGATGCCGCGAGCCGCGATAACGCGAATTCCGCGACACCGAACAGAGAACCATAGCCGGAAAACATAACCCGCCTCGTATCATTTCGCCACCTCGCCTTTACCACTCGCGTATCCTTAGAACCCTGGCGCGACGAGCTCAATCCGGCCGCGAGTGCCGTCCGTTGCAACGAGCCGCGAAAAACCGTGCTCGTTACAGGTAAATCGCGTAGGACCCGGAATCGTCGGCCGGTTAGTGTACGGTTCGGATATTGTAACGCGAGATCGCGTATTTGCGGGAGACTCGATATGCTGCCGGTTTTTGCGGGGAGAAATCCCATATAATTTTGCGAGGATAGACACTACCCACGGTGGGACGACGCGGCGTGACCGGATCTCCGTTTCCGACTAAAGTTGCCGGCTACAGTCAACTAAGAATTTCCGTACGCGTTCGAGATCAGGACACGGTCGAATCCCGCTCGACGACTTTTGTAAAGGCGACGCCGAACATCGCGTCCGCGATCGTGTCCGATGCGAAAGAATTAGAATCGAGCGATAGAAGCGCGAGCGGCCGAATATCCGCCGTAAAATAATTGTGATCGCGCAGGCTTTTCTCTAACCGCTGCAGGGTTATATCCCGGTAGCCGTGTATACCATCAACGCATAATAAACGTTTGTTAAAGCCCTAAATCGCCTTCGAATTCTTGTGAGAAACCTTCCCGCCTCGGGGAACGTCCCGCACTCCCCTCGTTAGAATCCTGGCCCCGGGTGAGCTGTCCAGGATATCGCGCGGCCGTCGTGGAATCGGAATTACGCTTAGCTTTTCGGAGAGATCCGTAAACTCTTCGCGTGGCACCTCCCTGTGCCTGGTGCCCGTTCGAAGGACCCGTTCCTTAAATAGAGTTCGCGAAAACCGAGTTCACGACGTGCCGTTTGTCCCGGGAGGACCACGTACCGCGCGGCCGATTCGTGGCCCGGCCTCAAGGCCATAAATACCCGGAGTTGTCCAGGTTTTCTCCCGTCCGACGGGCCGGAAAACCCAGGCAACGTGACATTATATTCAGATTATATTCAATTTTTGTTCATAAAATTAAAAAATATATAAAAACGTAAAAATTGCTGTCTTTTCTTAAATGTCTTAGTAATTTAGGAAACAAGTCATTTTGGCCCCTCCGGTAGAAGTAGGTATACGTCAATCTTCGGTAGTTCTAGTGTTAATAGGGCCAGAAATGAAACCTCACGCGTTCGCGTATCTAGACGATATAATTATCGTAATAAAAACGTTCGACGAACACCTCGAATGGCTAGAGTGCGTGTTAAAACGAATCAAAGAGGCTGGGTTAATAATAAATCCCGATGTAACAGACCTGGATACGCCAGGCCTGTTACGAACGGGTCTCGCGCCGCCGCGACTACCCCCGAGCGCAACCGACGACCCCCGAGCGACACCGACCCCCGGACTTCGCGACCCCCCCCCCCCTAGAAACCGGGTTACGCGGGAAACGGAAACCGCCATACTTCGAGAACGCACGAACCGGACGCGATACGACACCGGAATTTCCGCCGAAAACCACCCCGCGCCGCGCCCCTCGCCCTAGAGCGCGAGAAAACCGCGTTCCCGGAGGAAAGCGACGCCCGTGGGGAGCGAAAGAGCGTCCGCCCAGCGAGGGAAAAGTCGCTCTCCGGCTAGGAAAGCGTACTCCGTCGGGAGCACCGCATGCCGATACGGCCCCCGCCAGCCACCTCGAGGGAAATTAAGCAGGAATCGCGGAAATTCGGAACCCCGGAGCGGGACCGACAGCAGTGGGCTGAGTGCATCGGCCAATTAATCGACAACGCATACGACACACTGGCACCAGGAGTCCTGACAAGGAAAATGACGGCTGCCGCCGAGGCCAGCAAAATGATCAAGGTCGACGACCCGGACCGACTCGTCGACCGGGATCGAAACTCAGGGATCACTAGCGATGGCTCGGACCCCCACGCATTCCTGGAGCGACTGGCCATGCTCCAAAAGAACCATGCGATCCCCAACTCGGATTTGCTTCGGGCAATACCCGACTTACTCCTGGGCGAGGCCCAGGAGTGGTACCGGAACCATGCAGAGGATATTGCCACATGGGGAGAGTTCGCCGAGGAGTTCCTGGCGGCGTGGGCGGCGACTTCATCGCCGGTCCAATTGAAACGGGCGGCCCTGGGACGGCTCCAACAGCAGGGAGAGCCGTTTGTCAAGTTTGTGACCGCAGTCACAACCTTGATGCGCCGGGCATCGATGCCAAAAGACAGCTGGCTGGAAGTCATATACGATAATATGCTTCCCCGGTTCCAGGAGCATTTTCCCCTGGATACGATACCTGACATGAAGACGCTCCAACGTCAGGTGCAACACAGAACAACTGGACGAACGGCGGCGAGAGGAACGGGCCAGACGGGTGCCCGCCCACGCGACTCGTGTCGAGCGACAGTACGCCGACCCGACGCCCAGACGAGCGTTCAGGAGTCCCAGCCCGACCCATCGCAGAGTCGAGGAGCGCACCGATGACCGCCGCCCCGAAGTTTACGACCCGGAGACGCACTGCTGGCGGTGCAAGCAGCGCGGGCACCACCGGTACGAGTGCCGGAATGCCTATCGGAGATTCTGCTCCCGTTGTGGCCGGGATGGAGTATTGACCCGGGATTGCCACCCTTCGGGAAACGGAGCAAGGGGCCCGCCAGCAAGACCGGCGCCGAGGAGCGAACGAAGGGCCCGATAGAACAAAATGTGATTAAGATCCGGTACGGACCGCGACCGACCACGGAGATTGTGATATTCGGCCGTACCGTGGAGGCACTTTTGGACACAGGATCTCAGCTATCCTGCATTAATGCGGAGACACGCGATTGGGCTCGGAAGAACGGAGCGCAGGAAGGAAAATCCGGCGACCTGATTAACCTAGCCGACGGAACCGATGCCCGACCAGCTGGCACGCTCCGAATTCCGTTCACCGCAAACGTTCGGCAATACGAAGAGGACTTTACCGTATTGCCGCGAATGAATACGCCGGTACTTCTGGGCATCCACACGATCGCTGCCTTGCGCCTCTCATTGACACCGCCACCAGAGATCGCCGAATGGCCGATACCGCAGTATCCCAGCGACGACGGAAAAAGGCAAACGAACGCACCGTGCCTACAGATGGGACTCCGGAAACTCACGGAGAGCGAGGACCACGAATTCCAAAAATTCCTGGAACGAGAGTTAGCCCGGTTGGAGACCGTGTCCGGCCGCACCAAACTCATACAACACCGGATCAAGCTGACCGACGAGACTCCGATCAAACAACGATATCGGCCACGAAACCCGGCGATGCAGGCAATAATCGACCAAGAGGTCAGGAAAATGCTGGACGATGGGGTCATCGAGCCCTCCAGCAGTCCTTGGAGCTCGCCGGTGGTCGTCGTGAAAAAGAAGGACGGACGACACAGATTCTGCGTCGATTTCCGGAAGTTAAACGAACGGTCGGAGAAAGATGCGTATCCGTTGCCGCACATCCAGGCAACGTTGGATAAGTTGCGCGGGGCCAGGTTCCTCACAACGCTGGATTTGAAAAACGGGTACTGGCAGGTGCCACTGGAGAAGACAAGCCGTCCGCTGACAGCTTTCACCGTACCTGGGCTCGGCCTTTATCAATTTACGGTCATGCCCTTCGGACTGCACTCCGCCCCAGCCACGTTCCAACGGCTGTTAGATAGGGTGATCGGACCCGAATTGGAGCCACACGCATTCGCCTACCTCGACGATATTATTATCGTCAGCAGAACGGTAGACGACCATAAAAGCCATCTGCGTGAGGTATTCCGCCGATTGAGGGAAGCCGGTCTCAGGTTAAATCCGGAGAAATGCCGTTTCTGCGTCGACAGCCTCTGTTATCTGGGCCACATTGTCGAGGAACGGGGAATACGAACCGACCCGCAGAAAACCGCAGCGATCGCGCAGATCCCGCCACCGAAAACGGTCCGCGACGTAAGACGGTTCCATGGCATGACATCTTGGTACAGACGATTCGTACCAAAGTTTGCGGAAATCATCGAACCGTTGACACGGCTCACCCGCAAAAACGCAAAGTGGCAATGGACCGACGCCGAAGAAAGGGCCTTCCAGACAATGAAAACCCGATTGGTTGACGCGCCAGTACTCGCCTGCCCGGATTTTGAACAGCCGTTCACTCTCCAGACCGACGCCAGCGATTCCGGTTTAGGAGTGGTACTCACCCAGGGACCGGAAAACAACGAACGGGTGATCGCCTACGCGAGCCATACGCTGAATGAGACCGAAAGAAAATACAGCGCGACTGAGAAGGAATGCCTGACCGTCGTCTGGGGCGACGAGCAATCAAGAAGAGTGCTAATCCTTACTCAAGTTATTTCAGCGACTACTATCACCAAAAATTAATCCTGGGTAATCGCGTACCTATCGACGAAGATGAAATTATTGAATATCTTCTCGAAGGAATTCCAGATGCGACATTGCGAAATCAAGCCCGCATAGAAAGATTCAGGACGGAAGCTGACCTTTTCGCCGCGTTCGAGAAGGTTGTACCACCAGCGGCGGCCGACGTTAGCCGATTTCCGAGGAAAGCGACAGGAGCCAGTGAATACATGGAGAAACCAGGACCACGAGCCGCGGACGGTCAGCAGCAGATCGTCGAGAGGTGCCACAACTGCGGAGGGAGAGGACATCGAGCAGTCAAGTGCCCGGTGAAGGACGAAGGCGCAAAATATTTCCACTGTTGAGAATTTGGGCACGTCGCCTCCAAATGTTCAAAGAAGACGTCAGCCGTGGTGGACGGCAGTTTCGTCGAGGCGATAGCGAAAGAAAAGTACCTTAAACCAGTAGTAATAAATAACTCAGAGATAACCGCTCTTATCTACACCAGAAGGAATGTAACTTTAATGCGAGCAGACGTTTACAATGAAATAGGCGCGCTGCGTTTGCAACACAATCAAGTTTGCTTTGACGGTATATGATCCGCATCAAATAAAACTCTAGGGGATTTCACAACCACCATCGAGATCGAAGGGTTCACATACCCCATTGTGGCGCACGACGTGCCTGAGTCTTTTATGCGCTATAGCCTGCTATTAGGGATAGATTTTCTAAATACCGTCCAACTGGGCGAAGCCCAGCCGTCGGAAAGCGATCCGAGGTGCTACAGATAGATGTGTGCGAAAAAGCGAGCCAAATAGATACATCTCACATAAGAGGTCCGCAGGTCAGAAAACGCGTGGCGTCCGTGGTAAAAAATTACGAACCGAAAAAGGTGCACGACGTAGGAATCGAAACGACAATTATTTTAACCCTTTGCACTCCAGCGGCGCCGAAATTGCGCCCGCCAGATTTGAAGTGTCAACTCGAGCGGCGCCGATACGGCGCCCGGCTGATTTGAAGTATCGATTCGAGCGACGCTGCTGCGGCGTTACAGTCTTTTGTATCTCGATCTGCTTATTTACGATATGTGATAAGATATTCCTCCCGGAAATACTTTCGTGGACCAGGCTCGGCTTACACTTTTAGCCAAGTCTTAGCTCAGTTTAGTTAGTCTCAGCATAGCATTCGCTTGAAACAGTCTTGGCAGTGAATATAACAACTGAAAAGTTTTTGAGCCCCAAAAATATGGATCAAGGTCAGATCAGCTCAAGTTCGGACGAATTCAATTTTGCCACTTTGGATGAAGAAATTACATTGATCTCCGACGGATTACGTCACGAAACAAACGATTCCAGTGGAGAAGATAGTGAGGAAGTAAGAGGTGTGAGACGACGCAAAATTAGAATTATAGAGAGCGAAAGTGAAGTTGAAAGTGAAGTCGAAAGTGGAACTGCGAAAGATGCAAGCAGTTCAAACTGGGTACTTTGCAAAGAGTACGAAGAAATACCGCCAAACGTACAATTTATACCTGGCCAAAACCTCACAGCATCACAAATAGTTTCTAATATCGAACAACCAATGCATTTTTTTAAACTGTTTTTCACCAATGACCTCGTGGAACAAATTGTTTGTGAAACCAATACATATGCAAAACAAAAATTGGAAGGGAAGACGCTATCTGCAAACTCGATATGGCGAAGATGGCATGATGTGAACAACGCAGAATTCTGAGCATTTATTGCAGTTATAATCAATATGGGCACAATGCCGTTGGCCAATTTGCAAGAATATTGGTCGAGGAATATCGCTAGTTATATTCCTTTCTTTTCGGACACATTTACAAGAGACAGATTTAGCCAAATATTCTGGATGCTTCACCTGAAAACTATTTCACCACACAACACGAATCCAAGAACGCGTCTACAACGAGTAAGTTGCTTTTTGGACTACATCAACTCAAAGTTCTTGGATTATTTTATACCGGGCGAGCATATATGTGTCGACGAGTCAACGATAAAGTTCAAGGGTCGGATTTCGTTCATAACATACAATCCTAAGAAACCGACAAAATGGGGTATCAGACTTTATACTCTAGCTGACTCGAAGACTGGCTACGTTTGCTGCATTTTGCCATATTATGGATCACTCACAACAGAGCGCTTGGCCAGACACGATTTACCTGTTTCATCAAGAATTCCGATTCACTTATACAACATGTTGTTGGAGAAAATTTCAGGTGCTCAGGGACACCATATGTACACGGATCGGTATTATACTAGTTATGATTTAGCTCAAGAACTAGCCAAATTGAAATGCAATATCACTGGAACGATCTTAACAAACAGGAAAGGATTGCCCAAAGAAATAAAAGAGCCAAATTTATCGAAAGACTCCACGGTCGCGTATCGACGGGGCAACACCTTACTTTTAGGGTGGAAAGACAAGATGATTGTCACTTGTTTAACTACAAGGGGTAACACAGGAATGTTGACGGTCAAAAGAATTATACGAGGTGGTGTGGAAGTACTCATCAAGAAACCCAAGATTGTGTTGGATTATATAAAATATATGCGTGGTGTTGATCGGGCCGATCAATATGCATCAACGTATTGTTTTCTGCGAAATAGTGGCGTAAGCTATTTTTTGGGGCATGGAAATTTGCCTCATCAATTCTTACCTTCTCTATAAACAAGAGAAGACTAAAAAAGGGGAAAAGCCATTGGGCCATTTGCAAATTTTAAAAACACTTGTTGAGCAATTGAGAGGAACATATCGCCAGCATCGTGAGCAAGCGTCTACGTCGCATTCCGATGACATCAGACTCAATGGAAAGCTGCGCATCGTACTTAAAGGGCCGAAAAGGAACTGTAAGGTTTGCTCTGACACTAATACGCCTGGAGGTAGGCGGGAAGTAACATATTATTGTGATACGTGTCCTGATAAACCTAGGATGCATCTTGGGCATTGTTTTACGAAATATCATACAAAAACTAATTACAGAGTATAATATTTCTCAAATTTTGTTTTTTTTTATATAAAAATAAATAAATTCGTCGAATTTTATTATTTGTATACGTTTGTTTATAAATGATTTTAAAGTACTTGTAAAATGTTTCCCTAATTTGGCCGAAACCGTCTCGAGTTGCTGGTTTGCACAAGCGAAAAGGGCCTCGAGTGCAAAGGGTTACAAGACGAGGAGCCCGTCTACCAACGAGCTAGATGTTTGTCAGTGCTAGAACGGGGCGAAGCAAATACACATATACGGGAGTGGCTGCGCAACGAAATTATTCAATCCTCGTTATCCGATTTCGCAAGTCCGGTTGTTCTAGTGCGGAATCTATCCTTAAAAGAGCTTCTAGAACACGAGCGGGTCACCTCGTTCAATGAAAGTAGATGCGAGTTGAAGGAATGCGCGAAAGAAGAGATCGCGGAAATCCAGCGAGAAAATAAAAGTAGTTTCGACAAACGCAGGAAAAATACTAAATCCTATGCAATCGGTGACTTAGTAGCGATTAAGAGGACTCAATAAGGACCAGGTACGGAAAGGTACGAAATTTTCGGTACAGTATTTCGACCCTTATCGGGTGGCGAAAAGCCTTGCGTAGCGATCGGTACGTAGTGGAGAAGGTAGGGTATCATGATGGACCGAAAGTAACAAGCACGGCAACCGAGTATATGAAAAGTTGGATCCATGACTCAGACTCTGACCAGAGTGATGAAGGGAGCGTAGAAAACGTCTGGGGCCAGACGTTGGTGTAGGACAGCCGAGTGTAGGAGACGAAAAATCGCGAATAAAACCAGCCGGTATCGACGGTTAGAAGGAGGGCAAAAAACGCGTATGAATGACACCAGCTAGGACACGCGGAGAAGCCGCTCACCGGTGTCGACGGCCCGCGAAATAAACATTGCCGAAAGGTGAGCGGCCGAGGAGCGAGTGCGAGAGAGAGAGAGAGAGAGAGAGAGAGAGAATGCGCGTGTAAGAAGGAAAACAACGTAAAAAGCGATGACCGCCAAAATCAGTGTGGCTATGTGCGTATGTGAGAATGATATATAAGCGAGCGAGCGACAAAGGATCACGGTTGTGTAGTCCGAGATAGCGAGTAATTATGAGTCAGAAAGAAGATTATAATAAAATCACGCGCGTTAAAACTACGAGGGATATTTCTCTTAACCGACACTTCGAACCATATCCCTACATACAGTGACTCCCAAAAATATTCGGACACTAGATATAACTAACTTTATGATTGATAATTCGTTTGTTGATAAAGCAATGGCACTGGAAATTGTTTCTATCAATAAAACATTTATTAATGTTGATAAACTGTGACGTGGCATAAATGTCTACGTCCCTCCGAACCGGTGACGGAAGACCGGGCCACTCTCCGATCATGCGTTTACGTACGGCACTCGCGAGCGCTCTCCCTGAGACGGTCTCGAAAAGACCAAGGGCGGAGTGCTAATGCGTTTTAAACGTCGCGCCACTTGGCGCGACGCGAATTCCAGGATCGTATCCGGGCCCCAGGGGGACCCGGACCCCTTTTTCCTATCTGGCCGCTAGCGGGAAACCTCGAGGAGAGGCGCTCCCCGCGACGTTCCGTAGGAGCTTCCGCACGACGGCAACGAGGGAGAAGCCGAGCCCGGGTTTACCAGCCTGGAGGAGCCAACGAAGGAATTCGCACAGGAGGCAAACATCTTCTCCACCTCGTGGCTGCCTCGCCCGCCGAAGGAATGTGTGCGACGCGGGATTGGCTCGGACTCTTCCTCCGCGGGAGAATGGACCAATCGGTGGCCGACATCGATACCGGTTGCCGAACGTCGTGGGCCCAGGACCGCCGGGCGCGGCCCTGCCGCGCCGAATTATGCGATAGGTCCGAGCGTCGCGCGGGGATAGGAAAAATTAGGAAAGTGGGGGACGCCTCGCTTCCGCGTTCCCGAGCGAATACGAAATAGGTCACTGTGCCGAACGCTATCACGCGTAGTAGACGGGTTGACTTTTGCCTAGATCGTTAAGAAAGTAGTGTAGAACACCGCATTATCGGAGAGCTGCTGCCGGTGAAGCCCAGAGAAAGCTGTGCCGAGTGGTAAGTGCCGATCAGGCTTTCGTATTTCGACTAATATTGTTGAACATTTCGCGTTGGCTTGGGAACGTTTTTCGCGAACGACCTGTGTTTCGCGTTGCGTACGACGAATTCCCGTGGTGCCGTGAATCGCGTCGGAAAGTAAATCGCGTAGGGCCCGGGATCGTCGGTCGGGAGACCGTACGGGTCGGGTTTGTAACGCGAATCCGGTCGGACAGCGGGGGGCCGCGGGACCGTCTCATTACGGTTGTCCGTCGCCGGGTTTGTAACGCGGAGTCGCGGGGGATCCGATACGCCACCGATATTTCGCGGTGAGAAATCCCAAACAAATAGTGACCTTCGAGACTGCCCACGGTGGGACGCCGCGACGTGCCGTAGCGTTTTCCGACTCGTGCCGACGGCTACAATCCAAGCGTAATTTTCCAGTCGCGTATACCATCGGAACTCGGTCGAAGTAAGCTCGATAAACTCAATAGAATCGACGCCGTCCATCGCGTCCTCGAGCGGGTTCGACGCGAATAAGTTAGAATCGAGCGAAATAGCGCGATCGGCCTAGAATCTGCCGTGTTATCATCGTTATCAAGCGGGCTTTTTCTCTCGACGCTGCCGGGCTGTCTCCCGGCAGCCGTGTATAACATCGACGTGAAATAAACGTTTGTTAAAAGCCCTAACTCGTCTCTAATTATTCCGAGAAACCTTCCCGTCGCGGGGAACGTCCCGTATTCCCTTCGTAAGAATCCTGGCCCCGGGTACGCTATCCAGGAGATCGCGTAACACTCGTAGACTCGAAATTGCGCTTCGCTTTCCGAAATTTCGCGAACTTCTCGCGTGGCATCACGAGGTGCCTGGCGCCCGTTCGGAGAACCTAAATTTCGTTCCAATTCCATCGAAGTAAAGTCTACGAGTCGTCGTTTGTCCCGGGTGGACCACGTACCGCGCGGCCGATGCGTGGCCCGGCCTCACGGCCCATAAAAACCCGGTGTTGACCAGATTTTCTTCCGTCCGACGGACAGCAAAATCTGGCCAACGTGACAAAACATATATAATTTATTTGAAAAATATGCATACGTTTTATAATAAAAATTATTAAACGAAATCATGGACCATTTGTGGCTGACAAAAATATTCGGAGACGTATTATATTTCTCTGGCAATCTCCTTCTGGGAACGCGATATTCCAAGAACGCGAAAACGTTTGTTTACAAACAGACTCTCGTGGACCATTAGATGTCCATGCCACCACACTACTGTCAGTATTAAACGTTAATTCGTTCAAAATGGGTCGCAAAGAAAAAAATACGATTTTCGATGTACGACAGCTTGTAATTTTTCATCAAGAAAAAGGAAAAACCTATCGCAAAATTAGTGCAATGCTTCGTATAAGTAAGAGTACTGTTGCAGATATCTGTCGACGATTTTATATTGAGAATCGCATTGATTCTATTCCGCAAAGTGGAAGACCAAGTCTCTATGTACGAGGGAGAAAAGCAAAATTATTCGGAAGGTGAAAAAAAATCCGCGCTTAAGTGCTCCAAAACTAGTTAGTGAGCTATTAGAAGATAGCTCCAAAAATGTGTCAGCCGAAACAGTTCGGAGAACGCTGAGGCAAGCTGGTTACAATGGAAGAGTAGTTAGAAAGAAACCATTTATCAACGAAAAGAATAGGAATAAACGAAAAACCTTTGCAAGAGAGCTAATTTCTAAGGAGGAGAAATGGTGGAAGGATGTAATATTTGCTGATGAAAGCAAATTCAATCTGTACAATTCCGATGGGAGAGCTATGGTGTGGCAGAAAGCGAATACAGAGTTTAATTTTGAAAATACAAGAGGTACAGTGCAACACGGCGGAGGTAGGGTAATGGTCTGTGGTTGCATTTCGTCATATGGAGTCGGTAACCTAGTGTTTATTGACGGCATTATGGACAAAAATCATTATTTAAATATACTCAAAAATAATTTAGTTCAGAGTGCTGAAAAAATGGGGCTTAATAATAATTTTAAGTTTTACCAAGACAACGACCACATGCACAAGTCACGTATTGTGCAAGAATTTTTATTATACCGCTGCCCCAAAATTCTTAATCCTATTAACCCTATCGAGAATTTATGGGATGAATTAGATAGAAAAATTCGAAAAACCCCAATTACATCGATAGCCGAATTAAAACAATGATTTACAACTGAGTGGTCGAATATAAGTGTTGAATATTTTAAAAAAATTATAAATAATATGCCAAACAGGTTAAGACATGTTCTTAAACAAAATGGTTATGCCACGAAGTATTAAACAAATTTTGTAATGCTAAATTACATTATCTAAATAGAAAAATTAATATTGTCCGAATATTTTTGTGAGCCACAAATGGTACATTGTTTCTTTTAATAATTTTTATTATAAAATGTATGTATATTTTTCAAATAAATTATTTATGTTTATCAACATTAATAGATGTTTTATTGCTAGAAACAATTCTCAGGACGATTGCTTTATCAACAAACGAATTATTAAGTCGTAAAGTTAGTTATAGCTAGTGTCCGAATATTTTTGGGAGTCACTGTATATAGTCAGTCTCATAAGTATTCGTATCCTCGTAGCATATAAGAGAAATTTGCTGATATCAAGTGATACATGTAAGATTCTGCAGTAAGTTTTTTGTTACGAATAAACAGATGCATAAACTATATGTATACAAAATTTTAACAAAATTGAATTATTGATAACAAAATTATATTAATTTTAATCTACATAATACATAATAACATACCACAAAAGTATTCGTACCACGCTTGATAGAGTTGAGTTTATTTTGCTTATAAACATTGTTTCACTTTCTTATAAACATTGATTCCCAGAGGTCATAGTCGAATAATTGAGTTTCAGTTACTTAGTCTTAGTCAAAACTTTGTGAAAATAACATTGATAATTGAAAATGAGTCGAAATAAGGCCGAGACTACTGTAGAAGAGCGTAAAATAATTTTTAAATTGCACCAAGAGGGCAAAAGTTACGTTGAGATAGCAAAACTTATTGGCAGAAGTAAATCTACTATCCAATACATAATTAAACGTGTAAAAACTAATAATATTTTGTTAAACAAAAAACGTGTTGGAAGACCAAAGATTTTAACTGCTCGGGAAGGAAAGACTTTAATACGTCAAGAGCAAAACATCCAAGAATTAGCACCAATAAGATAGTCACAATGTGCAACAACATATTTAATAAAACAGTTCCTGCTGAAACTTGTCGGAGAATATTAAGATCTGAAAATTTTCATGGTCGAGCAGCTAGGAAAAAGCCCTTCATTAATAAGATTAATAGAGCAAAGAGATTAGCATTTGCGAAAGAATACGTAAATAAGAGTACTACCTTTTGGCAAAAAGTTATTTTCTCTGCTGAATCCAAGTTTAATATTTTTGGATGTGACGGAACACGAAAAGTTTGGAGAAAGCCTAACAAAGAACTAGAATTACAAAATCTACGACAGACTGTGAAGCACGGCGGAGACTCTGTAATGGTTCGGGGCTGCATGGCAGTATCCGGAGTGGGTAATCTTGTATTCATTGATGGACTTATGGATAAATATAAATATAAAAGTATTCTTGAACAAAATCTGCAAGAAAGTGCAGTTAAATTGGGTATGCCAGACGATTATTACTTTCAACATGACAACGACCTGAAGCATACTGTTCAAATAGTTCGTGAGTGGATACTTTATCACATTCCTCATTTTTTATCCACACCATCTCAGAGTCCCGATGTGAATCCTATAGGAAATTTGTGGGCAGAAATAGACAAAAGACTACGCAAACATGAAATTTCAAATAAACAAATACTAAAAGAAAAAATTTTAGAAGTTTGGAATCGTATTGAACAAAGCACCACTGAAAAATTAATAAAAAGTATGCAAACTAGATTAATTGAAATAATTAAACACAACGGTGGACCGACGAAATACTAAAACAATCATAAGTTATTATAATATGCGATTTTTCTTATACGACGTATACCGGTAAGAATACTTTTGTGGACTGTTATTATGTACCATGTAGATTAAAATTATCTTGGGTTATCAATAACCCAAATTTGTTAAAAGTTTGTACAAATAAAATTTATATATATGTTCATTCGTATCAAAAGAGTTATTGCAAAGTCTTACCTGCATCATTTGATTTCAACAAATTTGTTTTTCAAGCAACAGGGGTATAAATACTTATGGTACTGACTGTATATACGTGTGCACGATGGAGCGAGACGGAGAAGGATTTATAAAACGACTTAAAATTAGAGAAACGGTGATAATTAATATTAAGGAATTAAGGATAGTAATAACGATAAATATAGGAAAGAACTAGCGTGTAATTGGCGAGATAATATAAGAAATAACTAATACTAATGGTAATATAAACCGCAAGAAATTAGTATGAGGATACTATGATAATAGTAATAATAATAATAACGAGAGAACGACGAGAATAATCGAAATAGTACGCTAAGAAATAGTAAATGGACTGGAATATGGAAATTGAATTAGAAATAGAAAATAGTGAATGGAATAGAATTGGAATTTGGATTAGAAATAGGAAATAGGAATAATAATAAGGAGAATAATGGAAATAATACGCGAGGAAATAGTAAAATGAAATAGAATTGGAAATTGAATTAGAAATAGGAAATAGGAAACAGCGAACAAAACTGGCACTATTCACACACGCACTGCACTACACGACGCGGCCGGTATGAGAGCTGAAACGAGACTGACTGAAGAGCTGGATGAGAGACAAAGAGCGCTGAGGTGCTCAGGAATGTCTTTGTTCGTCGCGCGCTAAGGAATATCATTGGCGTAATTATCAAATATTCGCACGGTTTAGCATTTCGAATTTCTAATCATGCTCGAAGCTATTTTACTAGGAAATTAATTATAGCTTATAAATTATAATTAATTTCCGAATTTAATAATAATTTTCCTACCGGAAGTGCAGTTTCCGCTCTGATTATTTAAGGAATGGAGAAGATACGGAATTCGCACGCTTATGCGATAACGTGTTTGCGTTACGATGGTTGTGTACTTATAATTAATTATTTATAATTTACTATGTCTCAGACGCAGAATTTACGGTTTCCCGTTACTGATTCCTATAGTATCGCATATAATAATTACTTATTTAATGAGATCTGCGGCGTAATTGTTGGAATCATTGGCGTAACCGTAACTTATTTTTATGAGATAATTCATTGTAATTGTTAGTGGTAATTAGTATTTATTTAAGTTATAAATATTATTTATTTTAGTCGTTGCTATTATTTTGTGATTATATCTATTCAAATTGTAAATATTATTTATATTAACCGTTACTTTTATTTTGTAATTAGTATTTAGTTAAATTGTATACATTAATTATGATTATTTGTAATTAGGATTTTATTCAAATTGTATACATTAATTATTTTAATTGTTATGATTATTTGTAATTAATATTTATTTCAATTGTATATATTAATTATTTTAATGAGATTGTAGATATCATTTAGTCAATATTTATTGCATTTGTTCGGATTTCAATTGTAACTAGGATTATTATTTATTTTACCTGCAAATCTTATTTATTTATTCCTGACGATTGTAGTTGTTATTCCTTGAATTATTTATTGAATTGTAACTGTTATTTATTTATTTATTATTAAATTGTAGTAATTATATATTTGGACTATTATTCGTATTTATTTAATTGTTTGTACATGTTCTAGTGATTGTATAGAGGTAAGTGTGATTTATTCTACTGGTTTTATAATGGTAAGTATTATTGTTTCTAATTATTCTTTATGGAGGTAAGTATTATTTATTGTGTCTAATTTCGTAGCTGTAAGTGTTAATTACTTTGTTAAATTAATGCGGATATTATTTGTTTCAGCCATCCATGGGCGTAAGTATTGTTCTGGTCATCTCATGGGCGTAAGTATCAATTATTCTATTTACTTTCATAACGACTATTAAGTATTCGAGTGAATTTACATAACTATTATTTGTTTCAGTGTTCCATAGGCGTAAGTATCATTTGTTGCAGTGATTTCATAGGCTTTTAGTATCGATTATTCTACTTTACATTACTAAGCGTGAGTATAAATATTCTATTGAATTTATATGACTATTATTTGTTTCAGCGGTTTCATAGGCGTAACCCAGTAAGCACAATACTTTGAATCTGCCGGGCAAATTCGATGAGCTCTATAACCCCCCGAGCGTGAGACAGAAAAATACATTGGGTGATTGGTCTACTACTATAACTCGTCTGTGCTTTAAGGGCCAGGGTGAGTCACGTGACTTTTCAAGATTCGGATGTCGGTATCTGCCGTACAGTTTTCTTTATAGAAATGGTATTACCACAGACGAGGGATAGGAATAGACCAATCACCATATGGGCACCGACGAGGTATAGGATAGACCAATCACCCAATGTATTTTTCTGTCTCACGCTCGGGGGGCTCTAGAGCCCCCTTACCATTCCGTGTCACATCCTACCGTAACGGCCAGAAGCAGTATTGTGGAACCAATATTCTAGAACGGCGCTGTTGCTGATAGAAATTTAAATCTCATGTCGGAGATTCTATAAATGATGAATGAAACAAAGGAATGTTGTGTTCTTTTAATTTCGTTATACCTGTAACGCGACTGCATCGAAGGAAACAATTCTACGTGAGAAAGCTTATATTCAAGTAAATGCATACATATACATATGCATATGCATATGTGCATACATATACTTGTATAATGTACATGTATGTATAGCGAGCATCAAGAAGCATAAATTCACACTCATTCGGAGGAATTCATATTAAAAACATTATTATGAATTTTTGCTAATATTTAAATATATCATCATTAATGTTACTTTTTTGGTAAATAATCAGCTTAATTATGTGTATTTATTTACACTTTATTCCTACACACTTCCTTAACTTCCTTTTCATTCTATTTATGGTGTGTTTGGACTCATTTCTACCAGAAAAATATTTACAATTTATTGTTCGTATTTTCATACCATAACAATAAATTATTGCAAAAATTAGATTTTCATTAGTAAGCAATGCTTATGAGCTTACATTGTTGTGTCCGGTAGCTGCTTGCCTGGCGGACAATAAGCCATTGAAATTCTCAAGACCTCGATCGGAAGAGAGTACGAAAGGCAACATTGTAACGCATTGCATATTAATAATGAACAACCAGAACCCAACTGTGTTATTATAAAAAATATCGTAATGAAAATCTTATCAGCCGATTCGAGATGTTTTTCTGATAAAAACGAATCTAAATTCGCTATAAATCGGAGAATAACGAAGAATAAATTAATATTAAAAACTCTTATGGAAAACGGTTTCGGTAGTGAATCTTGCCTACTCTGGGACTGGACCATAATCGTGTGACGCCGTCCTACAGGGGAGGGGGGCTATCCCCTCCACCGACTCGGACCCCACTCTGACGTAACATCGTCTGAGCTGCCTGCTCGACCCGGTTCGGCGAAGCGCACATTTTGCAACAACATTTAAACAAAAGAAGATTTTTAAGATATACCCGGATCAGATGATGAAAAGTGCCCCCAAACCTTTATATTTAGTTGCACCATGCTCAACAAAAAATTACAAAAAAATTCATGAGTATTCTATCTAATATCATTCACGACTGAGATTTTTTCATCATTTTTGGTCGCAAAATCGATTTTTAAACAAATTCGAAAGCATAAAATTGCCGATTTTATATCAAAGTTTTCAGTTCACCACATTTATGTTATTATGTTAGTTGTATCTCATCGTGATTATTAATGTAAATTTTTTACAGATCTTCCAGATTATGCAAAAATGTGTAAGAAAATTGGATATGTCCAATCATTTGAAAAAAATGCATATTAAATGTGCTACATTCTTACGTTCTACGTTCGAAAAAAAAAATCATTTGATGCGGGATTCGATCCGGGACCAAAATATTCTCACATCCGAAGACGTTACCGCCTGCGCCAAACGAAACTGATAAAAGTGTTCAATATAACAAAATACACCTATAAAACTGTAGGAAGGTATTGAAACAATTGATTTCAACCTTTTTTTTTAACGTCGATGCAATTAATAAAACTTTATAAAAAAATTAAGAACAATACTTTCAATAACATCTAACTACTTAATTTTGGTAAAACTGGTATCTCTGAAACTTCAATTCGAAATGTGCACTTTCTTCAAATGATTGGGCACATTCAATTTTCTTAAACATGTTTGCATAATCTAGAAAATCTATAAAAAATTCATATTAATAATCACTTTGAAACACAACTAACATAATAACGTAAACATGGTCAACTGGAAACTTCGACATAAAATCGGCAATTTTATGCTTTCGGATTTGTTTAGAAATCAATTTTGCAACCAAAAATTATGAAAAAAATCTCAGTCATGTATGATATTAGATAGAATATTCATGAATTTTTTCGTAATTTTTTGTTGAGCATGGTGCGATTAAAAATTAATTTGGTTTGCAGGCACTTTTGACCATCTTATCCGGCTTTATCTTAAAAATCGACGAAAAAAATTACTTAAAAAATATAGAACATATTTCAGTATATGACATTGAACCCGATTTAAAAAAGAATTTCAGGTTCAAATTTCGCATTGATATCTCTTTTGGTTTAAAAGTTGTAGCAAACTGTGCGTTTGCGGTTCAGGCGCTTGAAATTTTGGTGACGTGATGAAGGTCTGAGTGGGGCCGTGCCGGCGGCGGAGGAGTTCATCCCCCCACCCTAGCGCCACGTGGAACGGCGACCCATGATTCTTGCATCACGACTGTAGCCTGATCGAGCTCGATGAATGCGGTAGTGTTCGTACGTGTCGTACTATTGCGTTCGTCGTTTATTTTCTCACTACAAACACGCAAGAAAATAATACAACTACGGTCTGAGTCAGTAGTAAAATAGATTGACATATCGCAAATCGATCAACTACATAATTATTGATTGATTAATTCTTAACTCTTTCGATTATCACAATTAATATTTATTGATATTTTGTAAGATACTTTAAAGGCAAAATTTATGTTGTTTAAATGAAACATACATGAAAATGTATAGTAAATTTCAATTTAATTCTTTTTTCAAATTCAGTTACAAAATACATTCAAAATGGATGCGTATTAATAGTGTTAAAAATTATAGAAATGCGAATAATAATTATACGTATAAAGAAAATGTATAAAAAAAATGTATGCGTAAAGATATTCATGTTCAAGATTTATGAAAATTGTTTTTCCATAATTGGAAAGCGTGGTATCTACATTTATTAATATTGTATTGATAAAGATAATTGCAGATATATAACATAATGACATCAAATAAAAGAGTATAATTTGAACATGTAGTCATAACATCAGATACATAACTCGTCAATCAGATTTGATCATTCTTGTAGATCTAGTTCCAGCATTTATCGTTCTACAGCGTAGAGGGCGTAAGAAAACCATTTGTTTACATGTGAGACAAGAAGCCCCATATGGTGATTGGTCTATCCTATCCCTCGTCTGTGATATGGGGCTTCTTGTCTCACATGTAAACAAATGGTTTTCTTACGCCCTCTAGGCTGTAGAGCGATAAATGGTGGAACTAGATCTACAAGGATGATCAAATCTGATTGTCGAGTTATGTATCTGATGGTTACGACTATATGTTCAAATTATACTTTTTTATTTGATGTCACTATCAGAGAGGAAGGGAGAGTGCTCATGGCCGGGTTTTCGTGATTTCATTTTTGGTCGTCCGCCGTTTTCTAGCATAGCACAGAACCTGGGCCGTCTTTTCTGGATCAGAACCCCGGCCGTCTTTTAGCATGACACAGAACCTGGGCCGTCTTTTCTGGATCAGAACCCCGGCCGTCTTTTAGCAAAACCAGGGCCGTCTCTTGACGGTCTTGAAACCGAACGCTCATTATTTTTTAAACCAGGATTAGAACGTACAGCTTAATTGTTTTTTATGAAATATGTAACTGACATGTAAAACGTGTGTACAAAATCTCTAATTAATAGAAATTAAGTATAATATTAATTGTAATTATACGTATTTTATTTTTTTCCAATTTTGTAGTTGCAAATTCTAGTTGTAAAAAATGATAAACCCGGAAAAATTCGAACAAATACAAATTTTATGTCGACGTTTAAAAGCAACCACATTGAATATTAATTTAATAATGAGCTATTGTCATCAGCACTATCTTTTTGTTCATATATTTAGCTACTGTTATTATTAATTTAAAAAATTTTTCTTTCATGAATTTTTTAATTTTTTATTATTTATTAATTATTTTTTTCCACCTCGGCACCATAGGATTTTTACTAGATGACTTTAAAAACATATTAGAACTATTTTTAAATAATTTTACTCGAAAACATTCTAGTTTACTCTTTATTTCACCATTCTACTAATTTTTTATGAACTGTATTGCAGTTCTGTTTAACTCCCTTTTACAACTGAATACCATAGTACCATCCATATTTGAAGAAGAACAATTTTTTGCAACTATCATTGAAAAAACAAAAGTCTTTCCACATTTCAGGTCTTTAGTGCGTTGGTGACGTAGCGCCCAGCACACCTACCTGTGGTCTGTGCCACATCTGGAGTTTTATGGTACGCTAACAATCGCTATTGAATCGCAAGCCAGCCCGTACAAGCAAACGAATTCTCAACTTCCAGAGGCCCCTGACTCTAAGGCTAAAAGGAGAGGCCACGACCTTCGGGTCACCGATTCTGTTGAAACTTTGCACACTTATAGATCTCGTTCTCCTGTTCACGAATATATATCATTATAGGGGCAGATACTCAATAGTTTTCGAGATATTGACAATTAAAGTTTCATTATTCCCCATATAATGCCACATTTTCTACAGGTTACAAGAATCGGAGTGGCGCGACGGTAGCGTGGCAACTTTTTAGCCGAACGATCAGGGTTCAAATCCCGCCGACTATAATGCATTTTTTAAATAATTTTATTATGTTTTATCATCGTCTATTTATATGATTAAATTCAGTAGATTAAATTTCACTCATAAAATGGCATTTTGAATTATAAATAACATGTATTTATTTACTAACAACAGGATTATTTAATATTATTATATATTAAATATAGATATTAAATTTTAATAAATGTTTATAAATATCCTGTGTTAATTTTCCGGATTTCAAATAAGTTACTGTTAGGTTTGTGTGATGTGACATAAGTTCATCTACCTTTACTTGAACAAGTGCGATCTTTTCTGTATGGGCGCCTAGATTCAAGAATAGGGGTTAGAAATTTGCCGGCCGAAGAATGGTCTTCGTGCCAGAAATCTTTTCCAACGTCTTTGGGGCTGCCTCTGGCCGACACGCTCCAGCATTGACATCTCGGTGGTGTAGGGGGGAGTAAACGGTTCTGGGGTTCTGGTCGCAGAGGACACGATTTTCGGCACGACACGATTCGGAAAAGAATCTTGAGAGCCATCGCAGCCGAAGAGTGTAACATGACACTAAGTATCGGGTATATCGGTGTGAGACCAGAAGACCACTACTAATCCAATTACAAAACTTCTTTATTTTTCATTATTTTTTTATGGGACTTTTACCAATATATTCGTGGAATATTTCTGATTAAAATGATACCAAATATGATATAATTCCGATGATATTTACTTGTGTAACGAGCGATAAAAGTTTTGAACACAGAGAAAAACAGCGTATGGGAAAGAAAGAACCGCAGAGAACAAAGACTATGCACTTGGAACTGTTACAGAAATATGTAAGATCACTCTGTTGATGAAGTATCGAATAAGGTTTATAACACGAGCGACTAGAATCCGCTTCTTTTGAAGAGTTTAGTGCACACGGTATTTCTACCCTTCCTTTTGTTAGAAGGAAAATAATTCACAGGGCACCCTTGGAGTGGACCAGAAATAATTGCTTTATTGCGTGTATCACCGAAAGGTTGCTCCGTTTTAATTCGCACTCTCGCTCGTTCTGCGCCGCGCTACCAGTCTCGGTCGCTCACGCACTCTCCTTTCTCTCTCTCTCGCTGCCAATCACACCTGCTCGCGTCTGTTATTGGTCCCTCTTTCGCGCTCTCATACAAAAATCTATAACAGTTCGGCCATCCTGTAGCTTCGACGTCCTCGTCGACGACGTGTAGCTTTACAATTCTTTCTCTTGACATCACGACTATTCGATACGCTTATGATCGCGAATTTCCCTCTGTCGAACGGGTGATGCGCCTGTTCTGATAGTCACGCGACGTGGAAACATACTTAATACGATCTACGCTTATAATGCCATGGTATGGTCGTTGGCTTTGTTGCTCGCCCTCAATATCGCGTACGCTGTAACGATCGTTAGACAATACGGCTTCAATTTCGTACGGCCCTTTGTATTTTGGCGCTAATTTTCGACTTTCCCCGGTGCTGGGAGCCTCGCTTCGGATGAGTACGATATCGCCAACCGCATACGTTCTTGGTGCTTTGCGCCCTTTATCATATCTCTCTTTTACACTAATTTGGTTGTTTCTAAGTAAAGTCTGTACATCTTGCTGCTCATGTTCGACACCTAGCTCCTCGTTTAGAGCTCGGATCTCGCAGGTGAGAGGAGTTTCATGCCATCCCGTTACGGGAAAATTGAAAACTATATCGAACGGTGTTCGTCTTGTCACCTTGTGGATGCTACTATTAACCGCCCACTGTACACTATACAGTTTCATGTCCCAATCCTCACCCGCAGGATCCTCGGTGGTAGTACCTAGACACGTGATAATGACCGAGTTCAGCTGCTCGATTTGTCCGTTTGCTCGCGGAGTACCCGTTGCGACTCGTACATGATAAATGTGGTAACTTTCGCAAAATTGTTCGAATACTCTCGCCGTGAAGGCCGTTCCACGATCTGTTATAATACGCTCGGGTCTCCCATAGTGAGACATGTACTCTCGCATAAATTGTACTGCCGAATCCGCACTGGTGTCGCTCACCGGTTTGAGCACCGCATACTTGCTAAATCCACAGATACTCGCCAGTACATACTTGTTCCCGTTCTCGGTATTTACAAATGGTCCAAGATGATCTAAGTGAATGGTGTAGAAGGGTCGGTTGCCCTTGTCTAATGGGTGAAGAAAACCCGGGGGTTTTCCTCGCGGTGTCTTGTAATACATACATTGTATACAACGGTTCACATACTCAGTTACACTCTCCCTGAGCTTTGGAAAATAGTATTCACGTTTCACCTGTTCCACGGTTTTCTCTACCCCTAGGTGAGCTAACGTGTTGTGCGCTTCTGCTATTATTTGGTGTCGCAAATCGGACGGGACGTACAGCCGCCACCTCCCTTTACTAACCTTATACACACGTGAATTATACATTGTGAATCGGTCGTGCGTCTTTTGATCGCCGGCTTCGAGTAAGTCGCGTACGCTTTGTATCTCCGGATCTGCACGTTGCATAGCTGCGACCCAATCGGTTGTTATTTTCACGCCTAACACCGGTAAACCCTTTACCTCCGCCGCCTCGGCTTCTGCCACTGGGTATCTGCTCAGTGCGTCCGCCGGTTGGTTGTGGCGCCCGCTCACATGCTCGATCGTATAATTAAATTCGGATAGGCGGATAAACCACCGCCCGATACGCGGATTCAAGTCCTTCTTGTCGGCTAACATTTTCAAACTGTTACAATCTGTTTTAATCTTAAAGGCTAGCCCAATCAGATACACACGAAATTTCTCCAAAGTACAAACAACAGCTAGTGCCTCTAATTCATAGGAATGGTATCGAGCTTCCTCTCGCGTCGTTTTCCTACTGTAGTAGCCTATTGGATGCCATCCGCCATCCTTGCCCTTTTGTAGCAAGACCCCTCCTAACCCAGCTGAGCATGCATCCGTGTGCACCTCCGTTTCGGCTTTGGGTTCATACATCGCTAGTACCGGTCTATCCGCTAACAATTGGCGAACTTCATCGAACGCGGTTCGCTGTTCTATTTCCCAACAGAAAACCGTATCCTTACGCAACAAGTCGGTTAACGGTCTCACCCTGGTTGCGAAATTCCGAACGAATCTACGAAAATAGCTCGCAAGCCCTATAAAACTACGCACATCCCGTACACATTTCGGTTCCGGGAAAGACAGAATTGCCTCAGCCTTTTTTCGCCCCGGTCTAATCTCTCCTTCGCGAATTTCATAGCCTAGGTAGTCGATCTGTCGTTTAAAGAAATGACATTTACGAAGGTTGAGCTTTAACCCGAATTCACGTAACGAATCAAGGACGCATTTTAGTCGCCTAACACCCTCCTCCACAGAATCGCTCGGCACCAGGAAATCGTCCAAATAGGCAATGGCTATTTTATAGTCCAGAGCTCTTAAAATAGTGTTAACTAATCGTTGGAAAACTGCTGGGGCATTCGCTAAGCCGAAGGGCATCCTTTTAAATTGGTAATGTCCATCAGACGTAACGAAGGCCGTCTTTTCTTTGGATTCGTCGTCTACAGGAACCTGATAGTACCCGCTAAAAGTGTCTACAGACGTAAAGAAGGCATACCCTCGCAAACAATCGAGTTGGTCGTCGATTCTGGGGAGTGGGAACTTGTCCTTTATCGTGACCTTGTTGAGGGCACGGTAATCCACGCACATACGGATCTCACCGTTGCTCTTCCTCACCAAAATCACGGGGCTAGCGTATGGCAACTCGCTGTCCTCGATTACGTCCGCTCGCTTCAAATCGTCGATGAGGTCATTCAGCTGACGACGTTCAAAGTAAGATAACAATTGTTCCTTCTCGGCACCATCGAGGTCAGTGTCGACCTCCGCAGGATCTATCGGATTTGTGGGTACCTCTTCGGTTGGGATGGATCCGCTGGCGGGGTTGCCGCTCGCCTCCACCTCTTCGCACACCTCGCCACGCGTAACTCGTTCCCCAGGTTGCAGTTTGAGCTCTTGGCCCGTGAGATTGATGACCGGAAGTACCGCTTGGCCGTTCTCGTCGGTTTCGACTATACACCGCGGTATGCTCGGCCCTTCGGAGCGTAACCCTCCCTCTATGCACAAGCTGCTATCTGGAATTTTTCCACAGACAGTTATATGCCCCAAATAAGGATCGGGGATTACCTGGGCCGCGTTGGCCCACAAAACAGTTCTCTCCGACGACGTGACGGCCCCTACTAGGCCTTCCTCCGTGGAAGAAATACGGAGCTCGCCAGGTTTGCTCAAGATGAGCACATTCTCGTGCTCGGTATACGGGTGACCAACCAGTAAAGGTATCGTCTGGGTTGCATTTGGCACCACATGGACATCCACATTCACCTGGACCCCGTCAATGGATAATTCTGCTGTGAATACGCCCAGCGGTCGCACCTGCCCCGCGCCATTACCGACGAAAGGAGGGAGCTCCGTCCGATAGTAGGTTAAGTGGAGTTCATCGGCCACGTCCTGACGTAACGCTACGACGCTACTGCCCAAATCCACGTAGCATCGTACTGAGTGGCCGTTCAATTTCGCATCCTTATAGTACTTTCGCTGCGTGTCTGGTCCAACCTGTAACACTGCATTACCTTTGGAACGGGCTGTAGCGTTCGTCGACTGCGGCTCGGCATTTGTTGACGATGTCGCGGTCGGACACCGTCGTGATATGTGCCCGGTAACCCCGCATTTGAAACACGTCACCGTGTTTATCCTTCTCGGGCACTGTCTCGCGTTATGACCTGTCTGTTTACATACAGGGCACGGTGGGTCGTTACGCGCAACATTTTCGTTCCGCAACGGTCGCGTACTAGCGGGTGTCTCTGAAATGTGCGTGCCACCGGCCAGAATATCCGGGAGTAATTGGCTTGGTCGATCGTATCTGTTTAAGGGCCCCAAGTAGTCCCGAAACCGTGAATTGTTCAAACCATCCACGATCCACTCGATGGTCTCGGCTTGCGTCATGCTGGCGCAATTGCAACGACTCAATTTTTCGTAAAAATATTCGGTTAGATCCTGACCTGCTTTCCGTTTATACTCCTGGGCCTCCAGGCGTATTGTAACGCTGCTCTTGGTGGAAGGGAAGTTCTCCGTGAGGAGTATTTTCCACTGGTCCCACGTGCGGTCTAGACGGGGCAAACTATCCCTCCATACCTTGGCCACCCCCGCGAGTTTCGAGAGAGCGTGGTGGCGCATCGCGATGTGGTCCCACTCGTACAGGTCCCCGTACTCCTCCATTTTCTCTATCCATTCTCCAATGGTCAACCGTCCGCTAACGGGGTCGAATTCCGGCAGCACGCGGTCTACGCCACGGTAAGACCAACCGCCCGTCCCTCGTTCCTCCGTGCCCGTAGTGCACTCTTGGGCGTACGCCATTCCCTTTTTGGCTGTTAACCCGTTGCACCCCTTTGGAGCTCCTGGAAACTTCGATCGGACCTTGTTCACCGTGCACGTTTTCCACCACACGTAGATACAACGAGGTATCTCCTTCGCGGCCACGTGTTCGTCCCGGAAATCTTCGCTCGTTTTCGCGAACTTTTATTTCGCGCGATTTGGTCGGCACCGTGAGAGTGATCCCACTTCTGATTTTGTTAGAAGGAAAATAATTCACAGGGCACCCTTGGAGTGGACCAGAAATAATTGCTTTATTGCGTATCACCGAAAGGTTGCTCCGTTTTAATTCGCACTCTCGCTCGTTCTGCGCCGCGCTACCAGTCTCGGTCGCTCACGCACTCTCCTTTCTCTCTCTCTCGCTGCCAATCACACCTGCTCGCGTCTGTTATTGGTCCCTCTTTCGCGCGCTCATACAAAAATGTATAACACTTTAATTAGTTTGGAGGCAGGCCTCTGGAAGTTGTAAATGTATTCGCTTGTACGGTTTGGCTTGCGACTCTGTTAAGATATATGGTACATTTATATTCATTTATATTGAGTGTGTGGAGACGCTGCGCAGGAAGCGCTGCGCAGATGATGCGACCGGTAAGCGAACCGTGTTTTATTTTATTATTCGTTGGTCGGCGTTCGAGCTGTATTGCCATAGAAGAGTTTCTCAGACGTTGTGTTTTATAATAAAGTTAATTTAGTTTTTCCGGTTATAGTTATAAACAGAGCCTTTTATTCACGAATCCTTTCATGGTAGCAGAGCGTGGTTTAATTGGCTGTTTTTTTGATTAAGTGGTAAAGTATCGTGAAAGAGAAAAGGTTTCGAACACGAAGGAACGTTCGAGAACAAAGAACAATTCAAGATGGACAAAAAGGAAATCACGATACCAGTATTCGATGGCGAAGACTATTCCATGTGGAAGAAAAGGATTACAATGTTTCTAAAGCTTAAAAAATGTGAAGAAGTAATAACCAGAGGAAAAGCGGAAGCCGAAAACGAAGACTGGGATGAAAAGGACTTGAAAGCGATAAATTATATTTATAGCGCCATATCGAATAAACAACTGGAATTTGTCTCTGAAGAAACTACAGCTCGAAATATTATAAAGAAACTAGACGAGATATACTTAAAGGAATCTACGGCTTTACAAATAGTGTGTAGAAATAAAATAGAAAAGATGAAGTTAGAAAAGTATAGCGATACAGCAACATTTTTCGGTGACTTCGAAAAATCAATAAATGAATTGAGAAGTGCGGGTGCAAAAATAAATGAAAAAGAAAAGCTAAACTATATGCTTAACACATTGCCGAGCCAATACAGTTATATTGGTGATTTAGTAGATACTCTGAAAGAAGAGGATCAAACAGCAGCTTATGTTAAAAACAAAATTCAACTGGCTGAAATGAAAAATAATAATGACATTGGTGAAGCAAGATCTAACGTGTTCGCTGTAAAAAAGGAACAAGAGAGAAATTGTTTCAAATGTGGAAAACCCGGCCACATTGCACGTGACTGTCAAGATGGCGGCCAAACAGGAAATAATGCTTTCACCCGTGGAACATGGCGAGGATCAACACGTGGTCGCAGCCGAGGCAGGGCCGGAAGGAGCAGGTACGACAGAGGACGCGGTAGTTTTCGTGGTCGACAAGGAACAAGCACGCATGAGCAGAGCGGATTCGGCGCAAGCGCATGGGTAGCAACAGTGCACGTGTCACAGAACAGTGAGATAAAAAGGTTAGAAAACTATACAATAGAGTGGCTACTAGATAGCGGGTGTACCGATCATATAATCAACGATGAAAAGTTTTTTGAAAAAAGTGTTGTGCTCAAAGAACCTGTCAATATATATTTAGGTGATAATAGATATATACAAGCAACGAAAATAGGAACTGTAGTGAGTTATTTTAATGCGTTTGGCGAGCGGAATAAAGTAATAATGAGCAATGTGTTCTATGCGGAAAAAATGAATACAAATTTAATAAGTTTTGGAAAATTAACAGATAAAAATACGATTATTTCAACGGGAAATATAGCGAAAATAATAGATGGAAATAATAAGTTAATAGCTGTAGCGTTTAAAGAAAATCGAACGTACAAGATAAAGAGCATATTAGATAACAGGAAAAAGATAGTAAATACAGTCAATTGCAACAATAACAATAATAAAGTAAATATGTGTCTGAAAGAAAAATGGCATAAAATGTTAGGACACGTAAATTTTGGCTATCTAAATACATTAAGTAAGCAACAGTTGTTGACAGGTATTCCGGGTGATTTGGGTTCAGAAGTCATGAAGTGCAAGACCTGCTTTGAGAATAAGATGCATAATCTACCTTTCAGTAATCATAGAACTAAAGCCAAAGAGATCTTAGAAATCATTCATACTGATGTTTGTGGTAGTTTTCGAACAACTGGTTTAAAAGGAGAAAAATATTTTGTTTCCTTTATCGATGATTACAGTAAAATAGCCAAAGTTTACTGCATAAAATCTAAGGATGAAGTATTCGATAGTTTAGTACGATTTATTAATGAAGTTGAAAACTTAACTGAAAAGAAAGTTAAAGTATTGCGATGCGATAATGGTAAAGAATATTTAAATAACAAATTCTATAAATTTACTTCAGAAAAGGGAATAATTATAAACAGCTGTCCAACGTACGTACATGAACTGAATGGTACTGCAGAGAGATTTAATAGAACCATAATGAATATGGCACGTTGTCTATTAGCAGAAGCAAATGTGCATAAAAGATATTGGCCAGAAATAATTTGTGCAGCGACATATTTGAAAAATAGGACGTTAGCGTCTACGATAGAAAAGAAAACTCCGTATGAAATATTCTTCAAAAAAAGACCAAATGTAGAAAATTTACGTTTGTATGGTAGCAAAGTTTTTGTAAAAAGGCCAGAACAGTGTAGAGTTTCTAAATGGGACGCGAAGGCTGATATGGGTATTCTATTGGGATATAGCGATGTTGGATATAGGGTTCTTTTAAATAACAAAATAGTAGTTGCTAGACATGTAAACATTATAGAAAAGGATGAAAAGTGTATTGGTATTAGTTACAATGATGATATTGAAAGCAATGCTAGTCTAGATGAAGATAATAGTGATAATGAAAGTGTTGATGTGTTTGAGGATGCTGTCGAACCAAAGGAAGAAAAAAGAAAGACTGAAAACCTAGAGTTAAAGTTTCCACGTAGATCTACACGCGAAAGAAAAAGTCCAGTAAGATACCCAGAGAATAGTTCAAGTAATATTTATGTAAACTATTGTAGAATAGACACTCCATGTGCATTTGAGGAGGCGGTAAATAGTAAAGATTCTAAAAATTGGATAAGAGCTATGGACAAAGAAATAGAGAGTTTAAATGAAAACAAAACATGGGAATTAGTCGATAGAGTACAAGGAAAAGAGGTCATAGATGTAAAATGGGTTTATGCAAGAAAGTCTGACGATACATTTAAAGCAAGGTTAGTTGCAAGAGGCTTTCAACAGAAAAATGTAATTGATGACATATACGCTCCTGTAGCAAAAGCACAGACTTTAAAAGTCATGTTGTCTTTTTGTTGCCAGTATGGTTTTATTATAGAGCAAATGGATGTAGTTACAGCATTTCTTAACGGTAAAATAAGCTCAGAAGTATATGTCAGTCAACCTGAAGGTTATAATGATGGAACAAGTAGAGTCTGTAAATTGTTAAAAGCTCTGTATGGATTACGAGAAAGCCCAAGAGCGTGGTATAAATGTTTTGATGAATACTTAATAGGCTTAGGATTTAGAAAAAGTAATGTTGAAAATTGTTTATATACTCATGGAAAAGGTGTAGAAGCTATATATCTACTAATATACGTAGACGATTTGTTGATTTGTGGTAAAAGCAAAAGAAAGATTCAGAGTATAAAAGAAGCTCTTTCAGAAAAGTTCAAAATGAAAGATTTAGGTGAAGTCAAAGAATATCTCGGTATAAGTGTGAAGTATGACTATCGAAAAGGCGAAATGATGTTAAACCAAACTAAATATATAGAGTCATTATTTAGTAAGTATCAACTGCAGAACAGTAAATTGTATAGTACTCCTATGGAAACAGATCTCAAATTAGAAAAGAGTGAAAATTGCAAATCGGATATTAAATATAGAAACTTGATAGGTGCTCTATTATATATAAGCTCAAACACAAGACCTGACGTAAGCCATAGTGTAAATTATTTAAGCCGATATCAAAATAGTTATAATGAGACACATTGGAAATATGCTATGCGCATATTGAAATACTTGTATTTAACCAAAGAATTGAGTTTGAATTATAAAAGAAATAAAGATTGTGAAATTATAGACTGCTACGTAGATGCAAGTTGGGCTGATGACTGTGTAGACAGGAAGTCCACCTCCGGGTATGTTATTAGATTTTACGGGAATGTAATTGATTGGAAATCAAGGAAACAAAAGAGCGTAACAAAAGCATCTACTTATGCCGAATACGTAGCACTATCTGAAGCAGTTAGTGAAGTCAAGTTTATACGAGAGTTAATTAATATTTTTAATGTCAAATTGTGTGATCCTGTAAAGATTTTTGAGGACAATTCTGGAGCAATAGATATTGCGAATTATGGAAATTTTACAAAAAACTCTAAGCATATAGAGATCCATTATCATTATGTGCACGAAAGCGTAAAAGAAAATTTGATTAAAGTATGTAAGGTTGCAACGGACGAAAATATTGCGGACATATTTACAAAAGCATTATGTAGAGAAAAGTTCGAAAAGTTTAGGAAACTATTAAACGTAGAGTAAGCAAATATGTATGAGATCAAGTGTGCAATATAAATGTAAGGAGGCGTGTTAAGATATATGGTACATTTATATTCATTTATATTGAGTGTGTGGAGACGCTGCGCAGGAAGCGCTGCGCAGATGATGCGACCGGTAAGCGAACCGTGTTTTATTTTATTATTCGTTGGTCGGCGTTCGAGCTGTATTGCCATAGAAGAGTTTCTCAGACGTTGTGTTTTATAATAAAGTTAATTTAGTTTTTCCGGTTATAGTTATAAACAGAGCCTTTTATTCACGAATCCTTTCAGACTCAATAGCAATTGTTAGCATACCATAAAACTCTAGATGTGACACAGAACACAGGTAAAAGAATGAAATGTGTGTTGCTGATAGAAATTTAAATCTCATGTCGGAGATTCTATAAATGATGAATGAAACAAAAGAATGTTGTGTTCTTTTAATTTCGTTACGCCTGTAACGCGACTGCATCGAAGGAAACATTTCTACGTGAGAAAGGTTATATTCAAGTAAATCATGTGCATACATATACTTGTATAATGTACATGTATGTATAGCGAGCATCAAGAAGCATAAATTCACACTCATTCGGAGGAATTCATATTAAAAACATTATTATGAATTTTTGCTAATATTTAAATATATCATCATTAATGTTACTTTTTTGGTAAATAATCAGCCTAATTATGTGTATTTATTTACACTTTATTCCTACACACTTCCTTAACTTCCTTTTCATTCTATTTATGGCGTGTTTGGACTCATTTTTACCAGAAAAATATTTACAATTTATTGTTCGTATTTTCATACCATAACAATAAATTATTGCAAAAATTAGATTTTCATTAGTAAGCAATGCTTATGAGCTTACATTGTTGTGTCCGGTAGCTGCTTGCCTGGCTGACAATAAGCCATTGAAATTCTCAAGACCTCGATCGGAAGAGAGTACGAAAGGCAACATTGTAACGCATTGCCTATTAATAATGAACAACCAGAACCCAACTGTGTTATTATAAAAAATATCGTAATGAAAATCTTATCAGCCGATTCGAGATGTTTTTCTGATAAAAACGAATCTAAATTCGCTATAAATCGGAGAATAACGAAGAATAAATTAATATTGAAAACTCTTATGGAAAACAGTTTCGGTAGTGAATCTTGCCTACTCTGGGACTGGATCATAATCGAGCGACGCCGTCCCACAAGGGAGGGACACTATCCCCTCCGCCGACTCGACCCCCACTCGGACATAACGTCGTCTGAGCTGCCTGCTCGACAAACCGTTTAACCGATTACATAGCGCGATCGATTCCCGGTTCGGCGAAGCGGACATTTTGCAACAACATTTAAACTGAAGAAGATTTTTAAGATATAGCCGGATCAGATGATCATAAGAGCCCCCAAACCTTTATATTTAGTTGCACCATGCTCAACAAAAAATTACGAAAAAATTCATGAATATTCTATCTAATATCATACACGACTGAGATTTTTTTTCATAATTTTTGGTCGCAAAATCGATTTTTAAACAAATTCGAAAGCATAAAATTGCCGATTTTATATCAAAGTTTTCAGTTCACCACATTTATGTTATTATGTTAGTTGTATCTCATCGTGATTATTAATGTGAATTTTTTACAGATCTAGATTATGCAAAAATGTTTAAGAAAATTGGATATGTCCAATCATTTGAAAAAAAAATGCACATTGAAAGTGTTCTTACTTTTGACTAGTTCTTACTTTTGACTAACATTGAACTAATTTAATTTCTAATTATTATGTTATTACTGTTGTAATTGTAATTGAACAGGGAAAAAGACTGATGTACTAGAAACAACAAGTAAAAAGTATTTAACGAAAAAAAAATCATTTGATGCGGGATTCGATCCGGGACCAAAATATTCTGACAGTCGAAGACATTACCGCCTGCGCCAAACGAAACTAATAAAAGTGTTCAATATTATAAAGTACACCTATAAAACTGTAAGAAGGTATTGAAACAATTGATTTCGATTTTTTTTAACGACGATGCAATTAATAAAAATTTATAAAAAAATTAAGAACAATAGTTTCAATAACATCTAACAACTTAATTTTGGTAAAACTGGTATCTCTGAAACTTCAATTCGAAATGTGCACTTTCTTCAAATGATTGGGCACATTCAATTTTCTAAAACATGTTTGCATAATCTAGAAAATCTATAAAAAATTCATATTAATAATCACTATGAAACACAACTAACATAATAACGTAAATGTGGTCAACTGGAATCTTCGACATAAAATCGGCAATTTTATGGTTTCGGATTTGTTAAAAAATCGTTTTTGCATCCAAAAATTATGAAAAAATCTCAATGTATGATATGTGATTGAATATTCATGAATTTTTTCGTAATTTTTTGTTGAGTATGGTGCGATTAAAAATTAATTTGTTTTGCATGCACTTTTGACCATCTTATCCGGCTTTATCTTAAAAATCGACAAAAAAAAAAATTACTTAAAAAATATAGAACATATTTCAGCATACGACATTAAATCCGATTAAAAAAAAATTTCTTGGTCAAATTTCGCAGATCTTTTTTAATTTAAAAATTGTAGCAAACTGTGCCTTTCGCCGAACCGGGAATCGATTGCGGTTCAAGCGCTTGAAATTTTGGTGGGCCGTTCTGGCGGAGTTCAAATTTGAAAGAAACAATTTTCATAAATCTTGAACGTGAATATCTTTACGCATACATCTATTTTATACATTTTATTTATACGTATAATTATTATTCGCAATTCTATAATTTTTTAACACTATTAATACGCATCCATTTTGAATGTATTTTGTAACTGAATTTGAAAAAAGAATTAAATTGAAATTTACTATACATTTTCATATATATTTCATTTAAACAACATAAATTTTGCCTTCAAAGAATCTTGCAAAATATCAATAAATATTAATTATGAAATTCGAAAGAGTTAAGAATTAATCAATCAATAACAATGTAGTTGATCGTTTTTTGCGATATGTCAATCTATTTTACTACTGACTCAGGCCGTAGTTGTATTATTTTCTTGCGCGTTTGTAGTGAGAAAATAAACGAAGAACGCAATACGAACACTACTGCATTCATCGAGCTCGATCAGGCTCCAGTCGTGATGCAAGAATCATGGGTCGCCGTCCCACGTGGCACGAGGGGGGGGGGGGGGGAACTGAAAACTTCGATATAAAATCGGCAATTTTATGCTTTCGGATTTGTTTAAAAATCGATTTTGCGACCAAAAATTATGAAAAAAAATCTCAGTCGTGTATGATATTAGATAGAATATTCATGAATTTTTTCGTAATTTTTTGTTGAGCATGGTGCAACTAAATATAAAGGTTTGGGGGCTCTTATGATCATCTGATCCGGCTATATCTTAAAAATCTTCTTCAGTTTAAATGTTGTTGCAAAATGTCCGCTTCGCCGAACCGGGAATCGATCGCGCTATGTAATCGGTTAAACGGTTTGTCGAGCAGGCAGCTCAGACGACGTTATGTCCGAGTGGGGGTCGAGTCGGCGGAGGGGATAGTGTCCCTCCCTTGTGGGACGGCGTCGCTCGATTATGATCCAGTCCCAGAGTAGGCAAGATTCACTACCGAAACTGTTTTCCATAAGAGTTTTCAATATTAATTTATTCTTCGTTATTCTCCGATTTATAGCGAATTTAGATTCGTTTTTATCAGAAAAACATCTCGAATCGGCTGATAAGATTTTCATTACGATATTTTTTATAATAACACAGTTGGGTTCTGGTTGTTCATTATTAATAGGCAATGCGTTACAATGTTGCCTTTCGTACTCTCTTCCGATCGAGGTCTTGAGAATTTCAATGGCTTATTGTCAGCCAGGCAAGCAGCTACCGGACACAACAATGTAAGCTCATAAGCATTGCTTACTAATGAAAATCTAATTTTTGCAATAATTTATTGTTATGGTATGAAAATACGAACAATAAATTGTAAATATTTTTCTGGTAAAAATGAGTCCAAACACGCCATAAATAGAATGAAAAGGAAGTTAAGGAAGTGTGTAGGAATAAAGTGTAAATAAATACACATAATTAGGCTGATTATTTACCAAAAAAGTAACATTAATGATGATATATTTAAATATTAGCAAAAATTCATAATAATGTTTTTAATATGAATTCCTCCGAATGAGTGTGAATTTATGCTTCTTGATGCTCGCTATACATACATGTACATTATACAAGTATATGTATGCACATGATTTACTTGAATATAACCTTTCTCACGTAGAAATGTTTCCTTCGATGCAGTCGCGTTACAGGCGTAACGAAATTAAAAGAACACAACATTCTTTTGTTTCATTCATCATTTATAGAATCTCCGACATGAGATTTAAATTTCTATCAGCAACAGCGCCGTCCTAGAATATTGGTTCCACAATACTGCTTCTGGCCGTTACGGTAGGATGTGACACGGAATGGTAAGGGGGCTCTAGAGCTCTAGAGCCCCCCGAGCGTGAGACAGAAAAATACATTGGGTGATTGGTCTATTCCTATACCTCGTCTGTGGTGTAGCTGATTGATGAACACGAGATGGAGCTACCGTCGCATTCTATTTCGAATCAGAAAAGGAACTCGAGTGACGTTGCAACACAAAAAGTGTGTGACGAGGAAGTTAGATTTTACTGCGTTGTCAGCTTTCAAAAGGGCAATGTTGCCGCATCGTATTCATACAAACGGGGGTGTCCCACTTGGACGCCGTTCGTTTGGACGCGTCCCGATTGGACGGTCCCGATTGGACGCGTTCCTTTTGGACGCCGGGCCGATTGGACGCGTTCCTTTTGGACGCCGGGCCGATTGGACGCGTTCCTTTTGGACGCCGGGCCGATTGGACGCCAAGCCGATTGGACGCGTTCCTTTTGGACGCCGTGAATTGGACACATTTACAGAATTTTAAAATCGCTGTATCTCCTAAACCGTGTGCCCTAGACAAAAAATAACGAAATTTTTGCCCTTTGCCCTCCCCAAATTCATTTTCGCCTCGCCAAGTCGTGATTAATTTCGTGAAAAAAAGGGTTAGGGTTAGGGTTAGGAACCGCGTCCAAAAGGAACGCGTCCAATCGGCCCGGCGTCCAAAAGGAACGCGTCCAATCGAGACCGTCCAATCGGGACGCGTCCAAACGAACGGCGTCCAAGTGGGCATCACTCATACAAACACCGTCGATGCTTGCATCGAAAGCGTTCGAGCTGGTTCGAGCGGTTTCTTCTCTTCCTTTCGGATCTGTCGAAATTAGGAGGCTTATTCTTTCTTAATTTAAAATATGGAATTTTCAATTGTAAATAATTGTATTAAACGATCATTTGAATATTCGTTGACTTGTTTAAAAATCTTCTTAATTTTTTAACCTTTCTATACGAATATAACATTGTTAAATATTTTTAAATTTTTAATTCGTGGATTTTTAATACATCACGAGTAGATATACTAGGCGGGTTCTAACCCAATTGGCGAGGGGGAATATTCTCTTGCGGGGCGAGAGGGGATCGCGCGCTCGCGCGCTCCGGCGCTATCGCTCCTTGTGGTTTCCGTAATCGGGATGTCGTTGTGGTTTCGGCACATCCGTTATCGCCGATTCAAGGTCGCTGCATCGCGGAAGTATATTACGTATGTTTCTTTTCGCTGTCTCTTTCTATCATATGTTTCTCGCGGAATATGTTTCTTCTCTTTCCGTTTCTCGCGGAACTTGGCAATATGTTTCGAATCGCATGTACGCGTCTTAGGGCCACATCCTAGTTGCAACGTTTTTTTAACACCACATCCTAGTTGCAACGGTTTTTTTAGCACCACATCCCTTTATTATAACAATTTCTATCTCGACGGGATTTCCTCTGCTTTTTATAATATTATGTCTGCGGCAATAAATACGAGGCGTAGTTGCGAAATAAAAATTGTCTCGAGCGAGTCATCCGGAAGGTGCCCTCGCTACAAACTTTTGCCGCGACGAAGTTATTCGAGTTTGGTATTCGTAATTATTCGAAGGTGTATCAACGGATTTTTGATCGATATTTTCGCGTTCTTTCGTGCAAGATTTATTGCCTTTTTCGCGAAAGATCTCCACCCGCCGAGGTTCCGTACGTGACGGTTTTCGCGTATAAACCGTTGGACTTGTTGCACGACGTAAGGAACGAGTATATCGATCTTTTACGAGTGTTCGTTTTCGCCAATTTTTGCAACACGCGAAGCGAATGATTACGAGACGCGTTACGGAATTTCTGAACGAACATTCGTCGTTGAAAGTGAATATTATGTTGGAGGCGGAATTTGTGTTGCGCGACATGGTTTCGGTGAAAAGTTTCGGTACGCGAAATTTCGCGCTGTTTCGAACGAGCGATTTACGACGGTGGTACCTGAAAGACGTTGTGCCAACGATTTTAACATCGATGGAAGAGTTTCAAGAACGAGACAGCGGATGGGCACTATCGAAAATACTACATCTAATAGTGAATTGCAACAGGTATCAACCGTTGCAAGCCGGTTGCACTGCCGCCGATGTACGCGTGCCACGAACGATACAGCTGAAGAGAGCGGTCGTCAGCGTCAACAGCGACGACGATGCATGTTTTTTTTGGTCGATCGTGGCCGGTCTCTATCCAACCGACAAACATTCGGACCGTTTAACTTCCTATCCGCATTACCGCACGGTGCTTCGAACCGAAGGTTTTCAACTGCCCATGTCGTTCAAAGACATTCGAAAATTCGAACGTGTAAACGACGTTTCCGTGAACGTGTTCGAATGGATGGGCAAGAAGTGCGTCAATTTGCTGCTTCTACCGGGGGATTCGCACCATCATTACGCGTGTATAAGAAATTTGTCGCGATTGGTTTCGTCGCAGCTTAGCAAGCATAAGAATGCCAAGAAAATTTGCGACCGGTAAGTTGACCACATTTTTCCATTTTCTCAATCCGATGTTATATATTTTTTTCCCTCCTCAGATGCATGCAATATTTCGCATCGCAAGAGAGATTAGACGCCCATACGATAGATTGCGACCGAATGAACGAATGCGGTCTTCCGCTTCCGACCTTCAAAGATATGTGGCTGCGGTTTAACAACTACGCGTACAAAGAACGTGCGCCACTCGTCATCTACGCCGATTTGGAATGTCGGCTGAAGAAACAGGAAGAACATAGACTCGGAGCGTGCACACGGTATCAGCATCACCACGCGTTCAGCATAGGTTATTACGTACATTGTCGATACGATGCTTCTTTGTGCGAGTATCAGGCTTGCTCGAGAGAAGAGGGATGCGCGGCATGGTTCGCGACAAAGTTGTACAAGTTAAGTCGTAAATTACAGTCGATACTCGATAAAAACACACCGATGAGCGCGTTAACCGAAGCACAAAAATTAGATTTTCTTACGGCCACGCATTGTCACGTGTGCGAAAAACCGTTCAACGGTCGCGACGTAAAAGTACGCGATCATTGTCATCTTACGGGCGTGTATCGCGGTCCGGCGCACAACGATTGCAAAGTTGCGTTACCAATGTACGTACGTGATACCGGTGGTTTTTCACAATTTGTCTGGTTACGACGCGCATTTTATCATCAAAGAATTGGCGAACGCGTTCGAGGGGAAGATGGACGTGTTACCGTTGACGAAAGAGCGATACATCTCGTTCACGAAACACGTTCACGAAGGGGAAAAAAGATATTACAAGAAGTTGATAAAGTTTCGATTTATCGATTCGTTCAAATTCCTGAATTCTAGTCTGGACAAGTTATCGTCGTACTTGGACAAGAGTAAACTGCGTGTCGTACGAGGCGAATTTGCGCATCTTTCCGACAGCGATTTCGATCTTTTAACGAGAAAAGGTGTTTTTCCGTACGACTATCTAACATCGTACGATAAATTAAACGACGAGCGATTGCCGCCGCGCGAAGCATTTTACAATCGGTTGTGCGCCAGCGAGATATCCGACGCCGATTATCTTCACGCGAATGCGGTTTGGTCGCGTTTCGCTATAAAGACGTTAGGACAGTACAGCGATTTGTACTTAAAATTAGACGTGCTGTTGTTGGCGGATGTGTTTGAAAATTTTCGAGAAGATTGTCTCGAGAACTATAAACTCGATCCGGCGCATTATTACACGCTCCCCGGTTTCGCGTGGGACGTGATGCTAAAAATGACGAAGGTCGAGCTGGAGCTGTTCACCGACGTGGACATGCTCTTGTTCGTGGAGCGCGGAATACGCGGCGGATTGAGTCAATGTTCTCACAGGTATGCCCGCGCGAACAACAAGTATTTGTCGACGTACGACTCGAGCGAACCATCCATCTATCTAATGTATTTCGATGTTAATAATTTGTACGGTTGGGCCATGTCGCAACCTTTACCGCACAGCGGTTTTCGCTGGGTGGACGATCGGTGGATAATTTTAACATCGAGTCTATTCCGATCGACAGTCCCGTAGGATACATTTTGGAGGTGGATTTGGAGTATCCGCGCGAAATTCACGACGCTCACGCGGATCTTCCGCGTAAAAAACCGCGAAAAAACCATGCGTAATTTATACAATTTAGAATTTTGTATACGTAATATGTATTCGCAGTTGTCCGATAACGTTCCCGCGATCGCGGAAAAATTTGAAAATTTTATTTTTGCGGCGAGGACTGACGTCAGAGATCAAGAGCAGCAACAACCGCAACAATCCTTCGATCAAAGTTCGTTGATCGATTGTAAATTGATGGTTTTGTGCGCGGACGTGATTGAAGCTCAGAAAAAACAATATTGTTAATTTTTAAAATAATGTGTGTGTGCGCGATTTTCTCCATGCAACGTTTCGGCAAACGAACGCCGAAAGTGGATACCTTTGAGAGTAAGTCCGAGCGATTACGCAAAAATTGCGAATGAGCTAAAACTCCCGCGATGATTCGTTTAAATCGTTGAACATTCGATATACCGACCAGAGAGAAATTGCAGATGTTGACAAATTCTGGTATCTGGAAAAACGATTATGATCAATATGGAAGTATTCGACAAAAGAACATGGCGGTGTTACAGCCGATAGAAAAGTTTGTATAAAAAGAAGTCTGGTCGGTTATGCGGAGCGGGTGATGGGGCCCATCAGTAACTTCGCATAGCCAATCCGTCTCGTTTTATGCATGCTTTTTATCGGTTGTAATGTCGACATGTTCTTTTGCCGAATACTTTTCATATTGAGCATAATCGTTTTTCAGGCATCAGAATTTGTTGACATTTGCAAATTCTCGCAGGCTGGTATTTCGAATGTTCATCCATTTAATCAAATCATCGAGAGAGTTTTATTTTCATTCGCAATTTTTGTATAATTGCTTGGACTCGCCCTCGAGCGTATTCACTTTCGACGTTCGTTTGCCGAAAAACATGTATGATTTCTATTCAAATTTAAAATAATGCGAGAGAGATGGATGGATGTACTGTTAATATGTATCAACAATTTAAATAATGCGAGAGATGGATGTACTGTTAATAAATCCATATGTATCAACAATTTAAATAATGCGAGAGAGATGGATATACTCTCTCTCTGTTAATAAATTCATATGTATCAGCAATTTAAAATATTGCAAGAGAGAGATGGATGTTCTTCTGTACATTATTTTTTTGTCAATAAATTATTGTCTTTTTCCGCATGTTTCAACAATTATTTTATTCGATAAAAATACATTTTTTTTATAAGTAGTTTCAGGTGATTTTTCGAACGATATTCGTCAATGGGCTGTACTCCACGATGCAGTCGTGTATTATCAAGCAGTATGCGGTCGTTGATGGAGGGACATCGACTCGGCATTCGAATTCGATTCGCACGTCGACGGTGGCGTTTTTAAGCGCTTCGTTTTGCCGGGAACAATCGAGAACGACGAGCGGAGCGTACTGTAGAAAATTCGCAACGTCGAGTAGCGCTTCGTCGTTTCCGTAGTACGATTCTTGGAATTTCGCGTACATATCGTAGAGCAAGGCGTATTTGCCTTTCTCGAAATCGATGTTCAAATCGTCGTACGGATAGGTTTCCGAGTTCAAGTAAAGCCGAATATTGGCTAACGCGCAATGGTTGAATCGCGTAGCCGTTTTCGTTAAGTTGTTCCGTCGATCGGTTTGCAAAGCGAATATCACGTATCGCGGTTTTTCCATTTGCGGAGCTGTTTTTATCGCCCACGTATGCTTCGTGGTTGCCTGCAGCAGAGGATATTCGTACAGATCCCACGATCGAAAGCTCATGCCGATCGGTCTGTCGCTGTCTAAAATACGTAACATCGACAGTTTATGTATTTCGTCCAGTGTAACGTGCGGCATTCGCCATTGAATTTTGTACAGATCTAGAACGGGTTTCGCGTTGTTGGAAGAGCTGTACAACGCGTTCGCGTCGGTACGCGAGCGTATCAGAATCAACTCGTGTCGGGCGTTTATTACAACGCGTTTGTAGTCTTCGCAAAAGCCCAATAGCATGCTCATAGGCACGCAAAAATTGAAATTTATCGCCGCCGTGGGCGTGGCTGTTGGCTTCGGGTCGCCGTCGTTGCCGTACAACCATCCCGCATTGGACAACGCGTCGCTTCTCGTCTTGGACAGACTCACGTAATTCTTCAGGGTCGTCGTTGTACCGGGATTTCTGGATCGATCGATTTCCACTCCGTTCAATTCGTAGCGTATTTCCTCGAACATGAACGGGACGGCGTTGTTATCGAGATTCGCCGTGTCGATGCGAGATTCTCCAGCCGCAGATAATTCGAGTTTTCCCGGTAAACTAAGTTTGCCCTCGACGTATAGGAAGCTTCTGCAGGGAAGCGTGTACAGATCTTGATGTTGGATGGGTATCCTTATCTCGTCGTTGTTTCCGAACGTCGTGTTGGCGTACGGATTGTACGTGTGCAGCTCGATCTTCGTTATACGATTGTCGAAGATCGGTGCTTTGGAGATGTTCAAAATGTCGTCGAACATGGTCACTTTCCTACTACTACTACACGAGGACGACGAATCCCAAAGATCGTAGATACCGCGCGTTCTCCGCAGTTAATTTCCCGCTGCTATTCGACGCGTTTTTTTTTCGCAGTTAGTTTCTTACGAATCGATGCTGCGCTGCCGTTGTTGTCGTTGTTGTTTTCGTCGTCGCCGCAGTTAAACTTATGAAATGTCGTATTGCTATGAATTAGCATTGCTTCGTCGAACGTGTAGTCGCGCCGTGATTTCTTCGCCTCGAAAATCGATTAAACGTCCTGATTGGTCAACTATTCGAATCGTTAAATCGTCGATTACTCGCGCGACGATTGGAAGGTAAATGACTCGCGCGGGCGTTTCCGATAATTTATATCCCGGCGGTACTTGAGGCGCGAACTCGTGTATCGTGTGAACGAGTTTACCATTGTCGTACGATCCGGTGGTTACGTTGCATTCTACTCGAATGATATTCACGTTGACGATGTTCACGGGCGCGTCCGACTCGTGCCACGTGTTCGGCGATAAAACGCGGCTCGTGGAAAATCCTAGGATGGATCCTACGTTGTATGGCTTCGCAAAGTTTACGCGATACCTGCTAATGATTTCACTTTTCATGGTATTGTTGTTCGCTCGTAGTACCAGCGGATATTCGTTATCGGGGGACGATGACTCATCGACATTTTTGGGAGGGGGATATCGCGCGCGTATCTCGCGTCTCAGGTACTCGTTGATCGCCTCCAATTCGTACGAACCGTCCGGGATGACGATCTTCTCATCCTTTTCGCCGAAGTAGAATCGATTGTCCCCGATGTTGGCGCTGATGTTCGGTATCGTGTAATAAGTTTGCAAGTTGAGCAATCCCAGCTCGTACTCGCCATTGCTCAGATCTATGGGCGGAAAGTACTTGGACGACAATGTGCTGCTTCTTCCCGACAACGTAAACGTGAACGACTTTTTCGCCTCCATCGCGCGTGCGCGCACGTGAACAGAGAATTTCAAAAATCAAGTTTCTCGAAGAAATTTCACGCACAATTGTCCGCACCGGCTTTCGTCGTAGTTCTGAAAACGTTTGTGATTATATGTGATCGTCGCGCCCGCGAAGTAACGAATCAACTCGATCGGCGGACGAAGATTGCCGAAACTATCGAAGTAGTCGACGCGCGAGCCGCGTTTCACGTACGCGACCCAATGCGTTCCTGGCCCGCGACTATCGTCCAGATTGACGATACCTCGCTCGTTTTTCCACGATCGCGTCGGTAAATTGTCGCGCATGAAAACTCCGCGAAAATGCGGCAATGCTTTACAGATGGCAGTTAATTCGATATCTGTCGTTGTCGCATCGTCTTTCTTCGAGTTTTTTTTTCTTTCTTTCTTTCTTCAAGCCTTTCCCATGTTTGTACGACGCGAGACGCACTCCGCGACCTTCCATAGCGCGATTGTGTCGCTGGGCTTCCTCCAGCTGTTTCTTCGCGGTTTTCGCAGCGTTTATCGCTTTGACTACTCCCGCGGCGCCGCCGGTCAATGCTCCTATAGCCGACAAAGCAGGCAACAGCAGCGGCAGAAAACCACCGCGTTTGGCGATCGGGAGAATTCGCGTTTTCTTCTCCTTCTTTTGACGTTTTTGTTTCTTCAGACCCATACCTAATTTCGTTTTAGCTTTCATGGCGGTCAACACGGCTGCGGCGGACGCTTTTTCTCCGAACGTCGCGTCTTTGGCCTTTAAACGTCGTAGCGCTCGATCCGCCAAAACGTTGTCTGTCGCGTGTCTGTTGTCGAGATCTTTGTGTCGCGAATACGCCACGTCGTGTTCGCGACAGGCCGCGTCCAAAGGATTGATTCCTCGATCGCCGCGAGCTATTCGCTGTCGCAGTTTCGTACCAGGACCGCAGAATTGATAACCGGGAATGTGCAATTCGACCGGCAACGCGTCTATAGCTCTGTTGAGGAGTCCCCTTCCCGTAGTACGCGGACAACGTTTCACACGCATAGACTATTCTTCAAGCCCCACCTTTACAATAGATTTTTTTCGGAGGGAGGGGAACGACTGATACCGAAGGTGTTCGAGCTCTTGTATAAATACTACACGCCCCTCCCCCTCCATCAAATTCGTGATCGGAGTATGCGTTTCGTGAGACAATCTTTGAATATTCGTGTTCCGGCGTGTCGCGGCGGCGGCGGCGTCGAGATGATGCGGAAACACGGCTCGTTGCTACCTCACGACGTACGATGCGTGATAAGCGGCCCATCCGGATGTGGTAAAACGAATGTTATGATCAGCCTACTGGAGAGCGTGAACGGGCTACGATTCGCGAATGTTTACGTGTATTCGAAATCGCTGAATCAGCCAAAATATCGATACTTGGACAAACTTTTCTCGTCCTTGGGGGAGGACGTTGGTTACTTTGCTTTCGCCGACAACGCTGACGTAATCCCTCCCGCGGAGGCGCTTCCCGATTCGATATTCATTTTCGACGACGTGGCGTGCGACGAACAGGATATAATGAGAGAGTATTTCGCGATGGGTAGACATTCTCGCGTCGATTGCTTCTACCTGGGTCAGTCGTACGCGAGAATACCCAAACATTTGATTCGCGACAACGCCAATTTGTTGATTCTGTTCGAACAAGATGTCACGAACCTGCGTCACATTCATCGGGATCACGTAAACACCGATATGTCGTTCGAAACGTTCTGCACGTTGTGCGCGAATTGTTGGCGAAAGAAGTATGGATTTCTCGTAATAGATAAAGACAGTCCTGTGAACGGCGGTCGTTACAGACGCGGATTTAACGAGTTTGTCGTACTGTAACGCGCGCAGTTGCTCGGTAAGAGTCGACAAAGTTGCATCGTGCGACGATCGCAAATCTCTGTGTGGAACGATATGTCATCGAAAGATGGCGGTGAGAAGCGACAAACTTCGATCGCGAAAGAAATAGCAAAGAAATATAAGATATTATACGTAAAAAGTATCGAGCTTTGAAACTTGGAAAAATGGCGGTCGAGACGAATTTGCAAACGACTTTACGACCGATCGTTGAACCGTTGAAACAGATAGTACGAAATACTACTACGGAATCAAACGACGATGCGCTCTCGGGAAAAACACTCGACGACATGGAAACGACGACATCCGTGAAAAAATATGGACGAGATAAGAAGGGAAAGAAGAAGAGAACGAGCGACGAAGCTGATTTAACGCCGCTACCGACGAGACATCCGAAAAAAAAAATTAATTTTTTCGACGACGACGGCGACAGCGGTGGCGATGATGACGACGACAGCGGTGACGCGAAGCGGGATAAATCGATGGTGCAGCAGCAGCAGCAGCAGCAGCATATCTTCGAATCGCCCGCAACGAGCGCGGTATCTTTGGAATCGTCGATGCGCGATATTTTTGAGAATCCGGAAATTCATCGAGAGGAAAGCGAACATCTGTCCGAGAATCTCGGACCTTTGGCGCGCGAATACTTGCATAAATTTTTTACCGGGCCAACGAAAAATTCCGACAACGTGTACGGAGTGTATTTCCGAGATGACAAACTGATGCTCGGAAATACGGCGTTCGACGTGAACAACGACGACGATATCATCGTTAACGGTGTTAAGTATCGAGGAACTCGCGGCCTTTACGAATTGATATTCAGCAAAATACCCAACGAGAAGCTGTACACCGAAGACGATAAGAAAGCTTACAAAAGAATTCTCATTGTCACGCATGCGCATCGACGGGGGAATCAGATAATGGCGAACAAAGGTTACAAGTATAAAAAGATTATAGGACCGATGTTTTCGTCGTTGTCGTCGTCGTCGCAAAGCGGAAGGGGAATTCGTCTCCCAACTCGTATGCGCGTGACCAACAATCGATCCGATTACGTGCATTGGGACGATCCGAACGAGCTCGTCGATCGTCTGAAATTGTTAACGTCTTCGACGAATGCCGGTCATTCCGGTCACAACAACGAAATAATGTCGATAATCGAAGAACTTCGCGAGGCCGGTATAATTATAAATTAAAGCGTAGGCGCGTTCGCTGCATCAGTGGCGAGTGGCGAGTCGCATAGGTACGGAGAGAAAAAAAAAATGTCTATCGACAAATTTGGCATGACGTTTCGCGAAGGGGACAAGTCGGCGACGAACGTTCATTCGATTTCATTCTATCAGGCGTTTAAAAGTTTCGTGCGCGACAACGCTATATGTTTGAACATCGATGACGATGGCGGCGGCGGCGTTAAATTGTACGATGCGAAAGGTGTGCGGATCGGACGCGTGGCGGAACCCCTGGCGAGCGATCACGCGATCACTACCAAATCGTACGTCGACGCCGTTTCGAAACGAGGCAACGAAGAAATCGCGTCCTCGCTTAAGAAATACGTGATGAATCGCGCGATTTACGCCGATGAACATACAGGAGTGTTTCAGGCTAGAAGGAAATGTATTCGTAACGTTGATCCACCGATGAGTCCGAGCGACGCCGCCACCAAATCGTACATCGACTCCACCGCCGAAAAAATCATGTCAACGATCCGCGACAATGCCGTATACCGATTGAAAATTTGGAACAAACGTCGCAAGGATTTCGACTACCACTACGACGCCAAGCGTCGTCGCGTATGCAACTTGAGCGAACCGCTAAACGACGCGGACGCGACTAGCAAAGTATACGTGGATACACTCAACACGAAGCTACGGTCCGAGACCGTTGAAAAACTGACGGAACAGCTGAAAACCGCTAAAGAGACGTTAAAGTCCGAGATATTGCTCGCGAAAGAACAACTGCTGTCGACCGCCGCCGACGAGTTGAAAACGTCTAACGCGAACCTAAAGTCCGAGATCCTTGAAAAACTGGCGGAACAGCTGAAAACCGCTAAAGAGGCGTTAAAGTCTGAAATACAGAGCAACATACGCGATATCGAAAAACTGGCGGAACAGCTGAAAACCGCTAAAGAGGCGTTAAAGTCTGGAATACGGAGCAACATACGCGATATCGAAAAACTGACGGAACAGCTGAAAACCGCTAAAGAGACTTTAAATTCCGAGATATTGCTCGCGAAAGAACAACTGCTGTCGACCGCCGCCGACGAGTTGAAAACGTCTAACGCGAACCTAAAGTCCGAGATCCTTGGAAAACTGGCGTGTTGCAAACCGTTGCAATCTTTATTCGGACACCAGTAATACTACCTGTATTATTTCTAGCCACGACAGCCGTTTATTGAAGACCATAAAGTTCTTGCATATCAATATAAGAACTACCTCGGTGCGACCGTGTCCCGGCGTTGACAATAGCACAGCTGATCGTGCTCGGCGCCGGGACCGGGTGAACGCACTCAGACGTAAACCTTATGTTTACGTCTCGCGCCGAAATCGTCGCGTGGGCCACCTTTCCTATATTCCAAAATACCAAATCCGTTACCTATCGTCCTTGTTCCCCGTGCAGCAGCGGCCGTTAGGGCATTGCCCTCGCACGCTGGCTAACGTTCAGCACTGCCAAATCCTTTGTCATATTCAAAAACCCCACTCCTTATTCCTTCCGCAATCGGTGGCCCCGCTTAGTATAAATATCGCGCGATAGCCGTATCGCTCTCTCGTCTAACGACTCTCGTCTAACGATTCTCGTCTTACGACTACCTTCAATCTCGCGATCACGCTCACACGTCTTTTCACATCAACTCTCGTCATCCGACGTTCGTTAGTTTCGTGCGCTTCACGACTGACTTCGCCGTTGCACAAATCGTGCGCTTCACGATTTGTGTGTCACATTCACGCCGTCTCATTTCATTATCGCCTTGTCATCACTTTGTACATATCCATCTGTTAAATATAGTCTACTATTTATTCCTAAATACAGTCCACTCGTCTTTTCTACCGCCTTGCTTTCGCCTCTCCGACACATACAGTCCACTCCCTTTTTTACCCTCTGCTATCGCCTCCATCCTACGACTAGAATCTCAAACATGGCGAAACAGCTGAAAACCGCTAAAGAGGCGTTAAAGTCCGAGATACAGACTAAGATGCATGAACTTCGATACGATATTAACGCGAATATGAAATTACACGATTCCAGCATGGACGAGATCAACGTGAAAATTGATAATTTGAATGCCTCGCAAACGCAAATGAGGGAAGCCTTGAAGCAAAAAATAATAGACGAGGCGAGCATCATCGTTAACAATCGGCTCGCGAATTTTGGAATAAGCTTGCAGGATAGAATTAAAAACTTAATTCGTGAACAGATCGATCATCGACTTTAAGAGAGTTGTTGTACCGTACCTGTATCTGTATCTGTATCTATATCTGAATCTGTATCTATAATATAAATGACATAATATAAAATCAATCGTACCAACCATGAAAATCTATTTTTAATTAAAAATGACGTCATCTCCTCCCCACCACAACAAAATTGCGAGTTTCAAATATAAAAATCTCGCTTCGCGAGAATCGTGTCATTGCGCAGTTATAAGTCTTCCGGATCTATCGTTCGGACAGCAGCAGCAGCAGCATGGTGAATCCGAAAGCGGCGACGACGGACCAAATTTTCGATCGCGAGAAAGAACGCGATGACGTGTCTACCACCACCACCGGGAACGACAAAGCCATTCCGTTCGATCGAACGGTGAAGGAAATCTTAAATTCGTTGAGTCGACACGTCCTGAACAGAGAAGACGCGTACTTCGATGCCGAGTCTCGGCCCATAGAAAATCTGAAAGCTCCTACCAAGAGAAACGATGCCGCGACGAAGGGTTACGCGGACGATCTCGTCGACAAGAAAGCGATAACGCGTACCGGTGGTATCGATGATTTTTTCGATGCGAAACATATGCGTATCGGAAATACCGGAACACCGATCGCCGCCAACGACTCGGCGACGAAACTGTACGTCGACGCGTGCATCGATTTGATGAAAACCGCGCTCGCGAACGAATTCAAGCAGAACGTCAAGGACGAGATCGAGCGTATTCGTAAAAACGTGTTCGCCGAAATCGAAATCGTCGACGACGCGCCGTACGAAGCGAAGCTGAACGATATCGAGAAACGCATGAAACAGCACGACGAACAGCTGAACAAGCTCGAAGAGAAAAAAGATGATAAAATGGAGACATCTTTTAATTATCATACGTACTGTCGCGATAAATTCATCGAAATCGAGCACAATTTTGTGGAAATGATGAAACACGATCGGAGATCGCATCGTGACAAAATAAACGTCATAGGGACTCTTATCGATAAACTCGACGAAAGAATTTCAGCCGTGGAATATGAAATCCGCGAAACCATGGAAAGAAAACTCCTAAACATGAAGAACCAGCTGCTCGTGCAACAGATATTCGTGAAAAACAATCGGAAATCAATGACGCGACCGAAATGGCTGAGAATGTGAACCAGTTAAATCGAGAAAGGTTGTTGCTTCTCGAAGAAGCCATGAGGGATATCCGTGAAAAGCAATCCGAGATTAGACGCGGCGACGATGAGCAAAGAAGCGGTGGTGGAGGAGCTGCACGCTCCGGCGAGACGTTTCCTTCCTCGTAAACGAGTGATCGTGCGAGGACTCGACGATTTTTGGCAAGCCGATATCGTTGAAGTTCAACAATATGCGCGAGACAACCGAGGACATCGATACATTCTCACGATAATCGATGTATTCAGCAAATACGCGTGGGCGGTTCCTTTGAAGAGTAAAAACGCGAGTGACGTGTGCAAAGCTTTCGCGTCGGCGTTGAAGAAGGATGGCAGAGCGCCGAACAACTTGCAGACCGACACGGGAAAAGAGTTTTACAACGCAACGTTTCAAGATTATCTGAAAAAACGCGATATCCACCATTATTCGACGTTCAGCACCATGAAGGCCTCCGTCGTGGAACGTTTCAATCGCACGCTGAAGAACCGCATGTGGAAATTTTTCTCGTTGAGCGGAAAATATCGTTGGATCGATGCGCTTCCCACGCTGATCGAGGACTACAACAATCGAAAACATCGCACCATCCGTATGCGACCCGCAGACGTGAACCGCAAAAATGCCAAGCATCTTTTATCCACCGTGTACAGCAACGTGAAAATCGCCGGTCCTGCCAAGTTCAAGGTTGGCGATCGTGTACGGGTCAGCAAATTCAAAACTGTATTCGACAAAGGATACACGCCGAACTGGACAACGGAAATATTCAAGATTGTTGCGGTGAAGCGAACGAACCCTGTTACGTATCTCTTGGTCGACTCGAAGGACAACCCGATCGCCGGAGAATTTTACGAACACGAGATGCGCGCGGCTAAATATCCCGACGTGTATTTAGTGGAAAAAATATTACGCAGAAAAGGAAATAAAATATACGTTAAATGGCTAGGGCTGGACGCGTCGCACAACTCATGGATATCGAAAACCGCTATACTTTAATCGTATTTCTACTCTAAATATATTTTGTACGTCTTCTTCGCAATAAAATTCAGCGTTTTCATCCTACGATGTTTTTCTTTCATATGCTTATCCCACATCCTGAGCTTTCCTTATCGTACATCCTGAGAAGAGGTGGGGGAATGTCTCTCTCTCTCTCTCTCGCTTTCTTATAAATTACCATCGACAAGTTACAATTCGCGAATTCGCGCGACAAGTTACATCGCAAACACGTCTTTCCTTGTTCTCGACGCCTCCTCCTCTTTCGCAACAGGGTAAGTAAACTTTTGTATTTAGATCATCGTCATCATCATCATCATCATTGATATGATGGACGGATTTGTGTATTTAGATGAATTGTATCACGCATATCATTGACATGGACGGATTTACCGTGGACAGAAAATTCGTCTGCAAAGAACTATCCATCATCGACGTTCGCGACGGCTCATTCAAATTTGCCGAATTTCGTTTAGACAGACGATTTGCCAGTTTATCCGACGTCGATAAACGGTCGGCACGGTTCGTCAGCGATTCGGTGCACGGAATCCCATTCCGAGATTTTGGTTACGAAGCTTACCGCCAAAAAGATATACCAGACATTATTAAAAATTTTGTTCGCGACTATGCGGATCCGGTGGTAGCGTACAAAGGCGGATATTACGAAAAAATCATTCTTCGAAATTTGAATATACCCTCGATAAATTTGGAAACTTTCGATTGTCCGAAGTACGATATCCTGATTCGCGATCCCGTGTACCAAAACGACGACGACGCATCCTGTCGGCTTCATTGTTGGAAAAAAAACGCTGTCGTCGGGAAAAAAACGAACCATTGTTGTCTAAACGAAGTACGAACATTTCGCGCATGGCTGATCAATGCTAAGAAACAGGTATTGTATGAAATACTCCCCTCCATCCATCCATCGATCGATCCTTACGTAAACTTTTTGTTTCTAGCAACATAAATCAACAACAACAACAAAACAATGATTCTCTCGACTACTACTGTCTCGAAAGCAACAGATTAAAAAGTTTTCAAAACTGGCAGTATTCCCACATCGTCAAACCCAAAGATCTTGCGGCCGCGGGATTTTACCGCTCGGGCGAAGCGGATCACGTCGAATGCTTCGACTGTGGCCTGGTCCTGCATCGGTGGGAACAGGATGACGATCCCATGACGGAGCATCGCAAGTGGTCGAAATTCTGTCGATACGTTCGCGGACTAGATTGCGATAACGTTCCGATCGATTCCGCTACGATCGCAAAACCGCCACCCCGCGGCGTAGACGTGTGCGGAAATCGTTAGTGGTCGAAAATAAATCAAAAATATAATACATACTTAGTAGAATAAGATATAATATATTATGTAGAATAAGATATGTAGCATATAATTATATATAATTATTATATATTATTATGTAGAATAAGATATAATATAAGTTACGTAGCATAATATTATAAATGTGTTACAGGAAGTAGAATAAGTAGAATATAATATAAAAGTAACGGCAATCTGAAAAAGAAAAAAACATTTATAAGCAAAATTAATTAATTAATTGTAAAACTTCATATTCGAATTTTAATTCACTTGCCATTCGAATAATATCCGTATCGATTCTATAAACTCCCCATCCCAGTCTTCTATTTCTTTTTGTAATAACTCCCTGTGCCGCCTCCAAGCCCGCACATGGATTATTTTTTCTATCGCGGTCTGCGGAATAATATTATAATAAAAATATTATAATAAAAATATTACGATGCGCTTTAAAACAACGTACTCACCATTCCCTCAATCACCTTCTCCAGCGATCCGCCATCTTCTATTATGAAACAACGCCTCTTCGAAATATTAACGAACATTTTTTTTTTCACTCTACACGAAACTTGTGAAAGAAAAATTGTGAAATGCGGGTAACGGCGAACCGCTTGCTATTTAAACGCGCGATAGGGAAATGCAATTTCCGAACAATGCGAGGAAGTGGTTCTAAGATACAAAAACGCGTAAATGCGGTTCCGCGAGAAACGGAAAGAGACAGCGAAAAGAAACATATGATAGAAAGAGACAGCGACAAGAAACATACGTAATATACTTCCGCGATGCAGCGACCTTGAATCGGCGATAACGGATGTGCCGAAACCACGACATCCCGATTACGGAAACCACAAGGAGCGATAGCGCCGGAGCGCCCGAGCGCGCGATCCCCCCTCGCCCCGCAAGAGAATATTCCCCCTCGCCCATTGGGTTAGAACCCGCCTAGTATATCTACTATCACGCGAACCTGATTATATGTGTACATCCTATGTAAATGTACAGAAGAAAAGTGTAGGTTTACAAATTATGTTTTGTATATATTGTTAACAAATGTTAACACATCAATATAATTGATTTGAATTTTAATACGAAGAGTATTATTTTCCGACGTGGAAATGAAAGTTCTAAACAGTCACGGCATGATAATTGTTTCAATGAAGACAGCAAACATAAAAAATGTAATTAATTTATTGAATATATGAATAAACTAATTGAATAAACTAATTAATTGAATAAAAGATTGGTAATAAATAAAATAAAATATAAAATATAAATATAGAGTATAAATTATTAATAGTTCTTTTTGCAGTCAGATTTTATGTTTTATTAATAATATTTTTTATTTTTGTCTTTAGCATATGTCGCGGTCTGTTCGAGATTCGAACGGTAACGAGTTGGTATAATTGCTATTCAAAACCGAGCTATAAATAGCTCGTTCATTGTTCGTGTCTCGAGCATGTTGTCTTCGTCGGCGCGATCTCTTCTGCTCCGTCCTTCCTTTGTCTCGCTCCTGCTCCGTCCTTCGCTCGTCTTTCTTATGCTGTTTTCCAAAATTCAACCGTTCCAAATTCAAACGTTCCCTCTAGATCCTTCGATCGCTCCGACGGAGACAACGGGTTCTCGTCGATCGATCAGTCGTCTATACGCACTCCGCTAACACGCGTCTCGTTCACGCACTCTGTACTCTCTGATTTATCTACGTTTTCGCGGCAGCCTCGCACGAGGTAAATCACGAGTTTCGTTCTATAATATTATCAATTCTATTTTCGACTTGCGGTTATTGATCCAGGCTTTATACAGGCTTCATTCAGTTTCAATAATCGCCTTTTCGTCCGCGTCGCGATCCGTCTCATCTCGCGTGCAAGATTTCCGCTCTTCCGCCGTCAAGATTGTCCGTCGCGCCGTTTGCAAGATTTCCGCTCGTCCGCGGTCAAGATTATCCGACGCGCCGCGTGCAAGATTTCCGTCATCGTCGTTGTCCCCGTTTCTGTCCGAGCGCCTGTGTATTATACGTTTTATTGTTTGGTTTAAATAAATAACCGTTGTTCCGTTTACTTCGTTTCTTGCAAGTTCCGTTCTTGTCCCTCCGGAGTATCTTCCTTCTCTCCGGTTTTCTCATTCCGCGTCCACCGCTGGACGGTCCCGGCAATCGGCAAATCGCCGAACACGGTCATTATTAAAATTATTAATTATATTATTTTATTTAGATAAAAAATTATTTAAATAACGATTCGAATAAAATATACTTTATCTTTATTCGTTATTCTTAGGTTCGAATAAAGAAAAGTATCTTTATTCGACGACCATCGAATAAATAATTTTACTCGACGAGAATTTATCCGACGAATAAAGATAATTTTTTATTCGAAGCCGATTGATTCGAAACTCGAGAGCCGTCGCGGCCACAACATTGTCGGCTATATCGGTGTGAGACTAGAAGACCACACTAATCCAATTACAAAACTTCTTTATTTCTCAATATTCTCTTATAAAACTTTTACCAACATATTCGTGGCAATGTTCTGATTAAAATGATATCAAATGCGATATAATTCGGATCACGTTTACACTAATCTTTTGTTAATGTAATTGTTATGGGAAGCAACGTTCATCGTTCATTACACAAGTAAATATCATCGGAATTGTATCATATTTGGTGTCATTTTAATCAGAACAATGCCACGAAATATGTTGGTAAAAGTTTTATAAAAATATAATCAGAAATAAAGAAGTTTTGTAATTGGATTAGTAGTGGTCTTCTAGTCTCACACCGATATAGCCGACAATGTTGTGGCCGCGACGGCTCTCGAGTGTCGGTCACTCACAGCGGTGGTGTGAGGTTTTCCACTGCCATCAGCATGGGCATCCGAAACGTGCGCAAATTGCCTCATCTGGACAAGCTCTAAAGGTTCGACAAGGAAAGCGAAGAGGCATAACGAGAGTGAACAAGATAGACATACTACGACGACGAGCGATCGCGATCGAGCTCCAACACTTGGAAAAGATGCCGCGCGTATTACAATGCAGACGTGCAATAACGAAAATATCAATTTCCATAATTTTTTCATGATAGTTCTATGAAAATAGTACCAATGGATTGGCGAGATTTTCTAAATAAAATATATAATATTTTTCTAGATAAAAATAAGCCCAAACACGATAAAAATAAACCCATTTGCAATCGAATTATAATCTTTCCATGATAGTATTATGAATTATAAGAAACATTTTATAATAATCGTTCAGGGCATACTTCTCTCGGGGCCTGGAAGCTCGACCGCGGAAGACTGTAACGAGATACGGGGTCAGGTTTATGGGTGTCACAACACTAATGCAGTGTCAATCTTTTTTTTTGTTTTTTATTATTTTTCCATCAAATTTGCACCAATACAATCGCAGCATTTTTCTAATAAAAATGACACCGAACATGATATAATTTGCATCACATTTAATTGACGATACAATGAGCTCTGCCCCAAGGCCGCAGGACAATCCTTTCGTTGTCGCCGGGGCAATAGCGAGGGAGGACGAATTTATGGCACATTCAAATGTCACTTTTCCTTCCCACGGGGATCTACAACAACGAAAAGTCGAGTCAAAAAATATTGAAAATTATCAACACCATATTTTATTTTATTTATTATTTTTTTTTTTTTTATGTTTTTAGTGCAGGGAGGTAAAATGTTTTATACACTATGTCCAGGGGCCATTCCAACCCCCGGGAGTGTGGGATTCTCCATTAGATTGGCCTACCCACTAAACCTCCTCCCTACACTTGACTCCTCCTTGGTGGTAAAAGATTCTTCCTGAACATATGCAAAAATATTATTATATTAAAATTATAAAACCTAACATAAATACAAAATGAAAAATCAGAATTACTATACGTACGGATAAGCTCTTCATGTATGCTGCATTCCACTCGCCGGTGCAGTTGCGACCTTCGATTGCAATCGTTCTTTAGAAGCTCTTCATGTATACTGCATTGCACTCGCCGGTGCAGTTGCGACCTTCGATTGCAATCGTTCTTTAAAAGCTCTTCATGTATACTGTATTGCACTCGCCGGTGCAGTTGCGACCTTCGATTGCAATCGTTCTTTAAAAGCTCTTCATGTATACTGCATTGCACTCGCCGGTGCAGTTGCGACCTTCGATTGCAATCGTTCTTTAGAAGCTCTTCATGTATACTGCATTGCACTCGCCGGTGCAGTTGCGACCTTCGATTGCAATCGTTCTTTAGAAGCTCTTCATGTATACTGCATTGCACTCGCCGGTGCAGTCGGAATAGGCCTCTTATCTTTCCTTAGATGTACCTGGTTCTGTTACGCATGCACTTTCTTTCTGTGCGTATAATGGTTCTCTAAACGGCTGGCCTCTGTTATATCTGCTGTTTATTATTTCTGGTAGCATGTAATCCTCGTAGAATCTTTCTAATTTTTGTTCCATCTCTGCTGTCCAGAATGCATCGTCTCTTTTAACTTGTGTTATCTTCATTCCTTTTGGCGTCCATAAACAAAATAGAGCATTTTGTCTATTTGTTATGTGCAATTGTCCTTGCACTTGGTGATAATAATGATGACTTTTATTCATTTTATCACCCTGAAAAATACGTCGTATCGCAGGAAACTTTTCGATTGCTTCGTCGGGAGTTAAATCCCTCTCCGAATATGGACATTTTATTTCGACAATTGTATCGTCCTGTACAAGTCCATCCGGTGTCGCACCTAAGTAAGGCATGACAGAATCGATGAACAGGCCACACAGTAGAATAGAGATTCCTAATTCTACTTCCATTTGCCTCAGGGCGTTCATCTCATTTTCCCTTCCGTATTGTACGGCTTGTAGACCTTCTATTTGCGGGTACATCACAGCTTTCAAACAATTTGCTCGTGGTGTAGTCTTTCGTAATCGGCATACTCGGCCGAAATTGGATGCCGTTAATAATTTTTTTCTGTAGGCCATCCATCTTTCGCTGTTCCCTTGATCACGAGTTTCAGCCTCGATCTCGTGTCGCATCGAGTGCCACTCGAGGAGCGTTGTTATGTGTCTCTCACATTCAGAAACATATACTGTCTCCTCCATGTCTGGTTTTAACGCACTGGGGCCATAATCCTTGTCACATTGTTGTTTTTCTTGTCGGAAGGAGGATGCTTTCGTTCGTGCTCTATGTTCAATTTCCAATTCCAGTTTACGATTACGTCGATTTTCCAACTTTTTTGCACCCGTTGTCGGTTCTTTATTCAGCGCAGCACTCAATCGACTAAACGTTTCGTGCGTGTTGAATTGGACCACAGCAGCAGAGACCCTACCTTGATAGGAACCTCTTTGTCCATAGTTAATTCGTTTCCCTGCGATGAATTTTGCAATTATATTATTGAAGCATTCTACGGCATTATTGTTTAATCCGTACAATAAACTTTCCGCGTGAACGAAGAGTGGCTGCATTACTTCTTCGATGCTTTGATAAATGCCCGTTTCTTTTAATTTCGGGACATAATTAATTTGTTCGGGGTCAGAGTACTTATTACAAAAGTAGGCCAATTTCTGACACTCTCTGTGTTCGCCGAACACGTGACTTGGCACGTTTCTCAAATCTATTTTTAAATTTTCAATTTTATCTGATAATCGTACAGTTTCATTATAGCGATGTTCTGCAGCTTTCTTTATCCCAGTGCGCAGACGGAGGGCATTTTTCTTTACGATGCCTCTTAGATCTTTGTAGCGACCTTTTGCGACGATCTCGTTTATTTTTCTGCTAAAATTCCGCAAAAGATGATTCGTGCATTCAATTTTTCGCACTTGTATCATATAATCTCTATACGGATCATTATCCAAGATCTTCTTATAAACGCTGGTATCACCGTCGGCAAACAAAATGTTGTAAATCAGGCCGTGCATTTCTATGCTACATTGGAATCCTTCCACAATAGCAGCACTTTCCATGCCCGTCGAACTCTGATCGCGACCCCAGTTTTTATAGCAGCGATGCTCGCGTGCCACTTGCTTCTTTTTAGCTGCTGCGTGGCAAATGTAGCAAAATTTATTTTTTACACTCAGGTGTAGAATCTTCTTCGTGTGGTATCCAACGATGGCTCCTACACCAGAAAGAGAATTATAATCGCCGCCGCGATATGACCTCTTCATCCAGCTTCCATCTGCGACTACCGGAATATACGGTAGATTACATGTTGGATGTACGTCGCCTCTTGCTATCGCCAATTCTCTCTCCTGTCTTCCAGCATCCTCCATCTCTTGGTGTGCAGCCGCCTCGAAGGCATCGATTATTTCGTTGTGGAATTTGTGATACAAGCTTTTCGACATGCACGACATATTCATGCCGCATATCATTTCTTCCAATTGTTGATATCCACCTCCTGTCAATATTGTTGCGGTAACTGCGCTGCGATTGAGGTCTATGATGTCATCTCTTGGTGGAATACATCTTATCCGTTCCTTATAATTGCACATCTGGCATTGTACGTGATAGATTTTCTCTAGTCCGTTTTGCTGACATCCAACTATCTTGAAATGTTGGGTACCGCAATCTATCCTTGAATGTTCTCCAAGCTTTATGATCCTGTTGAAGACGTAGGTGAAGTCGACAAAGTCTATTGCTTGCGAAATTGCTGGTACCACTGTATTCGATTCTACAGCCTCTTCGATCCAGCAGCATTTGGAATCGGCGCCACCTTCGACATTTTTGTTTCTTTCTGCATCCTTTGTTGTTTCTTGTATGTTGCTGGCACTGCGTGATTCTTCTATATCACACTCGATTTCTTCTACATTTTCTTGTATGACTTCTGTTTCTTCGGGATTGTACGACGACGTAGCCGGTAGCATTTCGTGAAAACTATTCGCACAGGAATCTACTTCCATGTTCATGTCGCTTGTTGCTTGTCGCTTGTCGCTTGTTTCGCTGCTGCATTCTGCATTCATTCGTCGTCGCCTAAACATATAACGAGGGACACATGCATAGATACAAATATAAAAAATATATAATAGAGGAAGATAATAATAGAGGAATCATAATTCATTCAGGCGATTCTACGTCAAATCGATTACTTTTTTGACCTCAATGTCAGGGATTTTGACAAAATTGAAATATGCTGTAGTTCATATGTAATTGATAGACATCGGATCTTTATGCAAATGCATATTACGTTGTTTATAGAGGATTTAAAAAATATAGTTTTTATTTTGCACATTCTGCATATTGCATATTTTTGCATATTTTGCATATTAATTTTTGTAGTGACTGTGTGTGTGTGAGAGGGAGAGAGAGAGAGAGAGAGAGAGAGAGAGAGAGAGAGAGAGAGAGAGAGAGAGAGAGAGAGAGGGAGAGACCAACGCGTAACGACCGCACAGTGGGGTTTTTGGAACAAAAAAACCGGAAAAGTCATTTTTTAAAACTTAGTGTAAACCATATTATTTTTGTTGTATAAGATAATGGAATACGTATAGAATACCATACCATAACTGCTTTTTTCATTTATGCACTCACAAAAGAGTGTACTTCGTTAGAAGATAGAAGATTTTATGGTAACAACTTATTTCTTTTCTATTCGTTGAAGTATCATTTACTTACTAAAGATTTTCTAGTATTTGAAATAACTTTGTCTGATTTTTTAATAGTTATTAATATTTGTTATCAATAGGCTCTTACTCATCTCTGATCCCCTTTTAACAAGTTTAAGACAACCTCGAAGAAAAAGAAACAATGGCGTTCCTGAAAGAAAGTGGATTTATTTTTCCCTTTTGAGCCTATCACTTCTACAGATGAAAGCGAGACCGAATATGGTAAAGAATGTCTGAAGAAAATTGATTCTATTAATTGAAAATGTTATTTATATATTTTCTTATTAAAATGTTATTTCTATATATATATATGCATTACAATTATATTGTGCCTCATTTGAAAATGGTTTCCATGCAATAGTAATTTATTCCGACTTTCCGGTGTAAATACCCCACTGTGGACCGGTAGCGAAAACGTATATACGTGGAAGTAATCGAGCGAGCGAGCCGATCACACACCGCGTAAGCGAACGGCCACAAGTGTATAAACCTCGAATAATAAAATATTACAACATTTTGCATAAAGATCCGATGTCTAGTAATTGAAAAGGGGGTTTCATTACTTTTTACTTAAAAATTATTTAAAAGATACTAGAAGCGAACAGCCTTTTCAATTTTTAGGTGAATGGAGAGGTTTATGATACGAACGCCTGAGTTTCGCTATTTTTGAGCGAAAGGTACAACTGGTATTCCAAATGCTTTTAACTCATTGTTGTAGTCAGGTCCATGGTTCCTCTTTTTAAAACACGTGCACCTTCACTGTTCTGATCCTCTAAATAGCGAAGTACGTATCATAAACCTCCAGATGCGTGAGGCACTATGAAGCGCGCGACCCCCTCGGGCTTATACCTGAAAGTTTCCTTCGCCAATGACTACTACTGCTTTGTATTAAACGTTCGTTTTGTGTTTATTGTGAACCAGAAAGCATATCAGCACACTGAAGATAATAATATTACTAATAATAATACGGTTCTTCCACGTGAAACCGGACGCTTCTTGGAATAATGTTTCGGGTGTTGTTAAAACTTGAATATGTTGTAGTCTTCAGTGACCTATGAACGAATCTCAAATGATTTTTCGATATCTTAAAAAGTGTTGATTTTACAGAAGTATAAAAAAACGTGCCACCCTTTTGTAATTAACACTAGAACTACATCAGTCAAAATGACTGGTTTGACAACTTTATTCTAAAATTCCTACTTCATGTTCTAATTTTTCTCTGCAATGATGTAATGACTTTTGCAAGAATAGATAAAGGAATAATATAATAAACTTTAATTTTGTTTTATTCATTTAAAATAAAAGTAATTTTGAATCATGGCTACTTATACCAATACGAGTGAAATTACCACTACCGGTACTACCGTATAGTATGAAGGGAAGGACCATAACCACCGACAATTTTTTTACACGCTTGTCGCTGGCATATAAATTATTAGTCAAAAGACCAATTTTTTAAAGACCAGTCATTTTGACTGGTTTGGTAAAGACATCTACGTCTCAACTGTCGGTAGTTCTAGTGTTATGATAAGACTACAATTAACAAACCGATGAAAATGAGTTTTTAGGAGTTTATAATAGTGAAAACGTAAGAGTATCTGCTAAAACTGTTGTCATTTGAAAAAAATGTTTCCACAACATTTATTTTGCAATTGTTTTAAACAACAACAGTGTTTTTATAGCAGGGACATTATTTAAAATTTGGAAAAATATATATACATAGCAGTGGAATGGAGAAATGCAGTGAAGGTACAAGAAATACAATTTTCCAGAAATTGAAGCAGTATTCAAACACATGCTGTGTGGGCCTGTAGTACGTCAAGTTTTATTGAGAACGGTACGAAAAGGCTGACTTTCTCAAGGTCGTGAGCATGGTATTTTTTGCCGTACCCAAGTCGTAAAGTAATAAATTAGCCAAAGGGGCACTAAGAGGCTCTGCAAATCGTCTAACTCCACCATAGCAATTTTTACTGGTGCCTTACAGGCACCGTTCGAGTGGTAAGATCTCACTCAGTCAATGGGCTCACTCACGGAGAGATCTCGAAGTGGTGTCCGATATCACCCAATAATTTTGGGATCTTCGCGTCGCGTCGAGTGTCTCGAGCTATTGCATCCGATCGTGTTTACATCTCACGTTCGGTCTGCTTAGGATCGAACACGTCTAATATAAGTTAAAAATATAATGAACGGCAATAATATAACTTGACTGATAGTGTCTCAGTTTTTCATAGTGAGTATCCACACTGTTTTTGGGTAAGTATATCTGTCATTGAATCATAACAAAACTAAAACTTAATTTTTACATTTCAACATTTTTTATGCCTACAGACATCCAAAACCTGCAGATAATTTAACTAGACAAATTGACCAAAACTTTTATATTTGTTATATTTTTGTTTATATCTTTATCTTTTATACATGCATAACACGTACGTGAAATAATACGAAACAACAAAGGGCGCAATATATAGCATAGAAATTATTTTTAAAAAATTGAAAAAATTATTTATACTTATAAAAAATGTTTTTTGACACGCCTGTGATGCGTTTTTGCTTTCTCGGTAATTTTTGTATGCATTGATTACAAAAAGATAAATACCAAATACATATTCAGAAAGTAAAAAATGGTGTAGAAGATTATAATTAAAAAATTTTATTTATATAAAAAATATCAATGGAAGTTAATTAAAAATTATTATTTAACAATTAAAAAAAGAATTCGTTTGTGTATGGTTAACTACTATTTTTAAAATTATTTTTAGTGAGAATTTCGTTGCAACATATCTAATGGTTCAAAAGTTATAACCAAATTTTTCTATCCGGCCCACTTTGCGCCGCACGCACAACGCGGACAAATGGCCTGTTTTTGGGCGCTTGTAATTAATAAATTTAACGAAAAATTACCAATTTAAATAATTTTTTATCTCAATAATGCCCAACTCTGCTGTGCGCCGGCGGGTATTATGAATCTTTTAGAAAGAAAATAAGAATATATATAATTGGGAGACCATGTTACCACGTTACCAAGGTATGTGCCATGTCTTTTCCTCTATTACTATTTTCCTCCATATAGTATTATTCTCTATTAGACATATATCATACATACAGAAATAAATATTACTAACAGTAAGTTCATAGTATAAGACGGAACTTACCTTTCTTGCCACTTTTTATTTTTCGATAGGCGCGTCGCAAGTGCTGTGTAGTGGCGGTTCTTTATCTTTGATTTTAAACAGCGTCTCGCGTTGATTCGCGCTTCTTGATCTTCCATTCTTCACACACACAACACTTCACCACACACAATTGCACTTTGCGCTTTATCACTCTGTACACTCTATCACTCGTTACACTGTATCACTCTTTACACTTTGTTCACTACACTTTACACTTCATCGCGTTGCAAAAAAATTTGCTGCGTACTACAAAGCGCGCGACGATGAACTGGTCAACCAATTCCATGTAACCCATGGGTTACAAACCAGTGAGAGAACAGAAGATAGTGTAAACATCATCATTCTTCATCTCTTTCTCTCTCACTCTCATCCCTGTTTTCTTCATCTCTTTCTCTCTCACTCTCACCCCCGTTTTCTCTTTCTCTTTCTGTCTCACTCTCACCCCCGCCCTCTCACTCTTACCCCTCACTCAAAGTCAAACGAATGCAACAGGCGCCCTGGGCCTTGTCCATAGGACCCGGCAAGGGAGCGATCATTAGAAAGAAAGTTGTCGCCAAGCAGGAAGCATCGTAAGTACCCATCACCCTTACTACGCATGTCTCCTGTAGAAAATCTCTTAGTAATTCTTGCATGTTTTTTGCGCTCTATTTTTGCGTCAGTAATTTTAACCCGTCTTTTCTATACAATTAAACATTTTGATCAAAACGTATTTTCAAACTTTAACCAGTTAACTGTGGCGATCTCTTTGCAAAGCAGTGTGTGCAACAGTGTGTGTCACGATAATCAAGCGATGACGGGTATAGTTATCAAACACAGAGTAAGTGTCATTAAAACCAAATTGGCTTTACTTTTTGATCACAGTAGTACTTTGTTTTTTTGGTTTTGACACATCCAGATGAAAATCGGGATAATCAAAAATCCAGTGTTGCTGCACTGCTTACGAGTTAGCTCTCAGGAAGTTATAAATCCAACTAAAACTATTTATAATTTTCATTTGTTTGTTTCATTTCGTCTTGACCTCTAAACATTTTAAACATATTAAAATTTACGAATATAATTTAGTTTTCGCTAGAATTACGATATCAATTGCAACAAAATTTTACGCATGTCGGATATAGTCATCATGACACAAAATTCTGCCACATCTCCATGGCGGATATAGTCGTCAAACACAATTAACTGGTTAAATTGGTTTTTGTATAGTTTTCTATTGTGTAATATTTTTCCTAATCTGCAAATCTGTTTTCACGCGGTATGTCTATCTTGCGTACATAGTTCCTTTTTTTGCACAAGTTTTGCATTTTTATTCCATTATTGCTCTTCCCTATAAATTGTCTATTATAATTTCTGTAATTGTTTCCAGATGCCAAAGTCTGCTGTAAAGAAATCGTCCCGGTGCTCCGCATCGCGACGATCAGAATCGAGACGGAGGTCGCGTTCGCGACGCTGCGAATCGCGACGGAGGTCGCATTCATATTCGCGACGGAGGTCCGGATCTTCCTCTCGGTGGTCGCGGTCGCCGAGACCACCGTCTTTCCGGTGGTCTAAGTCCCCGGATTCTAAGAGGAGGTCGGAGGAACGAGCGTTCCAGGCCAGTCAGGTAAAAACCAACTTTCACTATTTCTTTTGCGATTCTGAACAATTCAAATCATTTGATCTAATTGTAGAAAAGTTACTTAAAAAATTTCCCGTTTGATAATGTTTTTTTTTTCATGTTACAGATAGTTCTCCTGAAGAAGGAACTAAATAAAAGAAAAAGTTCCCTCAGAGGAGGAAGAGGGAGACGCGGGAGAGGAGGAAGAGGCGGCAGCGGAGGAAGAGGCGGCAATAATTATTATTATTTTAATAAATAAATAAACAAATGAATAAACTTTCTCTTTCATTCTCTCTCACTCATTATCCCATTCACGCCCGTTTTTTCATCTCCCTTCCTCTCCTTTATATTTTCCGTCCTGTCTTTCTTTTCTTTCCCAGTCTAATATTTTCATCCACTCTTCCCCCCTCCCGTCCTCAGCCAGTATTTCTTTCATCTTCTCGTATATCCCTGCTTTCATTCCTTGTTCTCTTGCGCACCTTTCCAGCATATAATTACAAGTTAGTGTAAGAATATAAGATATTAAAGATATTATAGATTTTGTATAGGTGAAAGATTAATGCAAAAAAAAGAAGAAAAGAAAACAGTACAGTGTAAAGGGAACGGGATCTCTTTGTAACCCGTAAGGGAACAAATAAAATATACATATACTACATTGTAACTTAGAACTAATTTAAATAATTAACTAATTTAATAATTTAAGTAATTAGAAATTTAATATATACTTTAACTAATTTAACGTTTGAAATCGGTATACAAATTTGAACGCAATTTCATATGGTACACATTGCTTGCATGAGTCCGAAACATCAAACTAGCGGAGTATTTGCATGTATAAGAAAATTATATACATATACAGACATACACAGACGCACGTTGCTGATGAGCGAATAGGCGTCGTACATAACCACAATCTACGGGGGTGTCCCACTTGGACGCCGACCGATTGGACGCGTTCCTATTGGACGCCGTGCCTTTTGGACGCCGTGAATTGGACACATTTACAGAATTTTAAAATCGCTGTATCTCCTAAACCGTGCGTCCTAGACAAAAAAATAACGAAATTTTTGAAAGACTTCATAGAAAGCATATCACCTCGGCACTATCCAATCCAATCTACGCGCAGTTTCTTTCAATTCCACGTCGACAGTCTTTCGACTTAGACGCCACCTGATGAGATTCAGCTCAACTAAATTTTTGCTCTAAGTTATCGATATTCTCAGATATCATGAATTCTAACTCTAGAAAGCCACGTCCAAAACGCCCCACAACTTTTCTCCTTTATTTCGCAAGAGAATCAAGACGAAATATAGCTCAATTTGTAGCTGGAGATCTCCTCGGGTGCGCGGAACTCTCGATTTTGTCCAGAAAATTCATCCAATGGCATAAAAATGCTTGGATTCAACGGCATGCACATCGTTAATTTTTGGCCCAAATTCGAACGCTTATATTACCAAATATCTGCATAATCTCGGCATCTCCTGACTAACGCGCACTCGATTGAACCTTCCTCTTTCGAATAAGCCCTTTACAAGCGACAAAATATTCTTATAAGAGGACGAAAACTTGTGCCTCGTAAACCCATGTTTTGACGGTAATGTAGGCACTCTACCTTATCGCAAATCATCCGCAGACCAGGCCACCGACGAGATATATTGAAAGACTTCCAGCCTTACGGGAGAACGTGTCTCACGAAAAATACGGTGTCTTCTACCGCCCTCTAGAATAGATTTTGGCTGGAGTAAGAAACAGAAGGCCAACTACGGTATTTCGTCGGTGCAAAAGACTACTAAGGAAATTCTCGTCGGCGAGAAGGTGAATCATCACGAAACCATATCGATTATTTATTATATTCTCCGACGAACGTATTCGAATTAAACAGATATTTTTTTTAGTGTTGCTTTTTAAGACGTAAAATATTAAAAGTAAAACTAATATCAAGGACAAAAAATTCCTAGAAATATTTTACGTAAGAAAGTATTAAAGCATAATTTAACGATAGCACAATTTGTAATTTAAAAATATTTCATAAACAAGCATTATTTCTTTACACTTTTTTTATAGTTAATTGTTTCAAGAATCGATCTGTGGGAACAGAAATATGTTGAAAACCAGGATAACGTTCATTTGACATACTATTCCGAATAATAAAAAATTTAAGAGAGAATCACACAGAAAAACTAATATAATGTAAAATAATGGAATTGTAGGAGCAAAGATGGGCAAATTTTTGTTGAAATAGACATTTAAAATAACAAATAAAAGATTAAAAAATTATTTGTCACGCGGCAATAAAAATAATTATGTTATCTCTATTCCACTCGTAATAAGTTTATTCGACGAAGAAACAAATAAATATTTAGTGTTGAATAAAAAAAAAAAGTGTTCATTTTCATCTGTGTCTTTATTCGGTGGTTTATTTGATTTCGAATAATTTTCGGAGCCACGTTCAAATGCTGTAACGAGGACAGAGCAGACAAAGACCGACGCGAGCGTTACAATGTAGTTGCATCGCCAAATGACCAAAACGGGGCTCGAATAAAAATTTTGGCACACACACTTGTAACGAGCTCGGTTTCTCGCGGCTCGTTGCAACGGACGGGACTCGCGGCCGGATTGAGCTCGCCGTGCCAGGATTCGTAGGATACGCGAGTGGAAAAGACGGGGTGAAATAAACGTCGCAGAGGTTACTTTTCGATGGTTACGGTTCGCGGCTCGTTCGTCGGTACGGTGTCGGACGTCGCGGTTTCGGGACGCGTGTTATCGCGGGCCGCGGTTTATCGCGGTGCGGACGTTCGCGTATCGCGGCTTATCAGATCGCTTCTTATCGGGACGCGATACGACGGGGGCACGGAGTCGACAGCGGGCGACACGCGTGGGCGGCCGAGAGCCGATCTCCCTTAGCCTCGGCGACGACTTTCGTCGGTGTCGAGGCCATGGTATCACGGCTTACGGGCAATCCTCTGCGGAGGGTCGTGATCTCGGTGGTGCGGAGACGCCAGCGGGGGTCTAGTCGCACGTTTCCAGGTCACCGGCCGAACGATAGCAACTACGGTCGCATAGTCCGGCCAGGGTTTCGTCCAGGTGGGGGCCGGGGGCAACTGCGGTTACCGGGAAAACGGAAAGGACGGCACGAACACCGGAATACTTACGATGTGTCCGTTGTGTATGCGAGTGTGTAAAAGTGAACGTCTGTACTGTCGTGACTCGAGGTAAACTATTAATCAATCGTACTCGCGGGTGGTCCGGAAGCAAAAGAGGCCCGTGCCTGCTCGCGGGTTCCCTTTATGCCCTCAGCACTCTAGGGCGAGGGGCGCGGCGCGGAATGGTTTTCGGCGGAAATTCCGGTGTTCGTCTCGCGTCCGGTTCGCGCCTTCTCGTAATATGGCGGTTTCCGTTTCCCGCGTAACCCGGTTTCTAGGCGCGGGGGCGCGAAGCCCGGGGTCGATGTCGTTCGGGGATCGTCGGCTACGCTCGGGGGTAGTCGCGGCGGCGCGTGTCCCGTTCGTAACAGGCCTGGAATATCCAGGTCTGTTACACACTTATACATCTCAGTTCTTTCCAAACCTTTGAAATTTTGAATCATTCCATTTTTGGTTTGATTTAAAAATAGGATCGATGTCCTTTTTCAATTTCTATAAAAGAATCTGCATTTGTGAAATTCTTACGTGTCTTTCATTTTTTATAAATATGATTTTCAACCGAAAAATCGACAGAAATCCTCAAATATGAATATAAATAACCGTAATTCGTCAGATTTTTTCTATATTTCTACATGCAATTAATTGGGAAAAATTGACCGAAAATCGTATGGCGCAACGGCCGTTCAAATCTGTTGAAGGGAATTTTTGACTAAATTGTCCGGCGAAATATTCCAATATTTCAATATCATTTAAAATATTTCAAGTGAGTTTCAATAACAAACTAGTTTAAATAGAAAATCAAATTTTGACAAAAAGAATAAGATTATTGTAGGCTCTGCACACTCGGGTCCGGTCAGAATTTAGCTTCCAAGAAATGATTTCTGGGATCCCCTACCGAACGGAGAAGAGGACAGTGAAGCTCGACTGCCTATGTCACCGAAGAGTGTAACATTATATGTATGTCGTGTTGCATCGAATATATCGGTGTGACATCACTACCAATCAAACAAAAGAACATGTTTATTTTTCATTATTTCTTATGGCTTTTTCACAAGCAAATTTGTGACATTTTTGTAATGAAAATGATACCAAATATGATATAATTCCGATCATAATTACTTGTCTAATGAACGATTAAAGTTTCGGACGCAAAGAAGGACAGCGTATGCGAAAGAAAGAGAACCGGCGAGTCGAAGCGTTCGGAAAAGATCAAAGACTGGCGTCAACTCAGGCCTTTAAATCAAAAAGTAATCTTTTTTATTATTAATTATTTTTTTATGGGACTTTCACTAACATATTCGTAGCATTTTTTTTATTGAAAACGATACTAAATATGATATGATTCCGATGATAATTACTTGTGTAATGAACGATTCAAGTTTTGGACGCAAAGAAGGACAGCGTATACAAAAGAAAGAGAGCCGTAGAGACCTTCTCGTCTCGAGTTCGACTGCTCAGTTTTCACGGCGTCGCACAGTGCGGACAAATAGCAATACATTATACTGTCTCCAAATACATAGTATTATACGGATAGGAGCCGTCAAAAATTAGTTTCATTACTGAACACTTTTATTTTGTTACTACCTCTACTTGAATAATTGAAGTCAATGCAATTGAGCATTAGAAGTGGTATTATCGGACAAATAAGTAAAAACATTAATTTTCTGTTTTTTACTACGGATCACAATAAGAACGATTGAATTTTGTCATTACTTGTGTATGTATTTATTCTTTTTTTTTATTCTGTAATTACTACAGAATATATTTTGTTGAATAATCATTATTTTATAAATATCGCAATAATTTACGAATTAATTAATTACACCTATAAACTATCGATTATAAAACAATGATTACAATGGTGAACAATATGGAAAATAAGAAGGCAATAAGAGTGTAATGAAATTATATAATAAAAAATAATTATTTTCCATGCAATTACAGAATGCATTATGTCAGCATTCTATGTTTATTTATTGCCTATGTCACTGACGTTTCTTTCGTACTTCACGAGCAAATGTCGTATTTAGGTAGTGAGCGCGGCATGTTTAGTGATATTGGTATTTGCGATCAGTGATAGTTCCACGTTCTTAGTTCCACAACCGATGAGAGTATCTCGGCATTGGGGCCGTTACCGACCGCTCCCAGCACCCACTCAGCACCCACTTTGGGGCCCGCAGTTTAACACGGGGGCTGGCAGTCTTTCAATATATCTCGTCGGTGACCAGGCCCTTAAGGGCGGTAGAAGACACCGTATTTTTCGTGAGACACGTTCTCCCGTAAGGCTGGCAGTCTTTCAATATATCTCGTTGGTGATTGGGGCCGTTACCGACCGCTCCCAGTACCCACTCAGGACCCATTTTGGGGCCCGCAGTTTAACACGGGGGCTGGCAGCACCGACGAGATATATTGAAAGACTGCCAGCTAGGGGTGTGCGGGATCCCGGTCGGGACGGGAATTTTTCTCGGGATCGGGATGCAATCCCGAGAATTTCGGAATCCCGAAAACATCCGGGATTCCCGAGAATTTTCGGGATCCCGAAACCAGTCGGGATCCCGAAATCAGTCGGGATTCCCGAAATTGTTCGGGATTCCCGAAATTATTCGGGATTCCCAAAAACATCTATGATTCCCGACATTTTAAGTTTCTCCCTACTTCCAACAATTACCAGCATCCGAAAGCAATTGTGTTCTCGAAGATTACATATCTTATTAATCGGGAATGTTCATGTTAGTAATATTGTAGAAAGTAATCGCAAATTTGGATAATTCTGGCAATGCAGAATTTATTTATTTAAAAAAATAAATGAATTAATAAATTAATAAATAAATAAATTATTATAAATAAATAATAATTAATAATAATAATAATAATAATAATAAAATAATTAATAATAATTAACTGACTATAATTATTGATAATTAATTTTATTATTTATTTATTATTATTTTTATTATTAATTATTATTATTTATTTATAATAATTTATTTATTTATTAATTTATTAATTCATTTATTTTTTTTTTAAATAAATAAATTCTGCATTGCCAGAATTATCCAAATTTGCGATTACTTTCTACAATATTACTAACATGAACATTCCCGATTAATAGGATATGTAATCTTCGAGAACACAATTGCTTTCGGATGCTGGTAATTGTTGGAAGTAGGGAGAAACTTAAAATGTCGGGAATCACAGATGTTTTTGGGAATCCCGAACAATTTCGGGAATCCCGAACATTTTCGGGATCCCGAATATTCTCGGGAATCCCGAATGGTTTCGGGATCCCGAAAATTCTCGGGAATCCCGAATGGTTTCGGGATCCCGAAAATTCGCGGGAATCCCGAATATTCTCGGGAATCCCGGATATTTTCGGGAATCACGGACATATTACGGGAATCCCGAATATTTTCGGGAATCCCGCACACCCCTACTGCCAGCCTTACGGGAGAACGTGTCTCACGAAAAATACGGTGTCTTCTACCGCCCTCTAGAATAGATTTTGGCTGGAGTGAGAACACCGACGAGGTATAGGATAGACCTATCATCTTATGGGACTTCGTGTCTCACGTTCTGAAATACCGACTCTTCAAAAAATCAGAGGTTTTGGTATGCCCTCTACGATTTAGAGTGGTGAGTTTAGGAATTATATTGAATTACAGTTACAGGCATCGAAGGCGTAGTTGCCAAATCACATCGGAGAATATTCGTCGCATAGTTGCCAATTTACTGTTACTAACGTGTAATGCACAGCGCGTATTTCAGCTACTTTCCGAGTTACAGTCGCATTCTGGAAAACTAAACCAAACGAGCCATTACATGATTAATTCAACCTGAATATTTCATCTCTGTTTAAATACAATGCTTTTTGTTTCTATACTAATTTTAAAGCTGAATAAGTGCTTTTTCAATTTACATAAATAAATTTTTATTTATCGATAGTAAACATAATAATAATTGTTGTTGAAAATTGAAATACCTATTTAGCGCTATTTTTACCTTGAAATTGATTCATATAAACTGTTGTTGGCTTCTTTGAACGTTCTGCTACGAAATTGTAAAAATATTTAAAAGATTGTCAACAAAAATCTAAATGACAGTTGTTATGCGAGATTCCATATTCGTTACAAGTTGCGACGTGTCTATTAGTATATATTGACATTACATATTGAATCATTAGTTATTTTCTCCAAATATTTTCATAAATTGTGCATGAATTTATTAATTAGAAACAATAAATTTGTATAAAATTCTGTTTACTGCTAATTTGACTTATCGTTATATCGTAAAAGCATACAGGAGTTCAGATTTAGCTGATCTTTTACCATTATTGCTATCAGTTTTGAAACAATTGCTTATCAATGATAACAATATCGATAATAATAGACATGCTGCAAATTGTAACGAATATGGAACCTCGCACAACAGTCATTAAAATTTTTGTTGACAATCTTTTGAATATTTTTCCGTCTGTTTTGAAAATTGTATTTGATAGCAAAAGGTTCAAAGAAGCCAAGAACTGTTTATATGAATCAAATAAAAGATAAAAATAGCGCTAAATAGGTATTTCAATTTCCAACAAAAATTACTAATATTTTGTTTACTATCAATAAATAAAAGCTTATTTATATAAGTTGAAAAAGCATTTATTCAGATTTAAATGAGTATAGGAACAGAAAGCATTGTATTTAAACGGAGGAATTTTAATACATTGTATTTAATTCCACAAAATAATACAGTGATTATTAATAATCACATTTTTATTAATTGTCTGCAATTAAAATATCAGTACCTAATATGAAACACAGGATGTAATAAATAGTACCATTTTATGTATTTAATAAATTAATTAAAAAGTCATACGTAATACATGTAGGATTCAGAATGTAGACAGTCTCAAGGAAAGAAATGATATATTGATACACATTATATGTGTACATCGGTCTGTTCGTTCTCACTTCCAAAGATTATAACTTGTACTGGCTATTTAGTCCTTGTCCTTCGCAATTATACTTTTCTGATAGGGACTGAAACTGTTCTGCAAATAGCTGTTTCAAACTGTTACATATATAACAGTTCTGACTGAAAAAGTTTTATCGGGGATCTCATTTACATATTTTTTACCTAAACTGTTGTTAGGGTGTTGTGCACTCCGAGTGTACAGTAAAGGTAATGGAATCCATAGTACAAAGGACATTGGTTTTTCCAATCCTGCCGGTGAATAGCGGTCGATCAGTCGGTGCACTTGCAATTAGCTACCTGAATCGCCGAACGCCGCATCCTTCGCCGGTCTTACCTGACTGCAATTTTTTAGGCTCCGCAAATTTAAAAAACGAAATTTCGAAGGGGAAGTATCGAAGTAACACTTTTTAACAATTATTGAAAAAACTATTATATATAACTATAACATTCAGAACGAATAACATTCAGTTATTATTCGCTATCCGACTCATTCTCAGTGTTTTCAATGTGATCCCCATTCACGTTCTTGGAAGAACAATCTCGATCTATCTTTACATTCATATTACTTTTTGAATAGGTATAAAACATATAGTAAAAGCAAATTGGGAATAAATAAAAATGATTGACATATAATTATTGCAAAATTGTATCATGCATGGAAATGATTATTATATGATTATTAATAACAATTTCCATCCTCATACGCATTCTATGGAAAAGGAATGTATTTCATATCGTGATATACACGAATATTGAATTTTTTCATTAAATTCCGCACCGTGACTGCGTCCGTGTTGGCAGAGATTTCTAACTTTTGTCTGTGGCCTGTTGCCTGCCCGTGGCCGACACTCTCCAGCATTGGCATCTTAGGGGTGTAGAGGGGAGTGGACGGTTCTGGGGTTCTGGTAGCAAATGAGACGATTTTCGGCACTTGGCCTTTGTTGCGAGCACATCGAGTACCTCTCAAGCGACCAACGGATACGCTCAGCCCTTATGGGTGACGATTTTGGGCACCCAAAACAACTTCGGCATCTTGCCTGTCTTGTCTGGGGCGACCCTAAATCTTCGGATAACTTTTGTCAGCTCGACGACACGGCCGACAACACCCGTTGGGTGCCGAACGTCGGAGACCCAGAAACTGACAAACAGCCTACAATGTAAACAGATGGAGAATCGAGCATTATTGGCAATTTGAACTTTTATATTTTTAATCAAAATAATATTGTTAATACGAATAAGTTGTAGAACTTATCCGGATGAAAATGAGTCCAAACACGACATCGTTTGGACCGTCTTCAATAAGATAGTAATTTTTATCGTAACATTACGTATCAATGCAAATAATTTTTTATCTAAATAATGCACAGCTCTGTTGGGCCTATCATCAGCGACCCAAAAGAAGGCATCTGGGGATGTTTTAAACGTTTCGGATAATCTGGTGGGAAAATGTTTTCAACAACAGTTAATCGATACTCAGTCATCTATAAATTCCAATAGAAAAAAATTACAAAATATTTTGTTTTAATAAAAAATTATGGTCATCTTAATTTTTTAAGTAAATATAGAACTAAGTATTTTTTATTTCATATTGTTGTAGTTGATGTTAAGACGAATCTTTTATTTATTGTTAACATATATAGTAATAATTGGTGTTCAAATTTCAAATATAAATATAAAGCTTGGCTTAGTAGTTTTTAGTAAGTTATTAAAACATTCGTTTTGTAATGTTCATGAAAATATTCATAATAACCACATGCTATATAATGCACATATGATTTATATAACAATACCCTTATTTATTTCTTTTCTTATTGTTCAAAGCAATGAAGATAATTAATAATAGGGACAAAATTATGTCATCCTATAACAATAACAATACAGTTCTAAACAACGAATTTATTCGCGCGTATATATTACATTTATAAAGTACATATTAATATTTGGCTGTTTAAAACATTTCGAATTTTGCTGTTAAACATATTTTTTATTGCACGTGCAGTTTAAAATTATACCCAACATAAAGTTTAGCTAATCATAATCGAAATTAGTATTTGAAATCGTTAAAGCGTTTTAGAAAACAATATTCTATTGTATTCGCGAGACTGCAGTGACTATATATATAGCTATATATATATATATATATATATAGCTATTTTTAATTTCAATTTCTACCACTAAGGACGCTGTCAGCAAATTTTAGTTCCAGTTGGTAATACAGGATGTGACACGGAAATGGTAAGGGGGTTACGTGCAGGGAGGGTCATCTCCCATGTATAAGGTGTGGACCTTAGCAGTGCCATCTACAGTAACTCCCTTTCCGTCGTGAACTAAAATCTATATATATAGCTATACAATTCTACACATATACATACACGCATATGCACATACACATATGCCTACTGTACTGTACAGGGTGTATAAAAAGGTTTGATTTTGGCAAGCGTAGGCGTATTCTACATCTTCGGATCGATGAAGATCTGTAAAAAAAAGTTGCCGCAAAAGTGTCCTTGACCTTGAATTTCAAGGTCAAATTTTTTTTTTATTGCATTGTATTCTACTCATCATGAGGATAAAAAGTGTCAAAGGAACCATGGGTCAAAACTTGACCGTTCTCATAAAAAATAATATTACAGTTATTACTAATAAAGTAAGCAGTTACTATTATTATTACTATTATTATCATCAATTACTAACGTAATTGATCACAATCAATATTACCTTTCAAGTCATGAAAGATGTTCATCTTCTATTTCTTCTTCTAAGCCAAAGAACCGATCCATTCTGATTAATATTGCTTAACACATTAAGGACCGCTCACGAGTTTTCTCGTGTTTCGCGTCCCATCTGTTAAGGACCGCTCACGAGTTTTCTCGTGTTTCGCTGGGATCGGTTCTTTGGCTTTTAGAAGAAGAAATAGAAGATGAACATCTTTCATGACTTGAAAGGTAATATTGATTGTGATCAATTACGTTAGTAATTGATGATAATAATAATAATAATAATAGTAACTGCTTACTTTATTAGTAATAACTGTAATATTATTTTTTATGAGAAGGGTCAAGTTTTGACCCATGGTTCCTTTGACACTTTTTATCCTTATGGTGAGTAGAATACAATGCAATAAAAAAAAAATTTGACCTTGAAATTCAAGGTCAAGGACACTTTTGCGGCAACTTTTTTTTACAGATCTTCATCGATCCGAAGATGTAGAATACGCCTACGCTTGCCAAAATCAAACCTTTTTATACACCCTGTACATGAAGCTTGAAATTTAGAATTTATATGTAAAGGATATAATGTATTTTACAACAATACTTTATTTTAGTCATATTTTATTTTCCAACAAAAATATATAATTATAATACATAATACAATAAAACTTAAATAAATAAAGATAATACAATAATACATAATTAATACAAATTAATACAAATTAATACACAATGTGATATAAACGCATAAAAGCGATATAATAATAATAATAATACAATAATAACATAATAATACATAACATAATACATAATAAAACATAACATAATACAATAAAACATAATTTTTACATCATTGTGAGATAAACGCATAAAAGTTATATAATAATAATCATTATTATTATAATATAATATAATAATATTACATCAATTCTTATTCTTCTTAATTTTTCTTCCTGTGTGCGGATTTTCCATACTTCATATATTTTATTTGAGCCTGTTGGAATGCTGCGACTCGTTGTTTTCTGGCGTCCTTCCCACATAGAATATTATTAATTTTCGCACACCAATTGCCAATAAAATTTGAAATTTTCACAGTTATTATTCTGTGTTTCAATTGTTGTTCATGCTGCTGACATGAAATAAATGAAAAATTTATTTGCCCAAGCAACATGTTCTCCATGTACTCTTTGAGTTTATATTTGACATAAACATGGGGCATGGTTTTGTGCAGCAATATATCAATTTCGTTCAATACATTCTGTACTGATGCATCTTCACGGTGTCTATAAAAAGATGCTATGCACAATTGGCATTTTTTATGAGGGTCAACACAGATTATTTTTTTCATAAGTGCACAATTATCTATGCCTACAGATTCTTCTTGTGCTGTATCTCCGGTATTTTGAGCCGCAGCACTCCTTTCTTCTATCATTACTTCGGACATTTCTGATTGAATATCCACTTCTTGCTCTTCTTCTGTTAGGAGCTTCTTTAGTGTGAATAGGAAGTATCCAGTGCAGATATCTTCACAATTGAAGCCAACACTTTGGCTAGAAGCAATGTTGTTGATCAGCATAATTTTATATCCAATCTGGAATCCGTATGGAGTAGGATGTGTGTTGTCATGTTGCCTGGGTTTTCCCGATCCGACGGACGGCGAAAACCTGGACAACTACGGGTTTTATGGCGGTAAAGCCGGGCCACGCACTGGCCGCGCGGTACGTGGTCCACCCGCGACAAACGACGCGTCGAAAAGTCGGTTTTCGTTAACTTCAAGTGAGGAACGAGTCCTGATAACGGGCGCCAGGCATCGAGAGATGCCACGCGAAACTCTACGGGATTTTTCCGAGACGCGACAAGGAATTCCGACTTTCCGACGGCCGCGCGATATCCGGGATAGCTCACCCGGGACCAGGGTCCGACGAGGGGAGTACGGGACGTTCCCCGCGGCGGGAAGGTTTCTCAAAGAATGCAGAGGCGAATTATGGGCTGTACAACGTTTATTTAACGAAGGTGGTACAAGCGGCTGTCGGTAGGAAGACCGGCAGCCGTAGAAAAAGTAAGCCCGCGCGACGATAGTTGGTAAACGGCGGATTCTCGACCGCTCGCGCTTTTATCGCTCGATTTTCGCGTCGGACACGATTCCGGGCGCGATGTTCGGCACCGTCGTTAGAAATTACATGAGCGAGGTCGGATCGTGTCCCGGTGTTCAACGCGTAACAGAGAGTTTGTCGATTGTACCGGCAGCAATAATCGAATTTTATGTACCCGGTCACGCCACGTCGTCCCACCGTGGGCAGTCTCTAGATTTACGGCAAAATAATGGGATTTCTCCCCGCAAAAACCGGCAGCATTTCGGGCCGTACACCAAGACGCTATTTCGCGTTACAAAATTTGACCCATGCTCGAACCGGCCGACGGTCCCGGCTCCTACGCGATTTACCAACGACGCGATTTACGGCAGCGCGGAAACTCGTCGTTAACGACGCGAATAGAGGTCGTTCGCAAAACGTCCCCGAGCCAACGCGAAACAAGTCGTACAGAAAATTCGCGATATGACAAAGCCTGACCGGCGCTTACCGAACGGCAGCTCCTCGAATCTACGGCAGCTTTCAGATGTACGGCAGCTTTCAGATATACGGCAGCTCTCAGATATACGGCAGCTTTCAGATATACGACAGTTAGACCCTCGAGTAGTTCGGCAGCGATAGTTCAAAAGGGCAAAGATCTTACTATTCGATAGGCAATCGTAAAGTGACTACTACTCGCGATAGCTTTCGGCACAATGGCCTACTTCGGCCCGGCCCGAGAACGCGGAAGTGAGGCGTCCCCCACTTTCCTCATTTTTCCTACCCCGCACGACGCTCGGAACTAGCATAGTTTTCGGCACGGCAAGGCCGTGCTCGGCGGTTCGGGAACCAGAACGCTCTGCAATCGGCAGCGATCGAGATCTCCGATTGGTTAATCCTCCCGCGGAGGAAGATCTTGGGCCAATCCCGCGACGCATTTTCTTCTATGGCGGGCGAGGCAGCTACGAGGTGGAGATGATGGTCTTCTCAGCTGCGTATTTCCTCGGCAGCTCCTCCGGGTTCCTTGACCCGGGCTCAGGATTTCCCTCGTTGTCCAGTGGCGGGTATCTTCCCGGAACGTCCTGGCAGCGTCTCTCGACGGAACATTCCTCCGATGGCCGAGTAGGAAAAGGGTTCCGGGCCCCTCCGGGACCCGGATATGATCCTGCAATTCGCGTCGCGCCAAGTGGCGCGGCGTTCAAAAACGCATTAGCGCTGCCCCTTGGTCTTTAGAGACCGTCCCAGGGAGAGCGCTCGCGGGTGCCGATCGCTTTTTGCCCGTTTTGAAGGTGGCCCGGTCTTCCGCTAAAACTCAGGGGACGTGGCAACTTTTGCCACGTCACAGTGTTCTGATGTTCACCAGATCGTATGCATCCAAAAAAATTCTCCAAGGGATCTTGATTGATTAATCTTGTTTTCAAACTTTTAAATCCCTTTTTCTTCAGAAATCTCCATAGCATTTGAAATGAGGAGATAGTCTTCGTCCAATTGCGTAAGCATATTACTCCAGACACTGGCTTTTTTTAAGCTGAATGGACATATCGCATACATTCCAGAGTTCTTCTTGCATCGGACCAGAATCCTTCGTGTGCACTTGTTCTTGATAATACCGTCCTCAGCGGAACTTCTGAGACTGCACTGTGCCCATTGACGGAGTCGAATAATTTATTGAAAAAATTGAGGACTTCCGCTGTCGTGAGGCCTTCCTCCTTTGGAATTCTTAATTGGCCATGCTCTGTTTCTACAACGCCTGTAATAATGAATATTTTATCAATTATACAAGCATAACAGAACGTTAATACTATTCATATAGCAAAATATAACTTTTACTTACATTGGTGGCGGCTAAGGAATCCTATATGTGACGCTACTGATTCGCTCAATACTTGTGAAGCATACTTCACTTTCATTTTCTTAATTTTTTGAGGAACCACATGTTCACTTGTCAGTCTTTTCATCATGGGACGTAGCACATATACAGAGACATCCATGTTGTACGCCTGTTCGATAACTTTCCATGATGCAAATTGCCTTTCGCATTCTTCTCTTCCTGGTGTTACATTTATTTCCAGGTCCTTATTCAATAGGTTGTTTCTTACAGCTTTAATCAAATGCGGCGGATCATAAAATGGTATCAATGGAATACCATCTATCTCAATTATGTCACCTATAAGTACAAAATGATTGCATTGATTCACAATATTATATTTTTTAAATTATACGAAAAACTTAATAATGTATACATACAGTGCTCTTCTCCCTGGTTCAATTTTTTTATCCGTGTCTCCGCCTGTAAAATGTTGATGGCAGAAACATTCGATGATCCCTGGTCACATACAGTGGCAACAACTTCTAGTCCAGTTTTCTTCACTGCTTTCACAATGTCTTTAATGCACTGTATTAATTGTGGCGTTTTTGTTTGACCATCGCAGTAATGGTATGAAATGGGAATTTTCCATCCACTGTTCAGTCCTCTTAACATGAAGACTAGAGCGTGATCGGCAAATCTTGAAGTTCTTCTTCTGCCCCAGTCTTCGAAGCCTACTATCATGCCCTTACTAACATCGTAGTCAACATGAGGCTTTAATAACATTTCGTCCCACATTACCACGCACAACTTTTCTTCAGCACTCATGGTGTCCACTTGACTCCGCAGATGTGTCATCACAACTTGTGATATTCCAGTCTCAACTGGAATTCTTCTCAACATCTTCTTCAGAGTACTTGCACCTGGCAAATTACACAGCTTTCTTAGGAGCTTGTACGATTTTGTTGACTGCTTGAGAAGTGCTAAAGCCAATATCTTCTCGTTTGTTGTGTAGCGTCTTCCCTGAAAACGTATTTTATAATGTTACAAACAAATTATAATAAAATAATACAATGAAAATACAGCATATATTACACAGCAGCAATAAATAGTTAGAGGTAAAATGCAGTCATATAGCCATGTCCAAACACACAAAACCACTTATAGTTAAAAACCATAAAAACCATAAAACAACTAGAGACTAGAACCAACAAACGAATGTAGAACCGAATAAGTAGAAATTATGAAAAATAAGTAGTATAGTTATATGAAGAAACTATAAGCCAGCATCAGTCTTTCAAGCACACTCAAGCATGTAGGGTGACTGGGTTCATCATTAGTCGAGCGCATCTTCAGGCACATTATGCAAGTTCATGCATGTGAAATAGCATGTAAAAAAATATTACAATTTTACACGTTACCTTTCTTACAGCCTGCATTACGTCATGAGGACCCATGTGAACAGTAATAGTATTTATTACTTCATTTAATGTAATATGTCTTACATTATATTTAATGTATATTATATTATATTATATTTAATTATATTATATTTAAATATATCATATTTAATTATATTATATTTATACTATAGTATATTATATTTAATGTATAATTTGTTGTGGCAAATATGTTATTAATAGACTGCAGATTTTATGCATTTATGACAAATGATAGATAGTAACAACAGTAGAAAAATTTAAAGATACTGTTATATTATTTTCAATCTATTAAACATAATCAAAAGGAAATTAAATTTTTATTTCAATCCAATTTGTTGCAATTCAGATAGAAAGTTTTTATTTTGCATGAAGATCCACAGTCTAGTTATTAACTACATCTACAATTTTATTTACCTGTGGCATAGATTTGGATGTCCGTAATTGCATTTCGATGAATATCCTCTGCGTGGTGGATAGATTTTCAAATCTATTTATCAGATTGGATTCTGATAACGCTGTTGCTTGTTCCAGTTGTACCCTCAAATCGTTTCTCTTCTTCTGCGCATAACGGTTGCGTTTCATTAATCTTTTAGCAACTTTATATATTCTTGCTGCATTGGGAGTCAATTGACATTTTTTCTTGTTCTGCAGCAGTTTATCTCGTATTTTTTGTGGAGTTGAACAGACTTCTTTTTCTTGATTTGGACCAGCTGTTTGGTTTTGATTATTATCCCATGCCGTCTCTTCATGATGTGTAGCAGAGGCTGGATATTCTTCTGCTTTTACACTTCCAGATGCATACTCTTCGTTGTTACTCTGCACTTGCAAATGCAAAGTTGGAGCAGCATCATGTTTCAATTTTCTTCGTTGACAAGAAGGCAGAAACGAATCTTCCTCAAAATGTTTATAACATATCCTGTATTTCCGCCTTTCAGCCGATGTCAATTTAAGCAACACAGGACACTGAATTTTTTTGGCCCAAGACTCTGATACTTCCACGTTTTTAGGGAAGTAATATGCTAGCACAGTTACACCCGACTTACACTGTGAAATGGCACAAGATCTCACCATAGTTTTAATGTTTAAATGTTCAGAATAATTGTTTGTATTTTATTGAGTCTATTTAAACTGTCTGCACTTAATGTGTCTTATGCACTTATGTCTTTATTCACTGGTCACACTTGCTGCTGCACTGCTCTGCACCTCACTATTCTAAAACAAACTTAAAAAAATTTTATAATTAATGCACACTGTAAAATTCGAAAAATAAGTTCAAAAATAAGTTCACTGGGTGTCGCTTAATTTTGAAAAATTATTTCTAAAATTGATTTGACACTGAGCAAAGTATTTTTTCAATATTTTTCCAATATTTCCTGAGCTTATTAATCGAATTTTCAATACGATTCAATTTTTTATTGTTAAAATAATTTGAAGGAGGCTTTGTTGTTGTTGAATTTCAGTCCGCAACAGTCAGCAACCATCGGCAGCTATCAGCTTTCTGTGTCAGCGTAACGGCTGGTAATGGTCACGGTCCGCCATACAGCAGTTGTTTAGTAGCGTCCAATAGCAGCAAAGATTGGAACATCAGTCTTGTCCAATCACGTTTAATCACGTGATGCGTCGTGAACGTGGTGCCATCTAGCCTAACTCCCTTAACTTTTGAAAGCGGTCCAAGGTCATACATATGAGTGGACCCCCCCTGGTTACGTGACCCCCGAAAAAGTGGAAACGAAAATGCATTGGGTGATAGGTCTATCCTATACCTCGTCGGTGGTAAGAAACAGAAGGCCAACTACGGTATTTCGTCGGTGCAGAAGACCACTAAGGAAATTATCGTCGGCGAGAAGGTGAATCATCACGGAACCATATCGATTATTTATTACATTCTCCGACGAACGTATTCGAATTAAACAGTTTTTTTTTTTTAGTGTTGCTTTTTAAGACATAAAATATTAAAAGTAAAACTAATATCAAGGACAAAAAATTCCTAGAAATATTTTACGTAAGAAAGTATTAAAGCATAATTTTAGGAAAATCAATAATTATTACTTCAAATTTCATATGAGATAGCACAATTTGTAATTTAAAAATATTTCATAAACAAGCATTATTTCCTTACACTTTTTTTATAGTTGATTGTTTCAAGAATTGAACTGTGGGAACAAAAATATGTTGAAAATCAGAATAACGTTTATTTGACATACTATTCCGAATAGTACAGAATTTGAGAGAGAACCACACAGAAAAACTAATATAATATAAAATAATGTAATTGTAGGAGCAAAGATGGGCAAATTTTTATTGAAATAGACATATATAATAACGAATAAAAGATAAAAAACTTATTTGGCACGCGGCAAATAAAAATAATTATGTTATCCCTATTCCACTCGTAATAAGTTTATTCGACGAATTTTTCATTGGTTTGAGCGATTCATCTTTAGTGTTGAATAAAAAAAAAAAAAAAAGTGTTCATTTTCATCTGTGTCTTTATTCGGTGGTTTGATTTCGAATAATTTTCGGAGCCGCGTTCAAATGCTGTAACGAGGACAGAGCAGTCAAAGACCGACGCGAGCGTTACAATGTAGTTGCATCGCCGAATGACCAAAACAGGGCAAGAATAAAACTTTAGACACTTATAAATCTCAGTTCTTTTCAAACCTTTCAAATTTTGAATCATTTCATTTTTGGTTTGATTTAAAAATAGGATCGATGTCCTTTTTCAATTTCTATAAAAGAATCTGCAGTTGTGAAATTCTTACGTGTCTCATTTTTTATAAATATAATTTTCAACCGAAAAATCGACAGAAATCCTCAAATATGAATATAAATAACCGTAATTCGTCAGATTTTTTCTATATTTCTACATGCAATTAATTGGGAAAAATTGATCGAAAATCGAATGGCGCAACGGCCGTTCAAATCTGTTGAAGGGTATTTTTGACTAAATTGTCCGGCGAAATATTCCAAATTGTAATATTCCAATATTTCAATATCATTTAAAATATTTCAAGTGAGTTTCAATAACAAATAGTTGAAATAGAAAATCAAATTTTGACAAAAAGAATAAGATTATTGTAGGCTCTGCACACTTGGGTCCGGTCAGAATTTAGCTTTCAAGAAATGATTTCTGGGATCCCCTGCCGAACGGAGAAGAGGACAGTGAAGCTCGACTGCCTCTGTCACCGAAGAGTGTAACATTATACGTGTCGGATCGAATACATCGGTGTGACATCACTACCAATAAAACAACAGAATTTCTTTATTTTTCATTATTTTTTATGGCTTTTTCACAAGCAAATTTGTGACATTTTTCTGATGAAAATGATACCAAATATGATGTAATTCCGATGATACTTACTTGTGTAATGAACGACTAAAGTTTCGGACGCAAAGAAAACAGAGAATGAGAAAGAAAGAGACACGGAGAGTCGAAGCGTTCGGAAAAGATCAAACACTGGCGTGAAGTCAGGGCTTTAAATAAAAAAGTAAACTTTTTTATTATTCATTATTTTTTTATGGGACTTTCACCAACATATTCGTAGCATTTTTTTTATTGAAAACGATACTAAATATGATATGATTCCGATGATAATTACTTGTGTAATGAACGATTCAAGTTTTGGACGCAAAGAAGGACAGCGTATACAAAAGAAAGAGAGCCGTAGAGACCTTCTCGTCTCGAGTTCGACTGCTCAGTTTTCACGGCGTCGCACAGTGCGGACAAATAGCAATACATTATACTGTCTCCAAATACATAGTATTATACGGATAGGAGCCGTCAAAAATTAGTTTCATTACTGAACACTTTTATTTTGTTACTACCTCTACTTGAATAATTGCAGTCAATGCAATTGAGCATTAGAAGTGGTATTATCGGATAAATAAGTAAAAACATTAATTTTCTGTTTTTTACTACGGATCAAAATAAGAACGATTGAATTTTGTCATTACTTGTGTATGTATTTATTCTTTTTTTATATTCTGTAATTACTACAGAATATATTTTGTTGAATAATCATTATTTTATAAATATCGCAATAATTTCCAAATTAATTAATTACATCTATAAACTATCGATTATAAAACAATGATTACAATGGTGAACAATATGGAAAATAAGAAGGCAATAAGAGCGTAATGAAATTATATAATAAAAAATAATTATTTTCCAAGCAATTACAGAATGCATTATGACAGCATTCTATGTTTATTTATTGCCTATGTCACTGACGTTTCTTTCGTACTTCACGAGCAAATGTCGTATTTAGGTAGTGAGCGCGGCATGTTTAGCGATGTTGGTATTTGAGATCAGTGATAGTTCCACGTTCTTAGTTCCACAACCGATGAGAGTATCTCGGCATTGGGGCCGTTACCGACCGCTCCCAGCACCCACTCAGCACCCACTTTAGGCCCGCAGTTTAAGGGGCAGGGTGAGTCACGTGACTTTTCAAGATTCGGAGGTCGGTATCTGCCGTACAGTTTTCTTTACAGAAATGGTATTACCTACAAACGTGTAGCTGATTGATGAACACGAGATGGAGCTACCGTCGCATTCTATTTCGAACCAGAAAGAGAACTCGATTGACGTTGCAACACAAGATGTGTGTGACGAGGAAGCTAGATTTTACTGCGTTGTCAGCTTTCAAAAGGGCAATGTTGCCGCATCGTATTCATACAAACACCGTCGATGCTTGCATCGAAAGCGTTCGAGCTGGTTCGAGCGGTTTCTTCTCTTCCTTTCGGATCTGTCGAAATTAGGAGGCTTATTCTTTCTTAATTTAAAATATGAAATTTTCAATTGTAAATAATTGTATTAAACGATCATTTGAATATTCATTGACTTGTTTAAAAATCTTCTTAATTTTTTAAACTTTCTATACGAATATAACATTGTTAAATATTTTTAAATTTTTAATTCGTGGATTTTTAATACATCACGCGAACCTGATTATATGTGTACATCCTATGTAAATGTACAAAAGAAAAGTATAGGTTTACAAATTATGTTTTGTATATATTTTTAACAAATGTTAACATATCAATATAATTGATTTGAATTTTAATACGAAGAGTATTGTTTTCCGACGTGGAAATGAAAGTTATAAACAATCACGGCATGATAATTGTTTCAATATAGACAGCAAACAGAAAAAATTTAATTAATTCATTGAATATATGAATAAACTAATTGAATAAACTAATTTATTGAATAAAAGATTGGTAATAAATAAAATAAAAAATAAAATATAAATATAGAGTATAAATTATTAATAGTTCTTTTTGCAGTCAGATTTTATGTTTTATTAATAATATTTTTTATTTTTGTCTTTAGCATATGTCGCGGTCATTATTAAAATTATTCATTATTATTTTATTTAGGTAACAAATTATTTAAATAACGATTCGAATAAAAGATACTTTATCTTTATACGTTATTGTTAGGTTCGAATAAAGAAAAGTATCTTTATTCGACGACCATCGAATAAATAATTTTATTCGACGAGAATTTATCCGACGAATAAAGATAATTTTTTATTTGAAGCCGATTGATTCGAAACTCGAGAGCTGTCGCGGCCACAACATTGTCAGCTATATCGGTGTGAGACTAGAAGACCACACTAATCCAATTACAAAACTTCTTTATTTCTCATTATTCTCTCATAAAACTTTTACCAACATATTCATGGCAATGTTCTGATTAAAATGATACCAAATATGATATAATTCCGATGATATTTAATTGTGTAACAAGCGATAAAAATTACGAACACAGAGAAGGACAGCGTATATGAAAGAAACAGTCGCAGAGAGTCGCGGCCGCCGGCAAAGATCAAAGCTCGCGTGATCGCAGGCCTGAAAAGTTTAACTTCTTTAATATGAATTATTTTCTTATGAGACTTTCACCAATATATTTGTGGCATTATTTTTAATCAATTAAAATGATACCAAATGCGATATAGTTCGGATCATATTTACACTAATTTTCTGTTAATGTAATTGTTATGGGGAGCAACGTTCATCGTTCATTACAGAAGTAAATATCATCGGAATTGTATCATATTTGGTATCATTTTAATCAGAACAATGCCACGAATATGTTGGTAAAAGTTTCATAAAAAAATAATGAGAAATAAAGAAGTTTTGTAATTGGATTAGTAGTGGTCTTCTAGTCTTACACCGATATAGCCGACAATGTTGTGGCCGCGATGGCTCTCGAGTTTCGGCCACTCACAGCGGTGGTGTGAGGTTTTCCACTGCCATCAGCATGGGCATCCGAAACGTGCGCAAATTGCCTCATCTGGACAAGCTCTGAAGGTTCGACAAGGAAAGCGAAGAGGCATAACGAAAGTGAACAAGATAGACATACTACGACGACGAGCGACCGCGATCGAGCTCCAACACTTAGAAAAGATGCCGCGCGTATTACAATGCAGACGTGCAAAGTTAGATATTGACAATAATATAATTCTGATATGTCTCATAGTTTTTACTATTTCTTTTATAAATTACAATAAAAAAATTTAGTTCTAAGTTATAATGTAGTATATGTATATTTTATTTGTTCCCTTACTGTTTTCTTTTCTTCGTTTTCTTTTTAAATTAATCTTTCACCTATACAAAATCTATAATATCTATAATATCTTATAAATATAATATCTTATGTTCTTATACTATCTTTTCTTTCTTTCTCTTTCACTCTCTCTCTCACTCATTCTCATCTCTCTTCCTCTCCTTCATATTTTCCGTCCTCTATTTCTTTTCTCTCCCAGTCTATTTTTTTCATCCACTCTTCCCCCCTTCCCGTCCTCAGCCACTATTTCTTTCACCTTCTCGTGTATTCCTACTTTCATTCCTTGTTCTCTTGCACACCTTTCCAGCACGTATGAAATGTAACTATATGATAATATAAGAATATAAGATATTGTATTTATAAGATATTATAGATTTTGTATAGGTGAAAGATTAATGCAAAAAAAAAGAAGAAAAGAAAATAGTACAGTGTAAAGGGAACGGGATCTCTTTGTAACCCGTAAGGGAACAAATAAAATATACATATACTACATTGTAACTTAGAACCAATTTAAATAATTAACTAATTTAATAATTTAAGTAATTAGAAATTTAATATATACTTTATTGAACGCAATTTCATATGGTACACATTGCTTGCATGAGTCCGAAACATCAAACTAGCGGAGTATTTGCATGTATAAGAAAATTATATACATATACAGACATACACAGACGCACGTTGCTGATGAGCGAATAGGCGTCGTACATAACCACAATCTACGGGGGTGTCCCACTTGGACGCCGACCGATTGGACGCGTTCCTATTGGACGCCGTGCCTTTTGGACGCCGTGAATTGGACACATTTACAGAATTTTAAAATCGCTGTATCTCCTAAACCGTGCGTCCTAGACAAAAAAATAACGAAATTTTTGAAAGACTTTATAGAAAGCATATCACCTCGGCACTATCCAATCCAATCTACGCGCAGTTTCTTTCAATTCCACGTCGACAGTCTTTCGACTTAGACGCCACCTGATGAGATTCAGCTCAACTAAATTTTTGCTCTATGTTATCGATATTCTCAGATATCATGAATTCTAACGCTAGAAAGCCACGTCCAAAACGCCCCGCAACTTTTCTCCTTTATTTCGCAAGAGAATCAAGACAAAATATAGTTCAATTTGTAGCTGGAGATCTCCTCGAGTGCGCGGAACTCTCGATTTTGTCCAGAAAACTCATCCAATGGCATAAAAATGCTTGGATTCAACGGCATGCACATCGTCAATTTTTGGCCCAACTTCTAACGCTTATATTACCAAATATCTGCATAATCTCGGCATCTCCTGACCACCGCGCACTCGATTGAACCTTCCTCTTTCGAATAAGCCCTTTACAAGCGACAAAATATTCTTATAAGAGGACGAAAACTTGCGGGGCGAAAACCCATGTTTTGACGGTAATGTAGGGACTCTACCTTATCGCGAATTTGCCATCACCCTGCCCCTTAACACGGGGGCTGGCTGTCTTTAAATATATCTCGTCGGTGCCCCGGGCGTGAGCACTCTCATTCCTCTCTGGTAATACCATCTCTGTAATGAAAACTGTACGGCAGATACCGACCTCCGAATCTTGAAAAGTCACGTGACTATACCTGGCCCTTAAAGCACAGACGAGTTATAGTAGTAGACCAATCACCCAATGTATTTTTCTGTCTCACGCTCGGGGGGTTATAGAGCTGATCGAATTTGCCCGGCAGGTTCAAAGTATTTTGCTTACTGGGTTACGCCACCGACGAGGTATAGGATAGACCTATCACCCAATGCATTTTCGTGGCCACTTTTTCGGGGGTCACGTAACCCCCTTACCATTTCCGTGTCACATCCTGTATTACCAACTGGAACTAAAATTTGCTGACAGCGTCCTTAGTGGTAGAAATTGAAATTAAAAATAGCTATATATATAGCTATATATATAGTCACTACAGTCTCGCGAATACAATAGAATATTGTTTTCTAAAACGCTTCAACGATTTCAAATACTAATTTCGATTATGATTAGCTAAACTTTATGTTGGGTATAAATAATAAATGAATGAAGCTGTACGTACAATAAAGAATATGTTTAACTGCAAAATTCGAAATGTTGTAAACAGCCAAATATTAATATGTACTTTATAAATTTCATGTTATAGGATGACATAATTTTGTCCCTATTATTAATTATCTTCATTGCTTTGAACAATAAGAAAAGAAATAAATAAGGGTATTGTTATATAAATCATATGTGCATTATATAGCATGTGGTTATTATGAATATTTTCATGAACATTACAAAACGAATGTTTTAATAACTTACTAAAAACTACTAAGCCAAGCTTTATATTTATATTTGAAATTTGAACACCAATTATTACTATATATGTTAACAATAAATAAAAGATTCGTCTTAACATCAACTACAACAATATGAAATAAAAAATACTTAGTTCTATATTTACTTAAAAAATTAAGATGATCATAATTTTTTATTAAAACAAAATATTTTGTAATTTTTTTCTATTGGAATTTATAGATGACTGAGTATCGATTAACTGTTGTTGAAATCATTTTCCCACCAGATTATCCGAAACGTTTAAAACATCCCCAGATGCCTTCTTTTGGGTCGCTGATGATAGGCCCAACAGAGCTGTGCATTATTTAGATAAAAAATTATTTGCATTGATACGTAATGTTACGATAAAAATTACTATCTTATTGAAGACGGTCCAAACGATGTCGTGTTTGGACTCATTTTCATCCGGATAAGTTCTACAACTTATTCGTATTAACAATATTATTTTGATTAAAAATATAAAAGTTCAAATTGCCAATAATGCTCGATTCTCCATCTGTTTACATTGTAGGCTGTTTGTCAGTTTCTGGGTCTCCGACGTTCGGCACCCAACGGGTGTTGTCGGCCGTGTCGTCGAGCTGACAAAAGTTATCCGAAGATTTAGGGTCGCCCCAGACAAGACAGGCAAGATGCCGAAGTTGTTTTGGGTGCCCAAAATCGTCACCCATAAGGGCTGAGCGTATCCGTTGGTCGCTTGAGAGGTACTCGATGTGCTCGCAACAAAGGCCAAGTGCCGAAAATCGTCTCATTTGCTACCAGAACCCCAGAACCGTCCACTCCCCTCTACACCCCTAAGATGCCAATGCTGGAGAGTGTCGGCCACGGGCAGGCAACAGGCCACAGACAAAAGTTAGAAATCTCTGCCAACACGGACGCAGTCACGGTGCGGAATTTAATGAAAAAATTCAATATTCGTGTATATCACGATATGAAATACATTCCTTTTCCATAGAATGCGTATGAGGATGGAAATTGTTATTAATAATCATATAATAATCATTTCCATGCATGATACAATTTTGCAATAATTATATGTCAATCATTTTTATTTATTCCCAATTTGCTTTTACTATATGTTTTATACCTATTCGAAAAGTAATATGAATGTAAAGATAGATCGAGATTGTTCTTCCAAGAACGTGAATGGGGATCACATTGAAAACACTGAGAATGAGTCGGATAGCGAATAATAACTGAATGTTATTCGTTCTGAATGTTATAGTTATATATAATAGTTTTTTCAATAATTGTTAAAAAGTGTTACTTCGATACTTCCCCTTCGAAATTTCGTTTTTTAATTTTGCGGAGCCTAAAAAATTGCGGTCAGGTAAGACCGGCGAAGGATGCGGCGTTCGGCGATTCAGGTAGCTAATTGCAAGTGCACCGACTGATCGACCGCTATTCACCGGCAGGCTTGGAAAAACCAATGTCCTTTGTACTATGGATTCCATTACCTTTACTGTACACTCGGAGTGCACAACACCCTAACAACAGTTTAGGTAAAAAATATGTAAATGAGATCCCCGATAAAACTGTTTCAGTCAGAACTGTTATATATGTAATAGTTTGAAACAGCTATTTGCAGAACAGTTTCAGTCCCTATCAGAAAAGTATAATTGCGAAGGACAAGGACTAAATAGCCAGTACAAGTTATAATCTTTGGAAGTGAGAACGAACAGACCGATGTACACATATAATGTGTATCAATATATCATTTCTTTCCTTGAGACTGTCTACATTCTGAATCCTACATGTATTACGTATGACTTTTTAATTAATTTATTAAATACATAAAATGGTACTATTTATTACATCCTGTGTTTCATATTAGGTACTGATATTTTAATTGCAGACAATTAATAAAAATGTGATTATTAATAATCACTGTATTATTTTGTGGAATTAAATACAATGTATTAAAATTCCTCCGTTTAAATACAATGCTTTCTGTTCCTATACTCATTTAAATCTGAATAAATGCTTTTTCAACTTATATAAATAAGCTTTTATTTATTGATAGTAAACAAAATATTAGTAATTTTTGTTGGAAATTGAAATACCTATTTAGCGCTATTTTTATCTTTTATTTGATTCATATAAACAGTTCTTGGCTTCTTTGAACCTTTTGCTATCAAATACAATTTTCAAAACAGACGGAAAAATATTCAAAAGATTGTCAACAAAAATTTTAATGACTGTTGTGCGAGGTTCCATATTCGTTACAAGTTGCAGCATGTCTATTATTATCGATATTTTTATCATTGATATGCAATTGTTTCAAAACTGATAGCAATAATGGTAAAAGATCAGCTAAATCTGAACTCCTGTATGCTTTTACGATATAACGATAAGTCAAATTAGCAGTAAACAGAATTTTATAAAAATTTATTGTTTATAATTAATAAATTCTTGCACAATTTATGAAAATATTTGGAGAAAATAACTAATGATTCAATATGTAATGTCAATATATAATAATAGACACGTCGCAACTTGTAACGAATATGGAATCTCGCATAACAACTGTCATTTAGATTTTTGTTGACAATCTTTTAAATATTTTTACAATTTCGTAGCAGAACGTTCAAAGAAGCCAACAACAGTTTATATGAATCAATTTCAAGGTAAAAATAGCGCTAAATAGGTATTTCAATTTTCAACAACAATTATTATTATGTTTACTATCGATAAATAAAAATTTATTTATGTAAATTGAAAAAGCACTTATTCAGCTTTAAAATGAGTATAGAAACAAAAAGCATTGTATTTAAACAGAGATGAAATATTCAGGTTGAATTAATCATGTAATGGCTCGTTTGGTTTAGTTTTCCAGAATGCGACTGTAACTCGGAAAGTAGCTGAAATACGCGCTGTGCATTACACGTCAGTAACAGTAAATTGGCAACTATGCGACGAATATTCTCCGATGTGATTTGGCAACTACGCCTTCGATGCCTGTAATTCAATATAATTCCTAAACTCACCACTCTAAATCGTAGAGGGCATACCAAAACCTCTGATTTTTTGAAGAGTGTGAGACACGAAGTCCCATAAGATGATAGGTCTATCCTATACCTCGTCGGTGGTTACGCCTATGAAACCGCTGAAACAAATAATAGTCATATAAATTCAATAGAATATTTATACTCACGCTTATTAATGTAAAGTAGAATAATCGATACTAAAAGCCTATGAAATCACTGCAACAAATGATACTTACGCCTATGGAACGCTGAAACAAATAATAGTTATGTAAATTCACTCGAATACTTAATAGTCGTTATGAAAGTAAATAGAATAATTGATACTTACGCCCATGAGATGACAAGAACATGGATGGCTGAAACAAATAATATCCGCATTAATTTAACAAAGTAATTAACACTTACAGCTACGAAATTAGACACAATAAATAATACTTACCTCCATAAAGAATAATTAGAAACAATAATACTTACCATTATAAAACCAGTAGAATAAATCACACTTACCTCTATACAATCACTAGAACATGTACAAGGGAAACAAATCATAATTACAAACAATTAAATAAATAAGAATAATAGTCCAAATATATAATTACTACAATTTAATAATAAATAAATAAATAACAGTTACAATTCAATAAATAATTCAAGGAATAACAACTACAATCGTCAGGAATAAATAAATAAGATTTGCAGGTAAAATAAATAATAATCCTAGTTACAATTGAAATCCGAACAAATGCAATAAATATTGACTAAATGATATCTACAATCTCATTAAAATAATTAATATATACAATTGAAATAAATATTAATTACAAATAATCATAACAATTAAAATAATTAATGTATACAATTTGAATAAAATCCTAATTACAAATAATCATAATTAATGTATACAATTTAACTAAATACTAATTACAAAATAAAAGTAACGGTTAATATAAATAATATTTACAATTTGAATAGATATAATCACAAAATAATAGCAACGACTAAAATAAATAATATTTATAACTTAAATAAATACTAATTACCACTAACAATTACAATGAATTATCTCATAAAAATAAGTTACGGTTACGCCAATGATTCCAACAATTACGCCGCAGATCTCATTAAATAAGTAATTATTATATGCGATACTATAGGAATCAGTAACGGGAAACCGTAAATTCTGCGTCTGAGACATAGTAAATTATAAATAATTAATTATAAGTACACAACCATCGTAACGCAAACACGTTATCGCATAAGCGTGCGAATTCCGTATCTTCTCCATTCCTTAAATAATCAGAGCGGAAACTGCACTTCCGGTAGGAAAATTATTATTAAATTCGGAAATTAATTATAATTTATAAGCTATAATTAATTTCCTAGTAAAATAGCTTCGAGCATGATTAGAAATTCGAAATGCTAAACCGTGCGAATATTTGATAATTACGCCAATGATATTCCTTAGCGCGCGACGAACAAAGACATTCCTGAGCACCTCAGCGCTCTTTGTCTCTCATCCAGCTCTTCAGTCAGTCTCGTTTCAGCTCTCATACCGGCCGCGTCGTGTAGTGCAGTGCGTGTGTGAATAGTGCCAGTTTTGTTCGCTGTTTCCTATTTCCTATTTCTAATTCAATTTCCAATTCTATTTCATTTTACTATTTCCTCGCGTATTATTTCCATTATTCTCCTTATTATTATTCCTATTTCCTATTTCTAATCCAAATTCCAATTCTATTCCATTCACTATTTTCTATTTCTAATTCAATTTCCATATTCCAGTCCATTTACTATTTCTTAGCGTACTATTTCGATTATTCTCGTCGTTCTCTCGTTATTATTATTATTACTATTATCATAGTATCCTCATACTAATTTCTTGCGGTTTATATTACCATTAGTATTAGTTATTTCTTATATTATCTCGCCAATTACACGCTAGTTCTTTCCTATATTTATCGTTATTACTATCCTTAATTCCTTAATATTAATTATCACCGTTTCTCTAATTTTAAGTCGTTTTATAAATCCTTCTCCGTCTCGCTCCATCGTGCACACGTATATACAGTCAGTACCATAAGTATTTATACCCCTGTTGCTTGAAAAACAAATTTGTTGAAATCAAATGATGCAGGTAAGACTTTGCAATAACTCTTTTGATACGAATGAACATATATATAAATTTTATTTGTACAAACTTTTAACAAATTTGGGTTATTGATAACCCAAGATAATTTTAATCTACATGGTACATAATAACAGTCCACAAAAGTATTCTTACCGGTATACGTCGTATAAGAAAAATCGCATATTATAATAACTTATGATTTTTTTAGTATTTCGTCGGTCCACCGTTGTGTTTAATTATTTCAATTAATCTAGTTTGCATACTTTTTATTAATTTTTCAGTGGTGCTTTGTTCAATACGATTCCAAACTTCCAGAATTTTTTCTTTTAGTATTTGTTTATTTGAAATTTCATGTTTGCGTAGTCTTTTCTCTATTTCTGCCCACAAATTTCCCATGGGATTCACATCCGGACTCTGAGATGTTGTGGATAAAAAATGAGGAATGTGATAAAGTATCCACTCACGAACTATTTGAACAGTATGCTTCAGGTCGTTGTCATGTTGAAAGTAATAATCGTCTGGCATACCCAATTTAACTGCACTTTCTTGCAGATTTTGTTCAAGAATACTTTTATATTTATATTTATCCATAAGTCTATCAATGAATACAAGATTACCCACTCCGGATACTGCCATGCAGTCCCGAACCATTACAGAGTCTCCGCCGTGCTTCACAGTCTGTCGTAGATTTTGTAATTCTAGTTCTTTGTTAGGCTTTCTCCAAACTTTTCGTGTTCCGTCACATCCAAAAATATTAAACTTGGATTCATCAGAGAAAATAACTTTTTGCCAAAAGGTAGTACTCTTATTTACGTATTCTTTCGCAAATGCTAATCTCTTTGCTCTATTAATCTTATTAATGAAGGGCTTTTTCCTAGCTGCTCGACCATGAAAATTTTCAGATCTTAATATTCTCCGATAAGTTTCAGCAGGAACTGTTTTATTAAATATGTTGTTGCACATTGTGACTATCTTATTGGTGCTAATTCTTGGATGTTTTGCTCTTGACGTATTAAAGTCTTTCCTTCCCGAGCAGTTAAAAAAATCTTTGGTCTTCCAACACGTTTTTTGTTTAACAAAATATTATTAGTTTTTACACGTTTAATTATGTATTGGATAGTAGATTTACTTCTGCCAATAAGTTTTGCTATCTCAACGTAACTTTTGCCCTCTTGGTGCAATTTAAAAATTATTTTACGCTCTTCTACAGTAGTCTCGGCCTTATTTCGACTCATTTTCAATTATCAATGTTATTTTCACAAAGTTTTGACTAAGACTAAGTAACTGAAACTCAATTATTCGACTATGACCTCTGGGAATCAATGTTTATAAGAAAGTGAAACAATGTTTATAAGCAAAATAAACTGAACTCTATCAAGCGTGGTACGAATACTTTTGTGGTATGTTATTATGTATTATGTAGATTAAAATTAATATAATTTTGTTATCAATAATTAAATTTTGTTAAAATTTTGTATACATATAGTTTATGCATCTGTTTATTCGTAACAAAAAACTTACTGCAGAATCTTACATGTATCACTTGATATCAGCAAATTTCTCTTATATGCTACGAGGATACGAATACTTATGAGACTGACTATATACAGTGACTCCCAAAAATATTCGGACACTAGCTATAACTAACTTTACGACTTAATAATTCGTTTGTTGATAAAGCAATCGTCCTGAGAATTGTTTCTAGCAATAAAACATCTATTAATGTTGATAAACATAAATAATTTATTTGAAAAATATACATACATTTTATAATAAAAATTATTAAAAGAAACAATGTACCATTTGTGGCTCACAAAAATATTCGGACAATATTAATTTTTCTATTTAGATAATGTAATTTAGCATTACAAAATTTGTTTAATACTTCGTGGCATAACCATTTTGTTTAAGAACATGTCTTAACCTGTTTGGCATATTATTTATAATTTTTTTTAAATATTCAACACTTATATTCGACCACTCAGTTGTAAATCATTGTTTTAATTCGGCTATCGATGTAATTGGGGTTTTTCGAATTTTTCTATCTAATTCATCCCATAAATTCTCGATAGGGTTAAGAGGATTAAGAATTTTGGGGCAGCGGTGTAATAAAAATTCTTGCACAATACGTGACTTGTGCATGTGGTCGTTGTCTTGGTAAAACTTAAAATTATTATTAAGCCCCATTTTTTCAGCACTCTGAACTAAATTATTTTTGAGTATATTTAAATAATGATTTTTGTCCATAATGCCGTCAATAAACACTAGGTTACCGACTCCATATGACGAAATGCAACCACAGACCATTACCCTACCTCCGCCGTGTTGCACTGTACCTCTTGTATTTTCAAAATTAAACTCTGTATTCGCTTTCTGCCACACCATAGCTCTCCCATCGGAATTGTACAGATTGAATTTGCTTTCATCAGCAAATATTACATCCTTCCACCATTTCTCCTCCTTAGAAATTAGCTCTCTTGCAAAGGTTTTTCGTTTATTCCTATTCTTTTCGTTGATAAATGGTTTCTTTCTAACTACTCTTCCATTGTAACCAGCTTGCCTCAGCGTTCTCCGAACTGTTTCGGCCGACACATTTTTGGAGCTATCTTCTAATAGCTCACTAACTAGTTTTGGAGCACTTAAGCGCGGATTTTTTTTCACCTTCCGAATAATTTTGCTTTTCTCCCTCGTACATAGAGACTTGGTCTTCCACTTTGCGGAATAGAATCAATGCGATTCTCAATATAAAATCGTCGACAGATATCTGCAACAGTACTCTTACTTATACGAAGCATTGCACTAATTTTGCGATAGGTTTTTCCTTTTTCTTGATGAAAAATTACAAGCTGTCGTACATCGAAAATCGTATTTTTTTCTTTGCGACCCATTTTGAACGAATTCACGTTTAATACTGACAGTAGTGTGGTGGCATGGACATCTAATGGTCCACGAGAGTCTGTTTGTAAACAAACGTTTTCGCGTTCTTGGAATATCGCGTTCCCAGAAGGAGATTGCCAGAGAAATATAATACGTCTCCGAATATTTTTGTCAGCCACAAATGGTCCATGATTTCGTTTAATAATTTTTATTATAAAACGTATGCATATTTTTCAAATAAATTATATATGTTTTGTCACGTTGGCCAGATTTTGCTGTCCGTCGGACGGAAGAAAATCTGGTCAACACCGGGTTTTTATGGGCCGTGAGGCCGGGCCACGCATCGGCCGCGCGGTACGTGGTCCACCCGGGACAAACGACGACTCGTAGACTTTACTTCGATGGAATTGGAACGAAATTTAGGTTCTCCGAACGGGCGCCAGGCACCTCGTGGTGCCACGCGAGAAGTTCGCGAAATTTCGGAAAGCGAAGCGCAATTTCGAGTCTACGAGTGTCACGCGATCTCCTGGATAGCGTACCCGGGGCCAGGATTCTTACGAAGGGAATACGGGACGTTCCCCGCGACGGGAAGGTTTCTCGGAATAATTAGAGACGAGTTAGGGCTTTTAACAAACGTTTATTTCACGTCGATGTTATACACGGCTGCCGGGAGACAGCCCGGCAGCGTCGAGAGAAAAAGCCCGCTTGATAACGATGATAACACGGCAGATTCTAGGCCGATCGCGCTATTTCGCTCGATTCTAACTTATTCGCGTCGAACCCGCTCGAGGACGCGATGGACGGCGTCGATTCTATTGAGTTTATCGAGCTTACTTCGACCGAGTTCCGATGGTATACGCGACTGGAAAATTACGCTTGGATTGTAGCCGTCGGCACGAGTCGGAAAACGCTACGGCACGTCGCGGCGTCCCACCGTGGGCAGTCTCGAAGGTCACTATTTGTTTGGGATTTCTCCCCGCGAAATATCGGTGGCGTATCGGATCCCCCGCGACTCCGCGTTACAAACCCGGCGACGGACAACCGTAATGAGACGGTCCCGCGGCCCCCCGCTGTCCGACCGGATTCGCGTTACAAACCCGACCCGTACGCTCTCCCGACCGACGATCCCGGGCCCTACGCGATTTACTTTCCGACGCGATTCACGGCACCACGGGAATTCGTCGTACGCAACGCGAAACACAGGTCGTTCGCGAAAAACGTTCCCAAGCCAACGCGAAATGTTCAACGATATTAGTCGAAATACGAAAGCCTGATCGGCACTTACCACTCGGCACAGCTTTCTCTGGGCTTCACCGGCAGCAGCTCTCCGATAATGCGGTGTTCTACACTACTTTCTTAACGATCTAGGCAAAAGTCAACCCGTCTACTACGCGTGATAGCGTTCGGCACAGTGACCTATTTCGTATTCGCTCGGGAACGCGGAAGCGAGGCGTCCCCCACTTTCCTAATTTTTCCTATCCCCGCGCGACGCTCGGACCTACCGCATAATTCGGCGCGGCAGGGCCGCGCCCGGCGGTCCTGGGCCCACGACGTTCGGCAACCGGTATCGATGTCGGCCACCGATTGGTCCATTCTCCCGCGGAGGAAGAGTCCGAGCCAATCCCGCGTCGCACACATTCCTTCGGCAGGCGAGGCAGCCACGAGGTGGAGAAGATGTTTGCCTCCTGTGCGAATTCCTTCGTTGGCTCCTCCAGGCTGGTAAACCCGGGCTCGGCTTCTCCCTCGTTGCCGTCGTGCGGAAGCTCCTACGGAACGTCGCGGGGAGCGCCTCTCCTCGAGGTTTCCCGCTAGCGGCCAGATAGGAAAAAGGGGTCCGGGTCCCCCTGGGGCCCGGATACGATCCTGGAATTCGCGTCGCGCCAAGCGGCGCGACGTTTAAAACGCATTAGCACTCCGCCCTTGGTCTTTTCGAGACCGTTTCAGGGAGAGCGCTCGCGAGTGCCGTACGTAAACGCATGATCGGAGAGTGGCCCGGTCTTCCGCCACCGGTTCGGAGGGACGTAGACATTTATGCCACGTCACAGTTTATCAATATTAATAAATGTTTTATTGCTAGAAACAATTTCCAGTGCCATTGCTTTATCAACAAACGAATTATCAAATCATAAAGTTAGTTATATCTAGTGTCCGAATATTTTTGGGAGTCACTGTATGTAGGGATATGGTTCGAAGTGTCGGTTAAGAGAAATATTCCTCGTAGTTTTAACGCGCGTGATTTTATTATAATCTTCTCTCTGACTCATAATTAATCGCTATCTCGGACTACACAACCGTGATCCTTTGTCGCTCGCTCGCTTATATATCATTCTCACATACGCACATAGCCACACTGATTTTGGCGGTCATCGCTTTTTACGTTTTTTTCCTTCTTACACGCGCATTCTCTCTCTCTCTCTCTCTCTCTCTTTCTCTCTCTCTCTCTCTCTCTCTCTCTCTCGCACTCGCTCCTCGGCCGCTCACCTTTCGGCAATGTTTATTTCGCGGGCCGTCGACACCGGTGAGCGGCTTCTCCGCGTGTCCTAGCTGGTGGCATTCATACGCGTTTTTTGCCCTCCTTCTAACCGTCGATACCGGCTGGTTTTATTCGCGATTTTTCGTCTCCTACACTCGGCTGTCCTATACCAACGTCTGGCCCCAGACGTTTTCTACGCTCCCTTCATCACTCTGGTCAGAGTCTGAGTCATGGATCCAACTTTTCATATACTCGGTTGCCGTGCTTGTTACTTTCGGTCCATCATGATACCCTACCTTCTCCACTACGTACCGATCGCTACGCAAGGCTTTTCGCCACCCGATAAGGGTCGAAATACTGTACCGAAAATTTCGTACCTTTCCGTACCTGGTCCTTATTGAGTCCTCTTAATCGCTACTAGTCACCGATTGCATAGGATTTAGTATTTTTCCTGCGTTTGTCGAAACTACTTTTATTTTCTCGCTGGATTTCCGCGATCTCTTCTTTCGCGCATTCCTTCAACTCGCATCTACTTTCATTGAACGAGGTGACCCGCTCGTGTTCTAGAAGCTCTTTTAAGGATAGATTCCGCACTAGAACAACCGGACTTGTGAAATCGGATAACGAGGATTGAATAACTTCGTTGCGCAGCCACTCCCGTATATGTGTATTTGCTTGTAACGAGCGTGGTTTTCCGCGGCTCGTTGCAACAGACGGGGCTCGCGGCCGGATTGAGCTCGCCGTGCCAGGGTTCATAGGTTACGCGAGTGATAAGGGCGAGGTGCCGAAATGATACGAGACGGGTTATGTTTTCCGGCTACGGTTCTCTGTTCGGTGTCGCGGGGTTCCGTTATCGCGGCTCGCGGCATCGGGGCGCGTTATCGCGGGACGCGTTATCGCGGCGTGCGGTGCTCGGGTCGTGTTATCGCGGCGCGAGGTCTCGGGGTCGCTATTCATCGGGTCGGCGATCGGGCAACAGCGGTTCGCCCACGCGGAACGCGGTTCCGGGTCGCGAATGGCCACGGCGGCGTGCCATCGGAGAGTTAACGGGGCTAGGGATGGTCACGGCTGTGTACCGGGATACGGCGGACGGGACGGAAAGTGGTCACGGCTGTGTACCGGGAGACGGTGGACGGGACGGAAAATGATCACGGCTGTGTACCGGGAGACGGTGGACGGGACGGAAAATGGCCGCGGCTGCGTGCCAGGATACGGTATGCGGAACGGGAATGGTCACGGCTGTGTACCGGGAGACGGTTAACGAGGCGGGAAATGGCCACGGATGTGTGCCATCGCGGAATTAGTGAAGACGGGAAGTGGTCACCGCGGTGTACCGGGATACGGAGAGACAACGGGGTGATATCGGACTACTTACTTGTAAGGGTACCGTGGCGACGTGTACGTAAGTGTATGTGTGTTTTAACTAAGACTTTCTAGCGCGAGGATTAGCGAACGAAAGAGGCCCGTGCCTGCTCGGGGGTCCCTTTTATGCCCTCGTCGCTCTAGGGCGAGGGGCTCGGCGCGGGGTGGTTCGCGGCGGAAGTTCCGGTGACGTCTCACATCCGAGACGTCGATTTCGGGGGCAATGGCGGTTTCCGTTTCCCGCCAGAGCCGGTTTCTTGACGCGGGGGCGCGAGGCTCGGGGATCGGTATCGTTCGGGGTTCGTCGGCTATGTTCGGGGGTGGTCGCGACGACGCGAGACCGTTCGTAACAGGTCTGGCGCGTCCAGGTCTGTTACATGCTTCGCCCCGTTCTAGCACTGACAAACGTCTAGCTCGTTGGTAGACGGGCTCCTCGTCTTGTAACCCTTTGCATTCGAGGCCTTTTTCGCTTGTGCAAACCAGCAACTCGAGACGGTTTCGGCCAAATTAGGGAAACATTTTACAAGTACTTTAAAATCATTTATAAACAAACGTATACAAATAATAAAATTTCACCAATTTATTTATTTTTATATAAAAAAAAAACAAAATTTGAGAAATATTATTGTTTGAGATTCTAGTCGTAGTTTAGGTGCGGTAGCAGAGGAAAAAAAGGAGTGGACTGTATGTGTCGGAGAGGCGAAAGCAAGGCGGTAGAAAAGACGAGTGGACTGTATTTTAGGGATAAATAAGCGACTATATTTAACAGATGGATATGTACAGAGTGATGACAAGGCGATAGTGAAATGAGACGGCGTGAATATAACACACAAATCGTGAGGCGCACGATTTGTGCAACGGCGAAGTCAGTCGTGAAGCGCACGAAACTAACGAATGTCGGATGATGAGAATTGGTGTGAAAAGACGTGTGAGCGTGATCGCGAGATTGAACGTAGTCGTAAGACGATAATCGTAAGAACGAGAGCGCGATACGGCTATCGCGCGATATTTATACTGAGCGGGGCCACCGATTGCGGAAGGAATAAGGAGTGGGGTTTTTGAATATGACAAAGGATTTGGCAGTGCTGAACGTTAGTCAGCGCACGAGGGCAATGCCCTAACGGCCGCTGCTGCACGGGGAACAAGGACGATAGGTAACGGATTTGGTATTTTGGAATATAGGAAAGGTGGCCCACGCGACGGTTTCGGCGCGAGACGTAAACATAAGGTTTACGTCTGAGTGCGTTCACCCGGTCCCGGCGCCGAGCACGATCAGCTGTGCTATTGTCAACGCCGGGACACGGTCGCACCGAGGCAGTTCTTATATTGATAGGCAAGAACTTTATTGCCCCAATGAAGCGTCGATCGTGGCTAGAAATAATCCAGTTCGTATTACTGGTGTCCGAATAAAGATTGCAACGGTTTGCAACAATTATACTCTGTAATTAGTTTTTGTATGATATTTCGTAAAACAATGCCCAAGATGCATCCTAGGTTTATCAGGACACGTATCACAATAATATGTTACTTCCCGCCTACCTCCAGGCGTATTACGGCCAGAGCAAACCTTACAGTTCCTTTTCGGCCCTTTAAGTACGATGTGCAGCTTTCCATTGAGTCTGATGTCATCGGAATGCGACGTAGACGCTTGCTCACGATGCTGGCGATATGTTCCTCTCAATTGCTCAACAAGTGTTTTTAAAATTTGCAAATGGCTCAGTGGCTTTTCCCCTTTTTTAGTCTTCTCTTGTTTATAGAGAAGGTAAGAATTGATGAGGCAAATTTCCATGCCCCAAAAAATAGCTTATGCCACTATTTCGCAGAAAACAATACGTTGATGCATATTGATCGGCCCGATCAACACCACGCATATATTTTATATAATCCAACACAATCTTGGGTTTCTTGACGAGTACTTCCACACCACCTAATATAATTCTTTTGACCGTCAACATTCCTGTGTTACCCCTTGTAGTTAAACAAGTGACAATCCTCTTGTCTTTCCACCCTAAAAGTAAGGTATTGCCCCGTCGATACGCGACCGTGGAGTCTTTCGATAAATTTGGCTCTTTTATTTCTTTGGGCAATCCTTTCCTGTTTGTTAAGATCGTTCCAGTGATATTGCATTTCAATTTGGCTAGTTCTTGAGCTAAATCATAACTAGTATAATACCGATCCGTGTACATATGGTTCCCCTGAGCACCTGAAATTTTCTCCAACAACATGTTGTATAAGTGAATCGGAATTCTTGATGAAACAGGTAAATCGTGTCTGGCCAAGCGCTCTGTTGTGAGTGATCCATAATATGGCAAAATGCAGCAAACGTAGCCAGTCTTCGAGTCAGCTAGAGTATAAAGTCTGATACCCCATTTTGTCGGTTTCTTAGGATTGTATGTTATGAACGAAATCCGACCCTTGAACTTTATCGTTGATTCGTCGACACATATATGCTCGCCCGGTATAAAATAATCCAAGAACTTTGAGTTGATGTAGTCCAAAAAGCAACTTACTCGTTGTAGACGCGTTCTTGGATTCGTGTTGTGTGGTGAAACAGTTTTCAGGTGAAGCATTCAGAATATTTGGCTAAATCTGTCTCTTGTAAATGTGTCCGAAAAGAAAGGAATATAACTAGCGATATTCCTCGACCAATATTCTTGCAAATTGGCCAACGGCATTGTGCCCATATTGATTATAACTGCAATAAATGCTCAGAATTCTGCGTTGTTCACATCATGTCATCTTCGCCATATCGAGTTTGCAGTTAGCGTCTTCCCTTCCAATTTTTGTTTTGCATATGTATTGGTTTCACAAACAATTTTTTCCACGAGGTCATTGGTGAAAAACAGTTTAAAAAAATGCATTGGTTGTTCGATATTAGAAACTATTTGTGATGCTGTGAGGTTTTGGTCAGGTATAAATTGTACGTTTGGCGGTATTTCTTCGTACTCTTTGCAAAGTACCCAGTTTGAACTGCTTGCATCTTTCGCAGTTCCACTTTCGACTTCACTTTCAACTTCACTTTCGCTCTCTATAATTCTAATTTTGCGTCGTCTCACACCTCTTACTTCCTCACTATCTTCTCCACTGGAATCGTTTGTTTCGTGGCGTAATCCGTCGGAGATCAATGTAATTTCTTCATCCAAAGTGGCAAAATTGAATTCGTCCGAACTTGAGCTGATCTGACCTTGATCCATATTTTTAGGGCTCAAAAACTTTTCAGTTGCTATATTCACTGCCAAGACTGTTTCAAGCGAATGCTATGCTGAGACTAACTAAACTGAGCTAAGACTTGGCTAAAAGTGTAAGCCGAGCCTGGTCCACGAAAGTATTTCCGGGAGGAATATCTTATCACATATCGTAAATAAGCAGATCGAGTTACAAAAGACTGTAACGCCGCAGCAGCGTCGCTCGAATCGATACTTAAAATCAGCCGGGCGCCGTATCGGCGCCGCTCGAGTTGACACTTCAAATCTGGCGGGCGCAATTTCGGCGCCGCTGGAGTGCAAAGGGTTAAAATAATTGTCGTTTCGATTCCTACGTCGTGCACCTTTTTCGGTTCGTAATTTTTTACCACGGACGCCACGCGTTTTCTGATCTGCGGACCTCTTATGTGAGATGTATCTATTTGGCTCGCTTTTTCGCACACGTCTATCTGTAGCACCTCGAATCGCTTTCCGACGGCTGGGCTTCGCCCAGTTGGACGGTATTTAGAAAATCTATCCCTAATAGCAGGCTATAGCGCATAAAGGTCGGCCCAGACAAGACGGGCAAGATGGTGAAGATGTATGGGCACCCAATATCGTCGCCCATACAGACCCGTCGGGTCCGTCGGCCGCTTGACGGGCGCTCGGGGTGCTCGCAACAAAGGCCAATGACACGCACCACGGGGGTTAGCTACCAGAATTGCAGAACCGTCCACTCCCCTCTACATCCCTGAGATGCCTATGCTGGGCAACAGACGACGGGCAAACGGCCAAACGGACAAACGGGCAAGCCACAGACAAAATGAAACAAGTTAGAAATTTCTGCCGGTACGGACCCAGTCACGGTGCGAAATTTACTGAAAAAATTCAATATTCATGTATATCACGATATGAAATAGATTTCATTTGCATAGAATGCGTATGAGGATGGAAATTGTTATAAATAATCATACAATAATCATTCCTATGCACAATACAATTTTGCAATAAGTATATGTCAATCATTTTTATTTATTCCTGATTTGCTTTTACTATATGTTTTGTACCTATCCGAAAAGCAATATGAATGTAAAGGTAGATCGAGATTATTTGCAAAAGCGTGAATGGGGATCACATTCAAAGTACTGAGAATGTGACTCGGAAAGCGAAATAACATTCAGTTATTATTAATTTTGTTTTGAATTTGTTAGTTTTTAGAAATAAATTTTTTAAAACACCACGGGGGTTAGCTACCAGAACCGCAGAACCGTCCAATAAATAAAAATGATTGACATATAATTATTGCAAAATTGTATTGTGCATAGGAATGATTATTATATGATTATTTATAACAATTTCCATCCTCATATGCATTCTATGCAAAAGAAATGTATTTCATATCGTGATATACACGAATATTGAATTTAACTTGCTTCATTTTGTCGGTGGCTTGCCCGTTTGCCCGTTTGCCTGTCTGCCTGTCTGTTGCCCGTTTGCCCGTCGTCTGTTGCCCGTCTGCCTGTCTGCTGCCCGTCTGTGCCAGCATAGGCATCTCAGGGATGTAGAGGGGAGTGGACGGTTCTGCGGTTCTGGTAATTAACCCCCGTGGTGTTTTAAAAAATTTATTTCTAGAAACTAACAAATTCAAAACGAAATTAATAATAACTGAATGTTATTTCGCTTTCCGAATCATTCTCAGTACTTTGAATGTGATCCCCATTCACGCTATTGCAAACAATCTCGATCAATCTTTATATATATTTACATTACTTTTCGGATAGGTATTGTAACGCCGTCCCTTTTTCCACGCTTGTCGAGGCGGGAAGCGGGGACGACTCCGGGAATTTACTGGCGTGGACGCCGGGAAGCGCACGGCCGTGATGATACGCGGTCCTCCCGGTACAAAGGCTGTCTCGAGGGTCAACCTCGATTCTCATGAAATCAGATGCCGTATGTTCGGGCGCCAGGCACCGGACGGGTGCCGCACAAAATACGCGAAGGGCACCCTCGAGAAGCCGAGATAGAGAGTGGCACGAATCGGGTCCAAGGGTCGGACACAGAGGGATCGAGGACAGCCCCCACGGCAGGGCGGATCGCGTAGGGCAAGAGAACGTGGTAGACAATATGGCTCGATATGGTATTTATTACACGATAAATACAGGTGCGCGGCCACGTGGCCGCTCCCGGAGCCCGCGCTCTCGTACACTATTGCGGCCGGTGGTCTGCTCGCGGCGCGTGTCGGTCGAATTACGATATTTCCGCGGGCGTACGGCTTCCCGGTACAGTACGGACCCCCGACGGGGCGATATTCCGCGGAGCGCGGCTGGACGGCGCGATACAGTGTGTTACGTCCTCCGACTCCCTTAGGGATTGGTCGGAAGCCGTTAGAGCCGAGAACGGACGAGCGGTAACCCGTTCTCGAGGCGGGTATCGCTTGAAATCGCGTATGGAGAAGGGTTGAAAACCCGTGTCGTAAGGAGAGGGAAATGTGGCAGTTTCTAGGTTATTTTACTAAATAAACGATTCTTTGGTTGCAGGAGTAACGAAAACACATATATTCTCTAAAATAATAAAGGTTACAAAATAATAATAACGAATAGATTTAAGTATATAAAACAATAGTAATGGAATGAAATATAAAATATAAATATACGTATAAAAACAAATGTTAACGCTTAGTAGGGGGTTGGGGGAACAATTTGTTGGCGTAAAAGTTAAAGCGGGGATCCGTCTCGGCGATCTTACAAATCTCTGGAAGCCTCGTATTGCAAGAGGCAAGAGGAATGAGTCTCCAGTGGAGGGAGGGGAGTGGCTTGGGCGATGGTCCCGTTTCTGTAAGCTGGGCTCGTTTCTGGAGCTTGTAGCGGCGATTTTCCTGGACCTTCCGTCCTCCTCTCCGGATCTTCTTCTTTCTCGTGAGTGGTCCTGGTGATGGGCGGTCCTTCCTTCGGGGGGTGGTTGTCATGGGTATGAATACGGGAACCACGTGCGAAACGTCTCTTGCACAGAGATGGACAAAGGTGTGAGGGGGTTGGTCACCAGTGCCAAACGTCTCTTGCACTTGTTGGTGAGGGTTACGGGTCGTACGGCGAGATAGTGCGAATCGTTCTTGCACGGTATCGGTATCGACTCGGGGTTTACTCTTAAGCTGAGGCTTGTAGGAGTGAATTCCGACTTTTCCTGTTTTTTTCGGGGGAGGTATATCCGTCAGTGCATACTTTTAACTTCGAGAAAGTCTTCGTCTCAAGTAGCATCTGACGGATATTTTCGGAACTGTTGTACGGGGTGTTAGTGAAGGTGGAGGTTTTGCAGGCTAATTGCTGGGGCGAGCGAGAGCGTCTCGTCCTGGGTTTTTCCTGTGCGGGTGAGAGAGAGAGCGCTAGCTGGGGTTTTCCTGTGGGTATGAGGGAGACGGCACTAGGCCTATGCTGGCCGTGGGTGCGAGGGAGAGCGCGCCGCTACCTGTGCGTGCGAGGGAGATAGGGGGATGGCGTACGATTCCTTGCAGGAATCGGGCACGAGCACATGCACTAATGCATGAAAAAATTCATTTTTTTGTGAGGTCCTCTTATGGGGCTGGAATTCTTGATATCCTGCATCGGTCCAAATGCAGGATCCTGGGTTTTCCTCGGATAGAAATTTTTACGTTGTTGTTAGGAAGTATGTCCAAGACTTTGTAGGGGCCAGAATATTGATTGCTAAATTTATTTTTCTTTAAGGCTAGTGTAAAAACGCTGTCTCCGATTTTTAGTTGTTATGGATGGATTTTTTTATCATAGTAGTACTTCGATTTTTCCTTGGCTGCCATTAAAAATTAGCTCTTGTCGTTTTTTGGAGATTGTGGAGGTTTTTAATATGCCGGATTAAATGGGACTCGTACGTTTCCTCTTCGTCCTCTTCCAGAATGTCATTTTGAAATGGGGGGCGGGCGATTTCTCCGAATACCAAGTGATGCGGCGAGAATTTTGTTCCTTCGTGGACTGCGGTGTTATACGCGAATATTGCTGCATCGATGCAATCATCCCATTGGTTTTTGTTGTTAATATACTGTTTTAAATGTTCTACGAATACATGATGGGCCCGTTCTAAGGACCCATTGCTCTGGGGGTGGTACGGGGATGTACGTACGTGTTGTATCTTGAATTTCCTAAATAGTCTTTTCATGTCCGACCCGGTCAAATTTGCTCCTTGGTCGGTAAGGAGACATTTCGGCGTGCCAAATTTATAAATAAAATGGTTTAGGAATGCTTTTGCTATTGTTGATGAGGATCCGTCTGTTACAGGGATTGCCATTGAGTATTTTGTGAGCAGGTCTTGGATTGTTAATAGGTATTTATTGTATTTGCGTGTGATGGGTAAAGGTCCTACCATGTCGATGGATATCTTATCAAAAGCCTTTCCTGGCGTATCCGTGAGTATCATAGGTTGTTTGTTTTTTACTCGGACTAATTTTTTCAGTTGGCAATTGAGGCAATTTTGAATAAAAAGTTGTATGTCCTTTTTCATATTATCCCAGTAAAAATATTGTCTGATGCGGGAAAACGTTTTTGTAACTCCTTGATGTCCAGAGGGAGCAGCTATGTGAAATTCTTCCAAAATTCTTTGCCTTTTCGAAATGGGTGGAATTTTTACTAGGTTACGGCAGACCGTAATTTGGACTGGGGCATTAAGGAATCTTTGTTCCAGTTGATCTTGGAGTGCGAGGTTGCTGATTTTATCATCTTTGGATGGTTTGCTGATCGAGAATGAACTGATTGCTTCCTGGTAGATAATGTTCTGTAGTTGCTCGAAGCATTTATTTAAAATTTCTTTTTCGACTGATTCTCGGGGTCGTCTGGAAATTGGCAATCCAATATACGTTTTTCTGTTAATCTGGCGGATATCTGGTTTTCCTAAATGGACTTTCCTATGCAGCGGAAATTTAGCAAGGTTTTGGAGTTGGCGGGCTTCTTCGTCGAAGGGATCTCCCGCGGTGGTGATGAAATAGACGAGATTATCCTTCCGGAGGTGTAGGCAATCTCGTGTTTCTATGATATTGGAGGCGAAGGGTTCCTCTTCGAATTCCGAGTCTGCTTCTGAGCAGATTTCTCTTTCATCGGATGGTTCATCTTCACTTTCATCCGGTGGTTCTGGGAGGGGGAGAAGGAATGGCGGGAGTTTTCTTTGGCTATTGCCAGGGGTGTAGAGGGATCCTGAGGATGCGGGGGATGTTGGGGAGTCGTCGTTTTCTTCTCCTTGCTCACGGGCGTGAGTTACGAGGATTTGCGGATTCCGATGTTCATCTTCTATTTCTTCTTCTAAGCCAAAGAACCGATCCCAGCGAAACACGAGAAAACTCGTGAGCGGTCCTTAACAGATGGGACGTGAAACACGAGAAAACTCGTGAGCGGTCCTTAATGTGTTAAGCAATATTAATCAGAATGGATCGGTTCTTTGGCTTAGAAGAAGAAATAGAAGATGAACATCTTTCATGACTTGAAAGGTAATATTGATTGTGATCAATTACGTTAGTAATTGATAATAATAATAATAATAATAATAATAATAGTAACTGCTTACTTTATTAGTAATAACTGTAATATTATTTTTTATGAGAACGGTCAAGTTTTGACCCATGGTTCCTTTGACACTTTTTATCCTCATGATGAGTAGGATACAGTGCAATAAAAAAAAATTTGACCTTGAAATTCAAGGTCAACGACACTTTTGCGGCAACTTTTTTTTACAGATCTTCATCGATCCGAAGATGTAGAATACGCCTACGCTTGCCAAAATCAAACCTTTTTATACACCCTGTACACCGTGGCCCACGGAGGCCTCGTCCTAATCGTTCCACCCTCTTCTTAGGTTAGTCCCGGACAGTCCCGAAATGCAAAAAAAAAAACGACTACCGATGCGTGACGAAGGAAAAAAAAATAAATCCAGACCAGATTATCTCCGATTTAATTATAAATCTTTGGTTATGGGTGGCACGGGTGGAGTCGGACTCGAGCGGTTGGGATCGATATTCTTGCATCCCTCTACTTCGATAATACAAAAAAATTAGTCATTAGATTGGCGAAACGAAAAGAAAAACAGAGAAACTAGTAGATCCGGCCCTTTCCCGAAACGCAAAGATGGTCCGGACCCGCGATACGATAGACTTCAGATGCGAGAGATGCGTACGTTTAGTAGCGATAGTGGGGGGGGGGGGGGTTTGCGGTCCCGTAAGGTGGAGGGACCGGCCGATACTCTAAGCCCGTTTGCCGGCCCCGGTCTGGGTGGCTTTCTTCTTGGCCCCCTTTTCCCGGTCGGCGTGGTGCTCCTTAAACCATCCCGGGCCGCAGTCCGGGCAGGTCCGGACGGATTGATTGGGTCGTCCGCAACGGAAGCAGTGTGGCTGTAGGGGTACTTCACATTCCCAGCGACGGTGTCCCCGGCTGCCGCAATTCTAACAGCTGTCGGGACGTACTGCCGCCGGATCGGGTTTGGCGGCTTGACCACGCCAATACTCAATCCACTGCTCCGCGAGGGGCCTTCGGGGTGGGTGCCCGCTTCCCCGAGACTTCACCCGTTCTGGCGCGAGAAGTGGGGTTGGTGTTCTCCCCGGTTTCGGAGGGCCGTGCTTTACCCCCGGCGCTTCTGGCCTTACTGTCTCGGCCCGTGTCGGATTTTTTTTTCCATGGGAGGCTTTCCTTCAGCCCCCGGTCTGTTTTGGGGTTTTTCCGGAACTGGTGGGGCGACCGGCCCGGGTCGTGCGGTATCTACGGGTGGCCTCCATTTCGGGGAGCCCCGGCCCATCACGCCAGGGAATTCGTCCCCCGGAGTTCTCCAGGGGGCGGCTACCGGTTGCAGGGCTTCCTGCGGATCTGCTGTCGGGCCCTCCACCCCCGTTTTCTTCAGAGGTATCGGCCGTTCGGACGGCTCGTCCGCTCGAATCCCCGGGCGGTCGCCCTCGAGGGGGCCTCCCTCGTCTCGATAGATGGGGTGGCGATGGTAGGGGCCTCCTTCGTCTCGGTAGATAGAGGGACGACAGTAGGGGCCTCCCTCGTCTCGGTAGATGGAGGGACGACAGTAGGGGCCTCTCCCTCGTCTCGGTAGATGGAGGGACGACAGTAGGGTCCTCTCCCTCGTCTCGATAGATGGAGGGACGACAGTAGGGGCCTCCCTCGTCTCGGTAGATGGAGGGACGACAGTAGGGGCCTCCCTCGTCTCGGTAGATGGAGGGACGACAGTAGGGGCGTCCTCCTTGATCGGCAGTGTACGGAGGTACTTTTCTAGGGCGGCCACCCCTGCTCGAAGGGATTCTAACATTTCCTCGGCGGATTCACGCCCCGCCGGTGTCTGCTTTTCCATCGCTTGTCTTCGATAGCGTTGGTCCGGATGATCTGAAAGGTTTTAGTTGGCGTTTGGTGTTGGTGCGACGTCCTCTTTCGACGGCGCGTACGCTTTAAGGTCGGCGATGTGGACCTTTCCTGCGTCCTTTCCGTCTAAGGTTTTGAGGCGATATACTACGGTGGACAATTTCTCGCTGACGCGAAAGGGGCCGCAGTACTTGGGGCATAATTTTGCCGCGATATTGTGGGCGGCCGACGATAATACGTGCTGTCTTTTGAGGACTAATTCGCCTACCGATAGGTGTTTCTCCCTTCTCCGGAGATTATAGTACCTCGCCTGGGAGCGATACGCGGTCTCGAGATTTTCGGCCACCCAGGCGTGTAGGGTGGTCAGCCGAGTCACTCTATCCCCCCACCCCTCGACGTCCGCTACTCCTAATTCCGGTTTTCCTCTCCCTCCGCACGCCAGCACGTGCGGGGCCGCGGTTCCCGTTCGAAATTCAAAAATGCTGGGGAGGATTGGAGTGCGGAGTGGTACGCTGTATTATACGCGAACCTAAAACTCGCTAAATTTTTGTCCCACCCGCGATGATCTTTCTCGATATATGCTACGATCATTGTTTTTAACACCCGATTCACCCGTTCCACGGGATTTGCTTGTGGGTGATACGGCGGGGTAGTTGTCAACGCGATACCATACGAACTCGAGAGCTCGTGAATTGCCCGATTCACGAATTCGGTGCCGTTGTCGGTAAGGATTACTTCAGGGGCGCCCCATCGCGAAATTACGAGATCCTCGATTGCTTCGGAAATCTTAGGGCCAGTGGCCCGGCGGAGAGGACAGCACTCGATCCACTTGGTAAAGAGGTCCTGAATCACTAATAAATAGAGATAGCCTGCACGACTCGGAGGAAACGGGCCCATAATGTCCGCGGCGAGTACGGTCCACGGTGTCTCAACACGGCGCCGTCCCATCAATCCCAAGGGAAGTTGTTGCTCCACCTTGGTTAATTGACAGGTGGGACAGCGCCGCACGTACTCCATCACGGTACGGAAAATGCCCGGCCAAAAATACCGGGTAATAATTCGGCGATAGTTTTTCTCGACTCCGAGATGGCCCGTTTGCTCCTCGTCGTGAGCTTCTCGTAAAATTCCCGGAATCCGATCTTCCGATATCACGAGCTTCCACTCGTCAAGGTCGTCACCGAGGACCTCCTTTACCAATGGATCGGTTCTCCGTCGATAAAGTTTCCCGTCGCGAATTAACCATCCTGTATGCCCCTGGGGATTATTTTGAACTTCCCGAAATTTATCCTCGTACCAACCCGCTTTGATGGCGGCCACAACCGGCATTTCGCTCGCGGAATTCCCTTCCTCGCCGTCCTCGTACATACGCGACAGTGCATCGGGCACGTGGTTCAGTGCACCCTGTCGATAAGCGATAGAAAAATCGTACTCGAGAAGTTGCAATGCCCAACGCGCCAAACGTCCGGAGGGGTTTTTCAACGTACGCAACCACCGTAAACTGTGGTGGTCCGTAATCACGGTAAAATGATACCCCTCCAGGTAAGGCCGAAATTTCTGCACTGCCCATACGATAGCGAGGCACTCCAGTTCGGTTGCGGAATATTTACGTTCGGGTTCCGTTAATGCCCTACTCGCGAACGCGATAACCCTTTCCACCCCTTCGATCTCTTGCGCGAGAACCGCTCCCAAGCCAACCGTACTCGCATCGGTCTGGAGGTAAGGTCTCTTATCTTCTCGAAAGCGGATCGCTGACCGTCTTTCCACCTTCAGGACTGCCCTTTCCTCAACAAGATGTTCAGGGGCTCCGCGACCGTAGCGAAATCCGGGATGAATCTTCGGTACCACGAAGCCATCCCTTTGAAATCGCCGCAGTTGTCATACGTTCCCCGGAACTGGGAAGGACAGTACTGGCGCGACTTTCTCGGCATCAACCTTTAACCCCTCCCTGCTCACCACGAACCCCAAATAACGTACCTCCTCCCGACAAAATTCGCATTTCTCGGGATTTACTATGAGCCCCGCCGATTTAATCCTATCGAATATTCGCGATAGCCATTCGAGATGTTCATCAAAGGTGGATGTTACGATAATAATATCGTCCAAGTACGCGAAAGCGTGCGGCTCCATCTCGGGACCGATAAGACGATCTAACAATCTCTGAAACGTGCCGGGGGCTCCCGAGAGCCCATACGGCATTCGTTTGAACTGAAACAAACCCTTTCCCGGGACGGTAAACGCGGTGATCGGTTTACTAGCTTCCTCGAGCGGAATTTGGAAGTACGCTTGGCTTAAATCGAGGGTGGAAATGTAACGCGCGGCACGTAATTTGTCAAAAATACTCGACATGATCGGGAGCGGATACGCGTCCTTCTTGGAGACCTCGTTGACCTTTCTGAAATCTAGGCAAAATCGATACTTGCCATTCGCTTTTTTCACCATGACGATAGGGCTCGACAATTTGCTATCCGATGGTTCGATAATATCATCCGCGAGTAATTTATCCACTTCGCGATAAATGGCTTCCTGCACCTTCGGCGATACAGGGTAATAACGTTGTTTAATTGGTCGATTATCTCCTACGTCAATTCGATGCCGGGTTAGGGTGGTTAGACCCGGTAACGCGGCGAAATTTTTCATCTCGGTCTCCAAGAACTTACGCAGCCGCTCCTCCTCTTCCCCGGTCAACGTTTTTAATCCGCAACAGAGTGGCACGCGAGAGATGGGCTCAAAAGAATGCTCTTCCGTCGGACGCGACGCGAAATACCAGACCGCTCGGTGGTACTCGACAACGATACCGAATTTTGCGATTGCGTCGATTCCCAATACGAGGGGATTCACTAAATTCTCGAGAACATATGCGAAAATTTCCCGGGTCTCTGACCCGATACGCAACACTAATGTGACTTCGTCGGTGGCTCGATCGACGGACCCCGTGGCCAGGAGGAAAAAGCAAGGCCGTTTCGCGGCAGTCACTTGCACCGTATTCCCTAATTGATTTATTACCTGCCGACTAACGAAAGATACGGTCGACCCGGAGTCGATAAGTGCGCGAAAAACGCTTTCTCCAACATGGGTATCGAGAACCAAGAGGGAGGGGCGCGGCTCGCGGTGATCGTCTCGCGAGAGTTCATTTACGCGCGCCGAAATCAACGGGATTGGAGCCGCTCCGGTTCCCCCGAGCGGCTCCTCCGCCGGTTTCCCGACTTCGGACCACAACGCGGGCATTCCGATATCCTTATTCCCGGCTCCCCGCACCCGTAACAATGTACTCGATGTTTTTCGGGGCAAACCCTTGCCCTATGACCCAGTCGGCGGCAATTCCAGCCTTCCAGCCGCCGGTCGCCGGCTGTTTTTCCGACGAGTCGCCGGCTCGGCTGGAATCGGTCATGGTCGCCGCCTCTCGGCGCTCGCTCGAGCGCGGCTGGTCTGCTCGCGGTCGAGAACGCTCGGGAATACTCGGCCCCGCTCGGGAGTAGCCTCTCGGCGACGCGGCTTGCTGCGCGCCCAAGTTCCCCAACGGAGAGGTACGGGGATCGCGGGAACGAGAGGGTCCCGCCACATCCCACGACGCGCTACGCGTCCCCCCACTCGTCTCTCTTACCGCGTTTACGCGTTCGAATCGGCTCTGCACGCTATCCGAATTTCTCGGAAAACCCCCCGTTCGCTTGTTGTACCGGCGCGGATCATACGCGAACTCGCTATAAGTTCGCGCGGGGTTTCTATACGGCTCCGGGTCCACGGAGCGGAGACGCGCCTCCGCTTCCAGTAATTCGCCTTCTAACTCGTCGAGAGATGACATTAGGCGGAGGGGTACTATCGCGCGTAATTCGGCCCTCGCGCCCCAGGACACGGCCTGCATCTTCTGGTCCTGCGGCCACGGTTTCTCGAGACGCTTAAACATAATTCCCATTAACGTCAGATAATCCCGGACCGGTTCGTCGGGGCCCTGCTTCCGCGCACGGAGGTCACGCTCTAAGTGCTCCTGATAATTGGGGTCTGAAAAATTTTCCCGGTAGGCTCGCACGAAATGCTCCCAGGTGCGAAATTCCCCCTTCCGGTCGTACCAGAGGGCCGCCATCCCGGAAAGACAAAGCGACAGATAACGCAAGAGGTCCGCATCATCGAGATCTGCGCATCTCCGGATACTCACTAACCGGGCGAGGCACGTCTCAGGGTGGTCCTCCCCTGAAGTACCGGCAAAACTAATGCGCCATTCCCGCAGCACCTCGTACGCCGCTGGCCTCCTTGACCCCCGCGACGGACCCCCGATAGCGGCGGAGGAGCGATTTGACTCCGTTTCTCGAGATTGTCGTGGGGTCGGTACGGGAAGGCTCATTACAGTTTTGTATAGGCCGTCTCTCGGCAAATTCAAGGACGCCTTGGTGTTATTTATGAGGGGCTCGGGTTTTTCCGGGTGGCCTGCGTCTCGTCCGTCCACTAGGGACGGCCACGCGTGCCGCTCCCCTTCGTCCCCCGAGCACTCCTCGTAGTCGGATCGTTCGTCCTCCCCGCCCCTCCAACCGACGAACATTCTCGATAGTCACTGGGAATCTTTTCCCCCCACTAATAACGCGCGACCGCTGTGTTTCTCGAACTCGAGATCGTAAACACGCGTGGCAAGGACAACTGCCGGCCCGGGATGTTTACGTTCCGCGACACTAACCGTAGCGTCGTTCTTAAGATAATCCCTCTATTGAGAATCGAAGCAATACCTGGGGCAATAATGTTCCTCGAGACCCGTGACGCGTAAACAACTATTGTTCGCGGAATTCTGTTCCGCTTCGCGTCGCACTCCAATCGACCCTAACAAGACCGCTATTATAACAGGGTATTATTAGTTTGGGGCTTATAACGTACGCGTTATCTGCACGAAAAAAAAAACCAACAAAAGAAAACCAAACAGACGCGAACTACGCGTGAATAAATTTGGCCGACTAAGTAAACCAAACGAACGAATGAATTAAGGCAAATAAATAAATTAAAACCGACGAATAACTTAAGACAAAATGAATAAATTAAAACGAACGAATAAATTATTATGATGTAACGTGCTCGGTTTCTCGCGGCTCGTTGCAACGGACGGGACTCGCGGCCGGATTGAGCTCGCCGTGCCAGGATTCGTAGGATACGCGAGTGGAATAGACGGGGTGAAATAAATCGTCGCAGAGGTTACTTTTCAACGGCTACGGTTCGCGGCTCGTTCGTCGGTACGGTGTCGGACGTCGCGGTTTCGGGACGCGTGTTATCGCGGGCCGCGGTTTATCGCGGTGCGAACGTTCGCGTAGTGCGGCTTATCGGTTCGCGTCTTATCGGGACGCGATACGACGGGGGCACGGCGTCGACAGCGGGCGACACGCGTGGGCGGCCGAGAGTCGATCTCCCTTAGCCTCGGCGGCAACTCTCGTCGGTGCCGTGGCCATGGTGTCACGACTTACGGGCAATCCTCTGCGGAGGATCGTGATTTCGGTGGTGCGGAGACGCCAGCGGGGGTCTAGTCGCACGTTTCCAGTTCACCGGCCGAACGATAGCAACTACGGTTACATAGTCCGGCCAGGGTCTCGTCCAGGTGGGGGCCAGGGGCAACGGCGGTTACCGGGAAGACGGAGAAGACGGCACGAACACCGGAATACTTACACGAGGTTCGTGTGTTTGTCGTGAGCAAAAGTCCGTCTCGACTGTCGTGACTCGAAATGTACTTATCGCTATGTTCTGTATGTCTGAGTTCGCGGAAGGTCCGGAAGCAAAAGAGGCCCGTGCCTGCTCGCGGGTTCCCTTTATGCCCTCAGCGCTCTAGGGCGAGGGGCGCGGCGCGGAATGGTTTTCGGCGGAAGTTCCGGTGTTCGTTTCGCGTCCGGTTCGCGCCTTCTTGTAATATGGCGGTTTCCGTTTCCCGCGTAACCCGGTTTCTAGGCGCGGGGGCGCGAAGCCCGGGGTCGATGTCGTTCGGGGATCGTCGGTTACGCTCGGGGGTAGTCGCGGCGGCGCGTGTTCCCGTTCGTAACAGGCCTGGAATATCCAGGTCTGTTACAATGAAATAAATAAATTAAAACAAACGAACAAATTAAGACAAAATGAATAGATTAAAACGAACGAATAAATTAATATGAAATAAATAAATTAAAACAAACGAATAAATTAAGACAAAAGAAATAAATTAAAACGACCGAATAAATTAAGATAAAATAAATAAATTAAAACGACCGAATAAATTAGGACCAACACAGGGCACTACTATCGCCCAATCACCTTAAAACGTACGCCCCCAAATTATCATTCCATACCCTTTACCAGTATAATTCAATTTAAATGATATTAAATAACATACGATAAAATAACATAAAATAATACAAAAAAAAAAGAAATGTGTTTTGCCGAGTTGGTTCGCCGATTGAGGCTTCCTCTCGCGAAGCCCGTTCGAAAACGACTTCGAACACACGAAATGCAATCGAGCGCGTTCTCCACGCCTCGTCGAAACAGCTGTGATCGACCGTAACACCCGCAATCCGCGACAATTCCCTCGATTTCCGACCTCGCGAAATTCCCTACGCGAGTCCTTCGATATCTCCGTGCCTCTCTCCGTTATCGGGCAAGCCCTTACGAGAGAGAGGTCCCTGTTCGGGCGCCAATTTGTAACGCCGTCCCTTTTTCCACGCTTGTCGAGGCGGGAAGCGGGGACGACTCCGGGAATTTACTGGCGTGGACGCCGGGAAGCGCACGGCCGTGATGATACGCGGTCCTCCCGGTACAAAGGCTGTCTCGAGGGTCAACCTCGATTCTCACGAAATCAGATGCCGTATGTTCGGGCGCCAGGCACCGGACGGGTGCCGCACAAAATACGCGAAGGGCACCCTCAAGAAGCCGAGATAGAGAGTGGCACGAATCGGGTCCAAGGGTCGGACACAGAGGGATCGAGGACAGCCCCCACGGCAGGGCGGATCGCGTAGGGCAAGAGAACGTGGTAGACAATATGGCTCGATATGGTATTTATTACACGATAAATACAGGTGCGCGGCCACGTGGCCGCTCCCGGAGCCCGCGCTCTCGTACACTATTGCGGCCGGTGGTCTGCTCGCGGCGCGTGTCGGTCGAATTACGATATTTCCGCGGGCGTACGGCTTCCCGGTACAGTACGGACCCCCGACGGGGCGATATTCCGCGGAGCGCGGCTGGACGGCGCGATACAGTGACTGTCGCGGAACCTATGTCGCGATACGGTGTTCGGAACGCGCGAACAATACGGCGAGATCCCGAGAATACTTTCGGCGATCGATCACGCTACGACTTCGGCGGCGTTTCCCCCGAGGAAGACTTCCCGAAAGATAACCTACTCGAATTTTCGGAAATTCTCCAAAAGCGCCGACGGTTCGACGCGAGACCAATGGCTCGGGACGAATTTCGTCTCGGCCCACCAACGTTGGAGAATGCGACGGGCTGCTTACGCCTCGACGAGGTGAGCCGTCTCGTTCTCCCACGAAATTCCCACTAAATTTCCCGATAACCTCTCCGAACCAACTTGCACGAATCTTTCTCCAGAAGGGAGAGATTAAATGAAGGAGGGACCACTGCGTGGACTTACCGTATTCACGATAAAAGGGCTCTCGATACTCCGCGACTGCTTCCGGCTTCCCTTCTGCGTTGCCGAAGGCACGGTACTTTTAATCCCTGGGCGGAACGCTGGATTGGCCCGATCGCGATACTTTCTCGCGTACTCGCGATACTTTCCCGCGTACTCGCGGTAGCTCGAAAACGGTTCGGGTTTCGAAGATCTCGAGATGGAAGCGATATTAGATACGATCTCAGACGCGGAGCCACACGATATTCTCGTTAGAGCGTTCGCACGACAGTGGTCCTTCGATTTTCGTCGCGCGATCGCGAGGACTTCCTTATCCCCACTCTCGCGCGCTAGTCTCGATTTTCTCCTAAAGGGGCGCGCTAGTTGCAAGTTCCCGGGAAAGCAGGGGCGCATTCTCGACGGGTCCCTGGGCCCCGGACCCCCGCGATAATTTCTGCGAAATCGCGGAATCACCAAGAGGTCAGTCTCGCTCTGACCCGATGAGGCGGAGGCACTACCTTAGTCGAAGCCCATATTCCAATCCTAAGGGGAGGCGGCAGCAGATCTAGGGCGATCCTTTCCGTTGTTCTCGTAAGGGCTTCTCTCTCGCCGCTCGCCTCCAGGTTGTCCTGCCTGAGTGCGTTTCCTCATCCTACCGCCACTTGCACCGGTACCGGATTTTCCCTTTATTCTCGTTGTGTTGGCCGCATTTCGTCGAGTGCTCCTCCTGTCATTTACCCTGGAACTTGCCCCGCTCGGCACGCGAAAAACTCGTTAGCAATCGATATCGGATCGATACTACGCTTCCTCGGGGAACACCCACGCTCGAAGTCGGCGCCAAAAGGGCAGCCCGGTCCCTTCGATACTCAGGGGTAGGCGGACCAGTGACGTCGCAAAATTTGCAACGACACAGTATATAAAACATATAGTAAAAGCAAATTAGGAATAAATAAAAATGATTGATATATGATTATTGCAAAATTGTATTGTGCATAGAAATGATTATTATATGATTATTTATCGTCGTCGCAAAAAACTTTTTCTTCTTAAATAATTTATCATTTTATATTCGAATGTGATTTCTTAAAGTTTTTTGCGATGACGATTAAAAAAAGAAAATGTTTTTATCTTTAATAATAACTGTGGTATAAAAAGTGTTGTGTAGGCGGTTTTCGTAAAACTCATCCAAAATAGCAAACTTTTATGGTCTGTATCTTTGAAACAATTTCGAAGATTATAAAATGATAGCTCAACCCCCACCCTCCCCCCTCCCAATTGTCGCTCGGGCTACAAAATATTTCAGTTTCATCCAAATTCGAAACGTAGTCCCAAAAAAATGATTTAATTCACATGGAATCATCCCTTTCCTAATTTGGATATTTCCTTAAAAAAAAAGAAGAAAATAACTACCATTCTTGTTTTTACAATATGTGTGTAATTGACGTATAATAATATAAGAATGGGCGATGCTATTTCACCAAGAGGCAGGGACGATTCCTATCCCCATGATGGTGTAGAAAAGAGATACCGATAGTTTACCTAAGGAGCTGTGAAAAGCCCCTGAAACCTATTCTTTTGTGCCATGCACAGCAGGGAACTGTCACCGTGCTCTCGAAGGGCCATCTAGAAGCAATAAGACGTTCAAATTTATGGCCCCACCGCCGTCGGGAAAAATTTCCAGCACGAAGTCCACTTTCCGACCGGCAAATTTCTGACCCGCGTTCTTAAATGTAAGTGCCCAAACATCTTCACCGTCTTGCCCGTCTTGTCTGGGCCGACCTTAAAAGACTCAGGAACGACGTGCGCCACAATGGGGTATGTGAACCCTTCGATCTCGATGGTGGTTGTGAAATCCCCTAGAGTTTTATTTGATGCGGATCCTATACCGTCAAAGCAAACTTGATTGTGTTGCAAACGCAGCGCGCCTATTTCATTGTAAACGTCTGCTCGCATTAAAGTTACATTCCTTCTGGTGTAGATAAGAGCGGTTATCTCTGAGTTATTTATTACTACTGGTTTAAGGTACTTTTCTTTCGCTATCGCCTCGACGAAACTGCCGTCCACCACGGCTGACGTCTTCTTTGAACATTTGGAGGCGACGTGCCCAAATTCTCAACAGTGGAAATATTTTGCGCCTTCGTCCTTCACCGGGCACTTGACTGCTCGATGTCCTCTCCCTCCGCAGTTGTGGCACCTCTCGACGATCTGCTGCTGACCGTCCGCGGCTCGTGGTCCTGGTTTCTCCATGTATCCACTGGCTCCTGTCGCTTTCCTCGGAAATCGGCTAACGTCGGCCGCCGCTGGTGGTACAACCTTCTCGAACGCGGCGAAAAGGTCAGCTTCTGTCCTGAATCTTTCTATGCGGGCTTGATTTCGCAATGTCGCATCTGGAATTCCTTCGAGAAGATATTCAATAATTTCATCTTCGTCGATAGGTACGCAATTACCCAGGATTAATTTTTGGTGATAGTAGTCGCTGAAATAACTTGAGTAAGGATTAGCACTCTTCTTGATTGCTCGAAGGATGGACAAAAAACGGAAAATCGGTACATGCTTCGCGCAGTTGTGGCATCCTCGATTGCCACACGCCGGAAATACGAGGATTGTCCGCGACGGATCGAACATCCCTCGTTGTCTTTTTGCGGGATTTCCTCCGGAACGTCCTGGGAGCGTCTCTCCTCAAGGTTTCCCGCTTGCTCCAGGGTAGAAAAAGAGAGTTCGGGTCCCCCCGGGACCCGGATACGATCCTGGAATTCGCGTCGCGCCAAGTGGCGCGGCGTTTAAAACGTATTATCACTCTGCCCTTAGTCTATCGAGACCGTACCATTGAGAGCGCTCGCGAGTGCCGATATCGTATTTGTAAGATCAGAGAGGTGCCCGGTTTTACGCCACAGGCTCGCAGGTACGTGGCAATTTTGCCACGTCACAATATATATATATGTATATATACTGTAACGTCGTCCCTTTTTCGCCGCGTGTTAGGACGGGGATCGGGGACGACTCCGGGAATTTACAGGCTCTAAGGCCGGGCCGCGCACGGCCGTGACAATGCGCGGTCCTCCCGGTACAAACGCGATCTCGAAGGTCAGCCTCGGACTGCACGAAAAGAAGAGCCTTCTGCTCGGGCGCCAGGCACCGTAAGGGTGCCACGCGAAACACGTTGAGGGCACCTTCGAGAAACACGAGATGACATAAAGCATGAAGGGGTCCAAGGGTCGGACACGGGATAACGGGGACAGCCCTCACGGCAGGGCGGATCTCGCAGGTTACAGTAACGAGAAACGTCGTCGGCTCTATTAGTTCTTTATTATAAAATTGGGGGGTTTACAATCACGCGGCCACGAGGCCGCACCCGAGAGCCCGCGCTCTTCATACATGTTAGCGAAAAGGTGGAGGGTTCGCAGCGCGTGGTTGTCACGGAATAAAATAATCCGCGCGCGTACGGTAGCTCGGTACGGATCAAACGCCCGTTAGGGCGGGATTTCGCGGAACGCAGATGGACGGAGCAAATACAACCGGACTGTCGCGATTCTTGTTCGCTAAACGATATTATGGTCGATTACGATCTCACTACGACCGCGGCTCCGCCGAGGAAGACTTTCCGAATTCTACAGGGATCGGGAAAACTACCGAAAAACTCAAAACGCCGACGGTTCGGCGTGAGCGAACTTGCTCGAGACGATAGGCGTCTCGGCACACGAAATCTTGAAAACGCGAAATGACTCGAACCAACTCGGAATAGATCACCAAAAACCGTCAGGAAGGACCACTGCGTGGACTTACCGTCTCGCTCGACACGGGATTCCCTGGTCCGCTCTCGCTGCCCGTTCGCCAATTGCCCGGCACGGAAGTTGATCCTCGCGGCGGGTGTATTAGCACCCGTTAACGCGGCGACGCGAAACTTGCGAGCCGGGACACGAAAAATCAACCGCGGAAGTTCTTATAAAACCTCGGGATTTCGGCAGCGATCGCGGACCGGTACCCTACGCGACGGAAGCAATCACGACAGTCCTCCTTCGCTAACCGAGACGCGACGATGAGGTCCTACGTTACCCCCACCGCGGCCCTAATTCCGATTTTGCCTAACGGAGCGTGTTACGCACGAGTTTCCGGGGACACAGGAACGTATACTCGACGGGTCCAGGAGCCCCAGACCCACGCGAAAAGTACCATCCTCCCGGCCGCTCTTGGCGGGCGGGGAAAAAACCAAAGGGGTCAGATCCTAGGTCTGCCCTGACGAGATCTCGACACTACCCCCGCCGGGACCCCGTTGCAAGTGGCTGAGGTGAGGCGGCGGCAGGACTGCGACAAGACGTCATGATGTTCGAGAAGGGGTCCTCGTCCTGCAGGCTCGCCTCCGGGTTGTCGGGCCCGAGTGTGTTATCTCCGTCACAATAAAGTACCAGTACTGGATTTTGTTGTCCGTAATTCGTCGAGTGTTCCCTGATTAAATCCTCCTGAAACTCGGCCAGGCTCGGCACGCGAAAATTCGTAAATGGTCGATCCCTGATCGATACAGAAGTTCCTCGGGGAGCGCTTCCTAACCGATAGAGCAGTCGTAATCTACGCGAAAACGCAGTCCGGTCCCTCCGATGTTCGTTATCGGGTGGGAAAGTGACGTCGCAAAATTTGCAACGTCACAATACATGTTGTCACGTTGCCTCGATATTCTTCCTGTCGGACGGGAGAAAACCTGGGAAACTCCGAGTATTTATGGGATATGAGGCCGGGCCGCGCATCGGCCGCGCGGTACGCGATCCACCCGGGACAAACGGCCGCTCGCAGACTCGATTTTCGCGACGATTATCCTAGATGTTAATTTACGAACGGGCGCCGGACATTTGTGTGTGCCACACGAAACGTTAACGGAAACGCGAATCGCGGTTTCGAGTCTGCGAGAGTCGCGCGATACCTTGGATAGCGACTGCCCGGGTCAGGGTCCTAAACGAAGGGAGTACGGGACGTTCCCTGCGGCGGGAAGGTTAACTAGTACTCGGGTATGGGCTTCTACGAACATTTATTTCACTTGGATGGTACAAGAGGCTGCCGGGGGATAGCCCGGCAGCAGGTCTAAGAGAAGCCCGCGCGATTACAATGGTTTTACGGCAGATCTTTGGCCGCTCCTGCTATTGTCGCCCGAAACTAGATGTGTCGTGTCGAACACGGCCGCGCACGCGATGGACAGCGTCTATTTCTCGGTGATTACCGGGTGAGAAGCGACCGGGTTTCGCTGGACTACGCGAACGGAATTTTTCACTTGACTGCTACCGTCGGCACGAGCCGGAAACGGCGATACCAGCACGTCGCGTCGTCCCACCGTAGGACGTCTCGTGGCTCGCAAACTAATTAAATTCTCTACACCAAAATCGGTGGTTGAAGCAGCCACGAGGTGGAGATGGTCTTCGTCTCCTGTCCGATTTCCCTCGACGGCGCCTCCAGGTTGGTGAATCCGGGCTCGATCTCACAACCGCTGTCCTGGTGCGGGATTTCCTCCGAGCCGTCCCTTGAGCGCATCTCCTTGATGTTTTCCATTTGCTGGAGAGTACGAAAAAGGGTCCGGGCCCCTCTGGGACCCGGGTACGATCCCGGAAATTCGCGTCGCGCCAGATGGCACGACGTTCAAAACGCATTATTACGCTATCCTTGGAGTCTCTTGACTTTCCTGGGAGAGCGTTTGCAAGTGCCGGTATCGCATTGGCACGGCCAGAGGGCGGCCCGGTCTTCCATTACCGGTTCGGAGGGACGTATGTAATTTTGCCACGTCACAACTCCCCCCCCCCCTCCCGAAAAAGACCTGGCCGTACCGGTGACTGCCAGCGATCAGGCTTTCGCGGGCTCGGCAACGAACGCTCAACCTCAGAGAGTCCTATGGATTACACAAAAAAAATTTTACCGACAAATACCCGTCACCAAGATATTTCAAGACAAATACTTACAGTACAATCACAAAGGTTCAGGCGAGACACCCGCCTCCGGCTGGCACCAACTTACTCTGGTTCACGAAATTCTTATTTAACTCGGACGGAGTTTGAGGGGATGCGGTTATCGCAACGGAAAAATATTTAGAGACCTATATGTTTCGGCAACTACTATTTATTTAATATTTGTCGTCCTGTTGCCTCGCCGCCAGTCTTCTTCTTTCTTCTTTTTATTATTGTTCCCCTCAGGGTTACAATCCTCGCTATAGGTTCACACCTAACCTATGCGTTCACCCATCTTTCGACGGGCCCCAAAACCAACGTCGCTTAACCTCCACGATCACCATCCCACAACACCACCGGACGAGCCACCACTCGCCGGCGCCTCGCCGCCAGTCTTTAATCTGAATTATAAATACTCAGAACACACTTCGCCCCCCCCCCCCTTTATCCGCGGCAGCCACTCTAGTATATACAGGGTGAGTCACCAAACGTTAGCACCTCAAATATCTTTGTTGTTTCTAAAGATACGTAAAATATGGTAAGGACAAAGTTGAATGGTACAATGGGGCTGACACTATACAAAAAAAAAATTTTGTTTTTATGTCATTTTTTTTGGAGATATCAAGGTCACCTTGACTTTTTTAAATGGAACCACCCTTTTTTAAACACCTACAATGATAGTCCCTTTCATTAGGAATTCAGTGACTATAATTAGTCCAAGGTCATTCAAGGTCAAGGACAGAAAAAACGTATAAAACTAAAATATGGAAGCAGAATACATGTATTTTATAAATGTTCGAAATGATGGCCGTCTGCGTCGATACATTGTTGTAAACGAGCTCTGAAGGAATGTTGAACTCTGATAAGTGTATCCGACGTGATATTCGTACATGCTGTGATGATACGCTGACGCATATCTTCAACTGTTGTTGGAGCATCCGTGTACACGGTCTCTTTTAGCAGACCCCATAAAAAGAAATCCAGTGGATTTAAATCAGGCGAACGTGCTGGCCATGAAACTGTTCCGCCTCGTCCAATCCATCGGTTTGGATATCGAGAATCCAACGTTTCTCTTGCTACTCGTGCATAATCAGCAGGACAACCGTCATGTTGGTACCACATATCGTAGCGATTTTGTAAAGGGACATCTTCTAACAAAATTGGCAGATCTACTTGCAAAAATTGAGCGTATTTCTGTCCCGTCATCATTCCGTTAACGAAATATGGTCCAATTACTTTGTCGTTCAAAATACCACACCACACGTTTACGCTCCATTGTTTTTGATGTTCAATTTCTCGCAGCCAGTGCGGATTATCCACAGACCAATAATGGGCGTTCCGTAGATTAATTGAGCCATGATTAGTAAATGTTGCTTCGTCCGTAAACAAAACATTAGAAAAAAATGAATGATTTTGAAGCAATCCCCATTGACAAAAGTTAATTCTATTTTGAAAATCATTCCCGTGCAATTCTTGATGGAGCGATATGTGGAACGGATGAAATTTATGTCGGGCCAGAATTCGTATTATGCTACTTTGACTTATGCCTGCCACTCGGGCAATTTTTCTCGTACTCACGTGAGGATTGACAGCTATAGCTGCTAAAATATTAATTTCATTGTCTTCATTAGTCGTGGGGTTCTTCCGTTTGTACTGTCTTACATGTACACTTCCAGTACTTCGAAACAACCTGTACGTATTAGTGAAAGTATGTCTAGACGGAGTGTTTCGCTCGGGGTACCTTTCTTCATAAAGTAGTCGGGCCTGCACTGCATTGTTTCTACATTCACAGTAAATCGTGATCATATCACACTTTTCAGTCATCGAATATAACATAGCGGAATCGCGTTTGGAAACATACTGATAGTAAATAAGAATGCTGAATAACATTGAAGGACCTTAGTATGTTTACTTTAACTACGACCATAGTATGTTTACTATTTCCTACAAGTCTCAACCGTGAAAAATGTATTCTGCTTCCATATTTTAGTTTTATACGTTTTTTCTGTCCTTGACCTTGAATGACCTTGGACTAATTATAGTCACTGAATTCCTAATGAAAGGGACTATCATTGTAGGTGTTTAAAAAAGGGTGGTTCCATTTAAAAAAGTCAAGGTGACCTTGATATCTCCAAAAAAAATGACATAAAAACAAAATTTTTTTTTGCATCGTGCCAGCCCCATTGTACCATTCAACTTTTTCCTTACCATATTTTACGTATCTTTAGAAACAACAAAGATATTTGAGGTGCTAACGTTTGGTGACTCACCCTGTATAGAAAACTCACTCATTCCCACACAATACAAAAAGGTAACCTATCCTATAACAAAAAACTGCTTATCTTAAAACCTAATTTCGTCGTACCTTATAAGTATGGGAACATGATCAGAAAAATACAAGAGAAACTGCAGCTAATTTTCTTTGACTGTTCGTCCGCGGCGGCACAATTTCAACTCGGGAACAGGGTGGGGGCGCGGACCGGCAAGTTAAAAAAAGAACGGCACTTGGGGCGGCCTAGCCCTGATGTCCCCAGGGGTGATGTGGCCCGCCGGCCTTCCACATTTGGCCGCATTTCGGGTACGACTTGATCGTGTAGCCGATCCGGCCACATCGGAAACAATACGTGGTTTCTGGGGCCGTGCAATATCGGTGCTTATGGCCGCGAAGGCCGCACCTCCAGCACCCATTCTGCCTGTCTCCTCTGCGAACATGCTGGTTCCGGCAGTTGGGGGAGGGACCATCCGGCGGTTCGGCGTCTTTGGGGCCGTCATGGAGGGGTATCTCGGCAGCTCTCCTATCGGGGTAGGTCGCACAGCCCTGGGTGGATTGGCGGCTTCCTCTGCCTGCCTCTGGTGGATGCGTACCAGGCCCTCTCGATGTTCTAGTTCGAACAAGTCCCCCATTGTCATCGGCGGGTCAGCGGAGGTCGCTTGTGGGCTTTGGCTGCGCTGCGTTGTTGGCGTGGGCGGCGTAGGGGTCTCCTCATCCTTGTTCTCTTCGAGACCCGCGGCCAGCGTCGCTGGCTCCGGCAGCTTTCCATCGGTGTTGTTCTCCGACACCGCATCGAGTTAATCCCCCCAATCTTCCGACGTGTCGTCCGTTGTGGGCGGACCGGGTACGGCCTCCGGCTCCTCGTTGACCCTGGCTGCGGGCTCTACCGCTGGGTTATTCTCGACCGTCTGGTCCGGCAGGGGTTCCAATGGCAATTCCTCCAGGTCTCCATCCAAGGTATCGTCGTGGCCCGGCAGCTGATCGGACTGAGGGCGGTCGACGGCCGACTCGTAGAGGGTGTCGGAGCTCTCCGACTCCTCCTCCACTGTTACCTCCGCCTCCGAGGGGGGGGGGGGCAGTGTTTCGATCGGTGGGGGACGGAGATTATTTGTCCTTCGCTCCTTCCTATACATCGCGGTCAGGAGGTCCCGCAATACTCGGCCGATTTCCAAACGATATTCGGAGGCGTCGGCAGCTTTAACCGTTTGAGTCCCAGGGGGTATTGAAAAAACACTGTCGAAGAATCCCAAACAGCGCGACCGCGCTTTCTCTAAATGAGAATTTTTATTTTGTAATGTATTATTGCATTATTATAGTATTATTCTACCTATTGTAAAATGTACTATTTACATTAAAAGAAGCTGTGTGATGTACTTGCGTCAGTAAATCTGAGCGCGCGACTTCGACAATCGGTAACGCACCGTCAGTTGTCCACAATGCTCGAAATGTGCTGGGTTTTCTCGACATAAAATCTCAACAGCGCGATCGCGCCGCTTGGGCCTCAAGGTTAAGGACCTCCATTAGCCCGTCCAGTTTCCATCTTCAGTAAATAACGGCCGTAGAAAAACTGTTAATTTTAGGCCGTATTTTTTTCCTCTCGTGATGGAAGGTAGCCCTCTAGGTCATGCGCCTTGCCGAGATCTTTGCCGTCTTCCGTAACCAGACCGTAAACAAGGGGCGAGATTTTCTTTCGTACGATTACCGGTCCGACGTATTTCGGAACTAATTTAGCCGCGAAGTGTTGTGCCGTTGACGAGAGGACGCGTTGCCGTTTTAAAACTCTAACCCCTACCTCGAACTCCCGATCGCGATGTCGTAAACTATAATAACGCGTCTGTCGATGGTACGTGTTTACCAAATTTTCGAGCACCCAGCTCCTCAACGTTGGTAGCTGGTCGACTCTTTCTTTCCACCGCTCGTAGGAACCTAGCTCGTAATCTATAGGCGGCTAGGTTCTCGCTCTCGCGCAGTTGGCCGGTCGCGGCTCTTGCCCGAAATTTAAAAAGGCTGGGGAAGCCTGTAAAACGGAATGCAGTGCTGTATTGTAAGCGAATCTGAATTGGGGTAGGTGCACGTCCCAACACCGATGGTCCCTGCCTATGTACGCGATGATCATGGTTTTTAAAATCTTATTTACGCGCTCAACCGGATTCGCCTGCGGGTGGTAGGGGGGTGTCGTGCTTAGCCGGATTCCGTATTCTCCGGCAAGGTCACGTAAGCATTTATTCGAAAATTCCGTGCCATTATCGGTTAATAGCACGTCGGGGGTTCCCCATCGCGAAAAAACTAAGTTTTCGAGAGCCTCGGCGATTTTCGGATACGTCGCACGTCGAAGCGGGACGCATTCTATCCATTTCGTGAATAGGTCTTGTATCACGAGGAGGTAAGCATGGCCGGACCTGCTAGGAGGGAACGGCCCCATGATATCGGCAGTCACCACTGTCCACGACATGTTAATACGGCGCCGGCCCATCAACCCGGAAAAGAGTGTCTGCTCCACTTTCGTTAATTTACAGGTCCTACAGCGTCTTAGGTACTCGACCGCAGTCCGATACATTCCGGGTCAGTAGTAGCGAATCGCGATACGATGTTTTCTCAATTCGTAAATGTCCCGGTTGCGGACTATCGTGTGTCTCTTGCAGGATCTCGGTTCTGCGTTCCTCGGGGACAACTAGTTTCCATTCGTCCCTGGCTTGCCCTAACGTTTCCGCGATAAGGGGATCAGTTCTTCGGTAAAACAGTTCCCCGCTTCGAATGGACCAGTCTTTAAATTTTTGCGGGTTCTTCTCGACTTCCGAGAATTTTCCCTCGTACTACCTCGCGCGTACTGCGGCAACTATCGGAACCCCCCCCCCCCCCAATGACACCTTCCCCCTAAAAAACGCACGAGAGTGCATCCAGCACTTTATTTAGGGCACCTTGCCGATATACTACTTGGAAATCGTATTCCAGTAGTTGCAAGGCTCACCGCGCTAGCCGCCCTGATGGATTCTGCAGTTTTCTCTCTCAACCACCGTAAACTATTATGATCCGTTATTACGGTGAACCCGTAGCCTTCTAAATATGGTCTGAATTTCTGCACTGCCCAGACTATTGCTAGACATTCTAACTCTCTGCCGCGGATTTTCTCTCCGGCATCGTTAGTGATCTATTGGCGAACGCGATGACCTTTTCGATTCCCTCTATCTCTTGTGTTAGAACGGTGCCTAATCCTACCGTGCTCGCATCCGTCTGCAAGGTGAATGGGATTTCGAAGTCGGGGCACGAAAGGTTTGGTGCTGTCGCGATCGCGTCCCTTAAGGTTTTGAAGGCGGATTGTTGTCCGTCTTTCCATCCCGATTCCCGATTTTTCCGCATAAGATTGTTTAGCGGTTCGGAAAGTGATGGGAACCCTGGGATGAACCTCCTATACCGGGATGCCATTTCCAAGAATCGCCGTACCTGTTTCACGTTTTTCGGAAGGGGGTACGATAAGATCGGCTGGAGTTTCTCCGTGTCGACTTTTAACCCTTCGTGGCTAACAACGAATCCTAAATATCGGACCTGCTGTCGGCAAAATTCGCATTTATCGGGATTTATTATTAACCCAGCCTCTTTGATTCGTTTTAACACGCACTCTAGCCATTCGAGGTGTTCGTCGAACGTTTTTATTACGATAATTATATCGTCTAGATACGCGAACGCGTGAGGTTTCATTTCTGGCCCTATTAACACTAGAACTACGGAAGATTGACGTATACCTACTTCTACCGGAGGGGTCAAAATGACTTGTTTCTTAAATTACTAAGACATTTAAGAAAAGACAGCAAGTTTTACGTTTTTATATATTTTTTAATTTTATGAACAAAAATTGAATATAATCTGAATATAATGTCACGTTACCTGGGTTTTCCGGCCCGTCGGACGGGAGAAAACTTGGGCAACTCCGGGTATTTATGGCCTTGAGGCCGGGCCACGAATCGGCCGCGCGGTACGTGGTCCTCCCGGGACAAACGGCACGTCGTGAACTCGGTTTTCGCGAACTCTATTTAAGGAACGGGTCCTTCGAACGGGCGCCAGGCACCGGGAGGTGCCACGCGAAGAGTTTACGGATCTCTCCGAAAAGCTAAGCGTAATTCCGATTCCACGACGGCCGCGCGATATCCTGGACAGCTCACCCGGGGCCAGGATTCTAACGAGGGGAGTGCGGGACGTTCCCCGCGGCGGGAAGGTTTCTCACAAGAATTCGTTCGCAAAAACGTCCCCGAGCCAACGCGAAATAGGTTGCCAAAATATGCGAGATAATAAAGCCTGATCGGCGCTTACCAGTCGGCAGCCTCGCCCTGATCTATCGGCAGCTTCGCCCTGATATTATCGGCTCTTCCAAACGGGCACTGATATTCTAATACTTTTCAAGATCTTAAGCAGTAATTCAAGGACTGATACTCGCGAGAGTTTTCGGCACAGTGACCCAGTTCGGTACGGCTCGAGAACGCGGAAGCGAGGCGTCCTCCACTTTCCTAATTTTTCCTACCCCGCGCGACGCTCGGACCTATCATAGTTTAGGGCACGGCAGGGCCGTGCTCGACGGTTCGGGGACCAGGACGTTCAGCAATCGCCAGCGGTCGAGATCGCCGATTGGTTAGTTCTCCCGCGGAGGAAGACCCTGGGCATATTTCTTCTCTGGCGGGTGAGGCATCTGCGAGGTGGAGACGATGGTATTCTCCGATGCGCTTGTCCTCGGCAACTCCTCCAGGCTCCTTAACCCGGGCTCGGTGTCTTCCTCGTTGTCTGGTGACGGGATTTCCTCAGGAGCGTCCTGGCAGCGTTTCTCGGCGGGATTTCCCGCTGGTGGCCGAGTAGGAAAAAGGGTCCGGGCCCCCCTGGGACCCGGATACGATCCTGAAATTCGCGTCGCGCCAAGTGGCGCGGCGTTTAAAAACATGTTAGCTCTACACCCTTGGTCTTTAGAGACCTTCCCAGGGAGAGCGCTCGCGGGTGTCGATCTCTTTCTGCCCTGTAACCGTATCGATTACATATCGATCAAGTGACGCGTTGCCTGAGTAACGCGGGGCCCCACCACAGCTTTCCGCGTCGTCCTGCTATCCTTGTCGTAACAAAGGATCGCAGGATCTCCCATTAATTAGTATGCGCACGCGTCGATCCCCACTCGATAGCGATCGAAGGAGGTCGATGCGAGCCATAGATCCAACACTCTACGTCTAGGCGCGATCGGGCGAACACGCGGATCCGGGAAGATCCCAAAAATTCGGTACGCGGCGGTGAGAGTCAAACCGACTCGGGTACGATATAGTCAAACCGACTACGTTGCCCTCGCCTCGCGTACACCTCAAACCGAGGAGCTGGTCGTGCAAACCGCACGACAGCAGATAAATATTATAATAAATCCAAGTGAGGTGACGAGACGAGGATAACGTGTCAATCCTGAGTGTTATTACATCTTCGAGAATATCGCGTCGTGGTATCCGTACGGGTTAGTGCAGTAGAAGTTACCTCCCCGATACCGGAAGGCATCATAACCCACTATAAGTGACGATTGATGCAATCCTCAGGATCGGAAGAGTAACGGACGCTTCGTACGCGTTGCCATACTTGTACTCTTCCTGAGAAATCAGCCGAGTGCAAGTGTGCTGCGACGGCCCTCCGGCAATCACGAGTATCGCGTCGTGATACGCGTACGGGTTAGTACGGTTGAAGTCACCTCCCCGACACCGGAAGGTATCGTAACCCACTTCAAGTGACGATCGATACAATCCTCAGGATCGGTAAAGTGACAGACGCTTTGTACGCGACGCCACACTTGTACTCTTCCTGAGAAGTCAGCCGAGTGCAAGTGTGCTGCGACGGCCCACCGTCACTCGAATAAATTGTGACGCGTTCAAACCCGTCGAAATAAATCCGTCACGAAATCGTAGAACGTACCGAACGCGAAGCGCGACACCGAGCCGAAATATCTGGGCGTAGAGGAATATAAAACATAGCGGGTGTGCCACCACGGTGGTGATTAAAAATATATATATATATATATATATATATAACATAATAGAGTTTAACGAAATTAGCGTTATAGAATTTAAATAATATTATATCACGCGGACTCACACCAAGGGGTGGAGATCAAAGCGTAGTTTATAAAGTTAAAATAGTATTGCGTCACGCGAACGCATATATACATATATTTGTAAAACATTAAGGATAGAATATACTATCATTCTACCTCCCACATCATCTCCGATTGATTTAAAAGTAGATAGAACCTCTCCGTCTCTCAGACACGAACCAAGCTATCCAAGGGTGGTAACCGTCCCTTGATTAAAGAAGTGTGATCATAGCCGATCACGCATAGTGAGCGACCAATCGGTCATAGGTTACGTGCAGCTGAACGCACTCCACCAATACCGGAAAACACCCGAACCCACTGGATAGTGACGACGGGTGTGATCCTCAGGATTGGCTGGGTGGGTGAGGCCTTGTACTTGCCGTCACACGTACATACACCCGAGTATTCGGCAGACTGTAGGTGTGCTACGGCAGCCTCGGCCGCTAGGAAGCGTTAAAGGCGAAATAAACGGTTACATATTTGGCGCCCGAACAGGGACGGCGAGGTTCGAATACATTAAGCCAATCGGAATTGACTTAAACATGTCAACCGAAACTCGAGCAAAGTCGCGGAAGAATCCGGGTACACCAGTTTTGAGTAATATCGAATCAGGTTCCGGGACAAAGGTGGTTTCTCCGCCTAAAGACCAACTTGACGACCACCTTGACGCGATGAATGTAGAGCAGTTGCGTGATTTAATTCGAGACCTACGATCTAAAATTTCGCGACAGGACGAACGAATCCTCCAACTCGAGGTTAAACTCGCCGCGGGGATGGGTATGCACGTTGAAAACGCGGAAGCCCGTGCACAAATTGCAGATTGGAAACTTGAAGTAGAGTCGCGATTAGATCGCGAAATGGAGGCTAACAAAAAACGCGAACAAGAACTCGATGCGAGGTTAGCCGAAATCAGGGAAACCCTGATTAGCAACGACGAGTTATACGACCGGATTAGTGCACACAAGCGCGAGATGCGGGATTGGAGGCGCGAAATAGAATCACGAATTGACCGCGAATCACAGCTGGCCGCAGAAGTCGAGGAACGTCTCCGTAAGGAGATGCACGATGGCTTCGACGAAGTTCTCGCGCTGACAGAGGTGCCGCGCCGCGTTGCCTCACATGAAGATACAAGGGCACCTCACCCTCGTGAGCAACGCATCGAACAACACGTCTCAAGAGGGATGAATCGTCCGCGTGTTTCCATCCAGCCGGATGCCCCTAACAACCGGTGGCAAGCGTATGAATCCACGAGGTTAGAGGCATCGCATATGGCCGCCTCAAGACCATTCGCCGTAAAGCCCAAACTCCCAGTTTTCGAGGGAAAGGCTACGGAAAAACCTCCGAGGTTTCTGCGCGAGATGCGGCAATTCATCGAGGCCGCACGAGTGCCAGACGATGAGTTAAAGTTCATCATCACGCAGGCACTAAAAGGGGTAGCAAGCGAATGGTGGGACATAGTCACCGAACAAATAACCACGTGGAACGATTTCTCCCGAGTATTCCTCGAACGATTTTGGAGCACCGCCATCCAAAGAAAAGTACGAGACAACCTCGATGCCGGTGTATATCGCCAAGAACCCGGACTGACACGCGTGGCGTACGCCATGAGACTTATCGGAAGCGCACGTGACCTCGTACCACGACCTGCTGACGAGGAAATCGTATTGTCACTCGCCCGCCATTTCACGCAAGCCGTGGACGACTGTGTGTTGGGTCAAAACATAACCACCGTCGATTCGTTCTTGGCCCTATTAGAACGATTCGATAATGGCGGAACGGTGAACCGGCAACGGACAAACGAAAGACAGTCTGGCGAGAAGGAATGGCCACCACGTCCAAATTACGGACCACCACCCCGGAGCCAAACGTACGGGTCGAGCGGGCCGCGCCCGCAGTCCAACGAAACTATCCAACGTCCTTCAAGGGAACCTCCGCGTCAAATGGGCGAATATCAACGCAGGGCGCCAGAAATCCCACGTCCACCCAGGGAAAATTACTCACAACAAGAGCGGCGTTCCGAGGTTCGAAATCAGGAGGATCGACGATGGAATCCTCGCCCGACTCACATTCGAGCGGCGCAAATAGAGGAAGAAAACCCTGAAGAAGGCATTGGGATAGGTGACGAAGAAGTATCCATCCCGGAAAACGAGTAAGGAGGAACTCAGACGAACATCTGAGCGACTTCCCCACTCAGATGAGAGCTACCTCCAAGGAACCATCTAGGGAAGACCTCTGCTTGACGGTTGGATCGATCTTCGGAGACCTCCGACGTGACCTCACCAACGAGGAGTGTCACGAATCAAGACCAGTCGTAGGGACCAATAACAGTCCAGAGGTCTACTTGAAGATCGAGGGCATTCCCATTAAAGCCCTCATCGATACAGGCAGCACCATAACAGCTATGTCAGAAGAATGGTACTTGAAGCACCTAGATCACTTGAAGAAGTGCCCCATGTCAAACGCCGTCGAGCGAGAAGTCGCAAAGTTTTTCCACCTATACGAAGGACCATACGAAGTAACAAAGAGAAAAGGCCCAGCGACGTACGTTCTGCGACGCCCGCAGACAGGAGCTACTAGAGGCACATTCCACGCGACGAGTCTCCGGCGATACCATCGGCCAGACAAGAAGACATACAACGTAAACACAGCTAGTAAGGTACGAATAGAGCCAAGGTGCAAAAACCAGAGCACCCATCAGGTAAATAGAATTCCGTCCAGGCAGAGTGACCCACGACGGGCAGACAAAGATCTTAGCATCACGTCACAGGCCACGACGTAGAAGGATTCCAAGAATCCCCAAACCTATGGCTCATAAGTACGCGCGAAAAAGGACTAATCGTACATTAATTTCACTTCCGTTATGTAGCTTTAAATTACGTTTCCGGTTTCGTTTCCTTAATGCACGAAATGAATTGTTTCTTTTTCTAATGTCAAGTCGTGCACGGGAGAGAACAAATTTTACGTTTCCGTCATGTAACTTTAAATTACAATTATATATTTTTACATTAAGTTAAGTGCAAAGTGAGCAATAATGATTTTTTTTTATCCTTGACACTTGAAACATGACACTGTTTAGTTCAAATTCAAAGATACGCACGAAAATTCTTTGCGCGAAAGAAGCACAGCTATTGTTACGATCATGATTTAAGATGTTTTGATTTCGGCCGTGGTGTCGCGATCGCAGTGCATCTCGACTGCGTTCCTGCGACTGCGATCGCGAATTTAGTGGGGGGGGCATATGTAACCGTATCGATTACATATCGATCAAGTGACGCGTTGCCTGAGTAACGCGGGGCCCCACCACAGCTTTCCGCGTCGTCCTGCTATCCTTGTCGTAACAAAGGATCGCAGGATCTCCCATTAATTAGTATGCGCACGCGTCGATCCCCACTCGATAGCGATCGAAGGAGGTCGATGCGAGCCATAGATCCAACACTCTACGTCTAGGCGCGATCGGGCGAACACGCGGATCCGGGAAGATCCCAAAAATTCGGTACGCGGCGGTGAGAGTCAAACCGACTCGGGTACGATATAGTCAAACCGACTACGTTGCCCTCGCCTCGCGCACACCTCAAACCGAGGAGCTGGTCGTGCAAACCGCACGACAGCAGATAAATATTATAATAAATCCAAGTGAGGTGACGAGACGAGGATAACGTGTCAATCCTGAGTGTTATTACATCTTCGAGAATATCGCGTCGTGGTATCCGTACGGGTTAGTGCAGTAGAAGTTACCTCCCCGATACCGGAAGGCATCATAACCCACTATAAGTGACGATTGATGCAATCCTCAGGATCGGAAGAGTAACGGACGCTTCGTACGCGTTGCCATACTTGTACTCTTCCTGAGAAATCAGCCGAGTGCAAGTGTGCTGCGACGGCCCTCCGGCAATCACGAGTATCGCGTCGTGATACGCGTACGGGTTAGTACGGTTGAAGTCACCTCCCCGACACCGGAAGGTATCGTAACCCACTTCAAGTGACGATCGATACAATCCTCAGGATCGGTAAAGTGACAGACGCTTTGTACGCGACGCCACACTTGTACTCTTCCTGAGAAGTCAGCCGAGTGCAAGTGTGCTGCGACGGCCCACCGTCACTCGAATAAATTGTGACGCGTTCAAACCCGTCGAAATAAATCCGTCACGAAATCGTAGAACGTACCGAACGCGAAGCGCGACACCGAGCCGAAATATCTGGGCGTAGAGGAATATAAAACATAGCGGGTGTGCCACCACGGTGGTGATTAAAAATATATATATATATATATATATATATATAACATAATAGAGTTTAACGAAATTAGCGTTATAGAATTTAAATAATATTATATCACGCGGACTCACACCAAGGGGTGGAGATCAAAGCGTAGTTTATAAAGTTAAAATAGTATTGCGTCACGCGAACGCATATATACATATATTTGTAAAACATTAAGGATAGAATATACTATCATTCTACCTCCCACATCATCTCCGATTGATTTAAAAGTAGATAGAACCTCTCCGTCTCTCAGACACGAACCAAGCTATCCAAGGGTGGTAACCGTCCCTTGATTAAAGAAGTGTGATCATAGCCGATCACGCATAGTGAGCGACCAATCGGTCATAGGTTACGTGCAGCTGAACGCACTCCACCAATACCGGAAAACACCCGAACCCACTGGATAGTGACGACGGGTGTGATCCTCAGGATTGGCTGGGTGGGTGAGGCCTTGTACTTGCCGTCACACGTACATACACCCGAGTATTCGGCAGACTGTAGGTGTGCTACGGCAGCCTCGGCCGCTAGGAAGCGTTAAAGGCGAAATAAACGGTTACAGCCCGCTTAGAAAGTGGCCCGGTCTTCCGCCAAAACTCGGAGGGACGTAGGCAATTTTGCCACGTCACAAAATCAGACATGTTTTGCAAGTTACAGTTATATAAGCAGAACATTTACCACAGACTCGTTTATGGCATGTACCACAAATATTGTTCGTTTTATTATTAGTAAACAGTGCTATTTGACACCGTTTACGTTTCATCGAAATATGTGTCTGGTTTTGTGACGATATAGATGATGATATTCCTTCTGCTTGAACTGTAGATCGACCGGTTAGTTCTTTGTAGTCAATTGCAAGTTCTTCGTATAACTGGAGTAAAAAGTCTTTTCTTGAAATCTTTTCTCCTGTTGTTTCTTTATATAATATCCAGGCATTTATTCCGGCAAGGTCTAGGATATTGTAAAACACTTGTAATGGCCATCTTCGGGATCCAGCTTTCACAGTATATTTCCGAGCCATTTGATCCGTAACATCTACGCCAAATTTGGTATTGTTATAACATGTAACCGTTTCAGGTAAACGTTTGCCATCTTTTTCAATTTTCACTGACTTATGTTTTGAACTGAGCACTAATACTTTTTTATTGGGTTTACTCTTGTATATGGTCAGAGTACATTTTTCTGTTTGATAAAGTACTGTCGAGAAACGAGACATGTTGTCCTTTTTTGATTTTGCAAGTTTAGGTAGTTCTCTCTTATTTTGTCTAATGGTGCCAACTAAGGAAGTTCTTTTAGTTATCAGTTTTGTTGCTAATGGCAAACTTGTAAAGAAATTATCTGTTGTAACTGTTCTCCCGCAACCAATATATGGTGTAACGTCGTCCCCTTTTCGCCGCTTGTCGGGACGGGAAGCGGGGACGACTCCGGGAATTTACGGGCTCGTAGGCCGGGCCGCGCTCGGCCGTGACGATGCGCGGTCCTCCCGGTACAAACGCGATCTCGAAATCCCTCGGAAAATTACGTGAGATGGAAATACGCTACGGAAGAGCCTTCTGCTCGGGCGCCAGGCACCGGAAGGGTGCCGCGCGAAATTCGCGAAGGGGTTTTCGAGATACGCCGGACGACGGAGGACGCGAAAGGGTCCAAGGTTCGGACACGGGATAGCGGGGACAGCCCGCACGGCCGGGCGGATCGCGCAGGTTGCAATAACGAAAGACGAATTCGGCTCTAGACGGTCTTTATTATAAAATCGGGGCGTTACAAGCACGCGGCCACGAGGCCGCACCCGAGAGCCCGCGCTCTTTATACACTTTTTGCGAGAAGGTGGAGGGCTCGCCGCGCGTGGTCGTTCGCTAAAACAATTTTATCCGCGCTAGTACGGTAGTCCGGTATAGCCTTTCGTCCGTCGGAACGGAATTACGCGGTACGCTGGTGGTCGGCGTTATTATTCAAGGGACTGTCGCGGTTTCCTTCCCCGCACGTACGGAACACGCCTACGATGTTCGGAATAACGCTAGTTGTACGGTACGCTACGATCGTCCACCGGAACCAATACGCGTCGGACGGATTTTCCCCCCCGAGGAAGACTTCGCGAAGGGCAATCTACCGATTATCGCCAAAACGCCGACGGTTCGGCGCGAGGACTTTAGCTCGGGACGGCCGCCCGTCCCGGCTCGCGATACCTGGAGAACGCGACGGGAAACCCGCCTCGTTCTCCCGCGAAATACTCGAACCAACTCGCGAGAATACAACAATGCCCTCAGAAGGGTCGGACAGAAGGACCACTGCGTGGACTTACCGTGTCGGCGCTTCGGAATTCCGCTAATCTACTCTACGAACTTCCCCCCTGACTCGGTGCCTCGGAACACCCAGGTGTTTGGTGGTCTCCTGGCCTCGGAATCTCCTTCCCTCGTCCGCCGGTCTCCGTAGTTTCCCTTGGATGTTACAGGGCACTCCTGCGATTTGATGGTTCGCTCGCACAGAACGGATAACGCGGCTCGCGAACGGAAGAACACGGACGTTGCACGGAGAAGCACCGAAAAACACCGGACTCGACGGAAATTACCGAACATTACGGAAGCCACCGCGACAGTGGTCCTTCGGAATTTGTCGCGCGGTCGTGAGGACTACGGTATCCCCACTCCTTGCCCTAGTGCCGATTTTCACGACTGGGGCGCGCTCCTCGCGAGTTTCCGGGAATACAGGGTCGTATACTCGGGGGTCCGCGGGCCCCGAACCCGCTCGGGAAGTTTCTTCCCAAATCGCGAAACGGGACAGATTCGCGATCTGCCCTGATGGGTCCGATCTCACCACCCCCGCCGGAACCCCTTGCAAGTGGCTGAGGTGAGGCGGCGGCAGGACTGTGACACGATGTCTGGATGTTCGGCGAGGGGTTCTCGTCCTGCAGCTCGCCTCTCGGTGTTTCGTCCCATCCGAAGAGATGACCGGTACCGGATTTTCTTATCTTCCTGGCCCGTTTTCGTCGAGTATCCCTGCAAATGGGCCATACTCGGCGCGCGGAAATTCGTTATTTCATATCCCGGATTCATTCGATTCTTCCTCGGGGAACACTTCCTGCCCGTTCGAACAGTCGCGATCGGCGCCAACGGCAGCCCGGTCCATACGCCATTCGTGGAAATACGGAGAAGTGACGTCGCAGAATTTGCCACGTCACAATGGATCTATAAGTTTTAGGACGACAAATTCACCTAAAGGTACGGATAACCTCATTTCGTCTTTTCCTAAGTAGGGAAATGCATTTATACAACATATTTACTTTTTACATCCGACGCCAACCAGAATTTTATACCAAACTTATTCGGCTTGTTTGGCATATACTGCGTAAATCTACATCTGATTTTGGTCGGGAATAATTGCTCATCAACTGTAATGGCAGCACCTGGTTTATAACACATTTGACTGTCTTCAATGAATTTATTCCATACCTCTGAAACTAATGCAAATTTATCTGTTTGCAATCTTTGGCTTCTTTCATTTTTTTTATCGAACCGAATTAGCCGAAGAATTTTGGCGAATTTATTTCTGCTCATTGTCTTAGAGAAAAATTTCGGACCCCATTTTTTGGACCATAAATATGGAAGTTTTAAGTTTTTTGCTTCGTATGCACCACGAGCATATAAAATTGCTATAAACGCATTCAACTCTGCTAACGATACAGTCCAGTCATGGTTATTCAGAATTCGACGAGCTTCTGCTTCAGTGCAAGTTTTTATATGTCTCATAACACTATTGCAGAGTATCAGAGAAAATGCTGTTCTTACACTACCTTTCATAATATGTCGTTTCGCGTATGCCGTTGGACCTGACATTTCTTTGAAAATGTTGTGTACTGGTAATCTTCCTGATGTTAAGCCCTCTTGCAGTTTTTCCACATAGTGCCGTCAACAGATATTTCAGTATCTTGATCGATTACAGACATTTCAACATCCTGATCACTTTCACTTTCAGAATCAGAAAAAACTTGGACATTTTTACTTTTTCTACGCAAAGGTCGAAGTATTTCATCTTCACTGTCAATATCGGATGACTCGCTTGGACTTTCGTTGTTTGATGGAAGGTATTCATTTTTACTTTTAACTAGATCACTTTCATCATACTCTGTATCGGAACAATTTTGTTCCAAATTATTTATTTCTTTCAATAATATTCGCAAATATTTCTGCACTTTGCGTAATGATTTGTACAAACATATATTTCTAAAACTTTACAGATATTTTCCGATATAGTTAGGACGAGGTTACAGCGAATATAGTTGTACTGAGAGTTGTGTTTCAATGTTTCTGATAGACGACTGAGTTGTATATGGCAGTGTTTCTGATGATCGACTGAAAGTAATCTGAGTGAACTTGACTGAAGTAAATACTGCAAGTAATGACCAAGCGTAAACAGTGCAGGGCGTGGGAACAACATTTTTTTGGTTGTTGACAGATCTTTGAGTTTAAAAATATTTTCTTTTACGACTACATAATAAATTGCTACGTTAATGAGTGCCCAGGTTTATTGGGTGCGTAACGCAATAAAGTTATTCAATTCAATCCTTTATTGATCCCCTCAGGGTTACAATCTTAAATACCGCTTCCGCCAACTTTAACCTATCTTACAATCTACCTTACTTACACCTACGCAGTGTAACGTCGTCCCTTTTTCGCCGCTTGTCAGGGCGGGAAGCGGGGACGACTCCGGGAATTTACGGGCGCGTAGGCCGAGCCGCGCTCGGCCGTGACGATGCGCGGTCCTCCCGGTACAAAGTGATACCGAAAATTCCCCGGAAAATTACGCGAGATGAAAATACGTTTGGTAAGAGCCTTCTGCTCGGGCGCCCGGCACCAGAAGGGTGCCACGCGAAATCCGCGGAGGGAATCTCCGAGATGCGCGGAACGGCGGAGAACGCGAAGGGGTCCAATGGTTCGGATACGGGATAGCGGGGACAGCCCTCACGGCAGGGCGGATCGCGCAGGTTGTGGTAACGAGAAACGAAGTCGGCTCTATTAGGTCTTTATTATAAAATTGGGTTTACAAGCATGCGGCCACGAGGCCGCACCCGAGAGCCCGTTCTCTTTGTACAACTTTGCGAGAAGGTGGAGGGCTCGCCGCGCGTGGTCGTTCGTTAAAACAATATTCTCCGCACACGTACGGTACTACGGTACAATATTCCGCCCGTCGGAACGGAATTTCGCGGCACGCTGGTGGTCGGCGCGATTACAATGGGACTGTCGCGGTTTTCTCCCACGGAAAACACGTAACGCTTGAACAGTGTTCGATACAGCGAAAATGATACTACGCGGTACGGTCGATCCTTGAACCAATTACGACTGTGACGGATTCCCCCGAGGAAGACGTCGCGAAGGGCCTTCTACCGATTATCTCAAAACGCCGACGGTTCGGCGTGAGGAATTTAGCTCGAGACGGCCGCCCGTCTCGGCTCGCGAAACGTGGAGAACGCAACGGGAAAACCCGCATCGTTCTCCCGCGAAATCGTCGAACCAACTCACGAGAAAATAACGCCCTCAGAAGGGTCGGACAAAAAGGACCACTGCGTGGACTTACCGTCTCAGTACTTCGGAATTAGGACGGTTAAATTTCTTTAGTCTCCTATCGCCGGATTATCGCCCCTCGTCCACAGCTCTTAATCCGGATCGCTTGGGGAGTCTCGTGGTCGGATGGCCGGAAACACGATGTTCGGTACCACGGAACACGCGGGGCGCAAACTTTGACTCTTCGGGTCGAGAGACTCCGGAACACGAAACGCACCGTAGCCGAACGGAAGATACCACGACAGTGATCCTTCGGAATTCGTCGTTCGGTCGTGAGGACTACGACATCCCCACTCCTCGTCCTAGTGCCGATTTTTCCCTAATGGAGCGCGCCTCTCGCGAGTTTCCGGGAATACAGGATCGTATACTCGAGGGATCCGCGGGCCCCGAACCACCTTGGGAAATTCTTTCCCAAATCGCGAAAAGAGACAGATTCGCCCTCTGTCCTGATGGGTCCGCTTGCACCACCCCCGCCGGGACCCCTTTCAAGTGGCTAAGGTGAGGCGGCGGCAGGACCGCGACAAGGTGTCTGGATTTTCGGCGAGGGGGGTCCTCGTCCTGCAGCTCGCCTCCAGGTGTCTCGTCCCATCCGTAGAAATTACCGGTACCGGATTTCCTAGTTCTTCTGGCCCGTTGTCGTCGAGTATTCCTGCAAATGGGCCATGCTCGGCGCGCGGAAATTCGTTATTTCTCTATCCCGGAGTGATTCTACATTTCCTCGGGGAGCACTTCCTGTCCGTTAACCCGCCTCACTGAGCTCGCCGGCCGACACCTCCCACTCCGCGGACCAGGAGAGAGGCTCCTGTTCCGGATGGGGGCGGCGTTGCTGTCCCTCCTCTCGGGGGAAGAGGGATGCCACCACCCCCTCGAGCAGGCAGGGGTCCATGGACTCCGTCAGCGGGGGCGCCCACGCGCGCAGCTTGTTCATCAGAAGCTTATACGGGCGTCCCCACGGATCAGAGTACCATGCCGACGAGCTCCGACCACGCGTCAGCCTTGGCCCGCGCGATGGCCCTCCGGAGCACCCCGAGCGCGGATCGGTACTCTCCGTGGAGCCTCGCCGGCACCTCCTCGTCGTCGCGCCTCCTGCGGGCCCGGCCATACCGGCGCCGCGCGGCATTGCAAGCCCGCCGGTGCTCCGCAATGCCCGCGGACCACCAGTACGCCGCCCTCCTGGGGGCGGACCGGCTCCGAGGCACCGCAGTATCGCAAACCGGCCTCATTACCTCCCGGAGCCGCCCCGCCCCGCGCGATGGCGCCACCTCAGCCAAGTGAGGCCCCTATGTCACCGCGGCGACAGCGGCCCGAAACAGGTCCGCGTCCAACCTGTTCCAGGCCCACCGCGGCCGTCGGTCCACCCGGTCCGGTCGGGAATCCCGCGCGTAGAGGGCGGGTCATAACTATGGGCGCATGGTCGGAGGCGATCTCGATCTCCTCCGCCACCCTCCATCCCGACACTCGGCGCGCGGCCGACGGCGTCCCCCATGTCAGGTCGACAATAGAGACACCCTGCGGCCGCACGCACGTCGGCGTGGATCCACGGTTAATTAACCGGAGATCCAGGCCAGACGCCCAGGTTAACACCTCGCTACCCCTAGTGGTCGTCCTGGGACTCCCCCACGATACCGCGTGGGCATTGAAGTCTTCCAGGACGAGAACCGGGCGGGCGCTGCACCGCGCGATGCAGCTGTTCAGCCCGCCCAGGAACCCCCGAAAATAATCGAGGCCACAGTTCGGCGAGATGTAGATCCCGACGACCGCGATGTCGCCCCAACGCACCGCCACGTATCCCTCGCCCCGCTCCAGAAGGGAGACCGCGTACTCCGAATGAACAGTTCCTCACACCGTAGGTCCTCTGGTGACATCGGCGACGACGGAGCGACCTCCTCAAGTTCCCAAAACCGCTGGAGGTCTGGCAGCAAATCCTGACGACTCACATGGAGAACCCGAGTCGTCCTAGCAGCTTCCGGCTGTTCGACAGGTCCCAGCAAAGTCCAGCCGAACGGTGTACGAACAGCGACAGGCGTGCCAGCGGGTCCCACTCGCTTCTCCAACAGCAGCATCCCGCAGACGTCGGCGCCGAGAAGAACGTCCACCTGAGCAGGCTCGGAGAACCGCGGGTCCGCCAAGGGCAGTCCAAAAGGACTGCGGCCAGTCCCCGGCTGAGAACCTGCTGCGACGGCGTCGGAGCAATGAGGCTCTTCGTCACGAGGGCGTCTACGGCCACCTGAAAAGCACGATCAGACGGAGATCGGAGGGTTAGGAAATAGTTTATTAGCAAACTCATTATCTATGTTCCGCATGGAGACGGTTACAAAAACAAAGAGAAATTATATTTATACATAAGAATAAAAAGGTAGATATAGTATAATATAATATAATGTACGTAATGTATATAATAGTAAGTAAATAAGTAATTCATTATACCCTTTACCATTGATAGCTCGCATTTATTGACAGCTTTTGTACTCTAAAGATTCAAGATCGGTAAGTTGTAATCGTTACAGTAAATTGTTTAGGTTTTATATTTCTGGTTCATTTTATCTTATAATCTGTTTGTGTAATTAATTTTCTGCTGTTACAGGTTGCCATGCTGATTGTTGGAGCGTCTTCTGAAGGGCCATAAGTGGTGCATTCTCACTGTTGTCATTTTCATGAATCTTCTGAAGTTTAGGTAGGATCCCATTAAAGCTCTGGTTGTTAGGCTCCGTCTTAGGGATTTCGATATGCCGATATTCCTCAGGAACTCGTCGGATTGTCTCGACCATATCCCTCTCCATGATATTGTTGCCGTGGACACTTTGATTCTGCTCCTATTAGTGTGATTTAAATGTGCAAGGTAAGTTATTAAATCGCTATTATTTGCATAATATCGTGTTTTCTTTTCGTGGGCTTCCCGTAGATTTCTGTATACTGAAACAATTTGAACATCTATATTAGTACTTCCTGTTCTTTGGTAGCTATTATGTCAGGCTTTCTAATACCCTCCCTCGTGGGTATTCTTGGCTCCTCAGCAACCTGATGTCCTTTATTTTTCAACGCATTGGCTAGTTTATTGGCTATGTTATTGTGTCTTAGAATCCTGCCTCCATGTGTTCTATGGCACTCCTGTATGACATGGTGCGTGGTCTCTGGCACTTGACATCCTGCTCGACAAAGGGTGTTTTGCGAATTTCTTCTGTTCCCTCTAAACTTTGTTTCTCGAGAGTCCATGGTCAAGTCGCGCAGCTTAAAAGTGGTGGGGATCGCAGCGGGGGGTCTGGCGCGTCCCTTAACTTACTTGTCTCCGCCTGGTTCATTATACAGGGTAGGAAAATAGTACCGATGAATAGGTAGGGTAAAGAATTATATACGTGATTAAGAAACGTGCGCGTTTTCACACTTAAAATGTATAAACATTTAATATTCTTAAAAAAACATACATTAATTAAATAAAAATATACAATATTTATATATTAAGGAATATATACATATATAAACAAAGAAACATAGAAACATATAATATAAGAAATATATAACATTAAGACAATATTTACAATGACAAAAACATTTACATGACTATTCATTCTCTATTACATCTGATTCATTATTATGATCGGAAACATCCGGCTCTTCAGGCGTCCAGGGATCACCCTCGTCTAATATCTCGTCAGTAATGCTATCTAATTGATGAAATTTCTTTTCTATTTCTATTGTGTGTTTAATCAAATTCTTCCAAGTTTCTGCTGTGATATTATCTATTGCCTCGTGTACTAATTTTTCGACATCGGCCAATTTATATGTTGTATTTCTATCTCTTATGAATGATTTTAATTGGGTCCATGCCATTTCAATTGGATTCAATTCGCAGTGGTACGGCGGAAGGCGTAACACAGCGTGTCCGAATTCTTTTGCAATTTCATCAATTAAATAGTTACTGCCCTCCGGACGCTTATATTTTTCGACGAGGGTGAGTAATAGCCCCTTTAAAAAATGGGGTTGCACCTGTTCGCCCTTTTCTGTCAGCCACGTTACAATGTCTTGTTTTTTCCAACTTAAAGTTGGATATTTTTCCATTTTTACACTGTGGTATGGTGCGTTGTCCATCACAATCACGGACTTTTCTGGTAATGTTGGCAAAATATTTTTGAACCACGTGGAAAAGGTATCGCCGTTCATTTCGTTGTGGTAATCGGTGGAATCTTTCTTCGATTGGAAGCAAAGTAAACCTCCAGGTAGAAAACCGTCCGACGACCCAATGTGCAGGATAATTAAACGTTTTCCCTTGCCAGAGGGATCAGGTATACCTGTGGATAGTCCCCTTTGTGCTGCGTTCTTAGGGGAGGTGATCGTCGTGTCCACCCAAAGTTTTCTTTTGCAGTCGCCAGCATTTATCCACGTTTCGTCCAGAAAATAGATTTTCCGCCCTTCCAATCGATATTGGCGAATCTGTTCGATATATTTTTGCCGCCAACCGACAATATAATCTGTCACGTCGCCTTGGTTTTCCCGGTCCGACGGACGGCGAAAACCCGGGCAACTACGGGTTTTATGGCGGAAATGCCGGGCCACGCACCGGCCGCGCGGTACGCGGTCCACCCGCGACAAACGACGCGTCGGAAAGTCGGTTTTCGTTAACTTTAACTAAAGGAACGAGTCCTGATGACGGGCGCCAGGCATCCGGAGATGCCACGCGAAACGCTAAGGGATTTCTCCTGGACGCGATAACGAATTACGACCCTCCGACGGCCGCGCGATATCCCGGATAGCCCACCCGGGTCCAGGGTTTGACGAGGAGGAATACGGGACGTTCCCCGCGACAGGAAGGTTTCTCAAAGCAATCGAAAGCGAATTAGGGGCTTTACAATAGTTTATTAAACTGAGATGTTACATGCGACTGTCGGCAGCAAAACCGGCAGCCGTTCCAAAAGTAAGCCCGCGCGACGATAGTTGGTAAACGGCGGATTCTCAACCGCTCGCGCTTTTCGCGCTCGATTTGCGCGTCGGACACGACCCTGGGCGCGATGTTCGGCACCGTCGATAGAAATTTACCAGAGCGATTTGGGAATCGTGCCCCGATGTTCAACGCGTAATATAGTCTCTCGATTGTACCGGCAGCTATATCGAATTCTATGGGACTCGGTCACGCCGCGTCGTCCCACCGTGGGCAGTCACTCGATTTTCGGCAAAATAGTGGGAATTTTCCCCGCAAAAACCGGCAGCATTTCGTGCCATACGCCAAGACGCGATTTCGCGTTACAAAATCTGACCCGTGCTCGAACCGGCCGACGGTTCCGGTTCGTACGCGAATTGCTAGCTCAACGAATTACAATTTAACCGGAACTCGTCGTCAACAACGCGGAAGGAGGTCGTTCGCCAAACGTCCCCGAGCCAACGCGAAATAGATCAAGTACAATTCGAATAAGAAAGCCTGACCGGCGCTTACCAACGGCAGCCTCTCAAATCTACGGCAGCTTGCAGTTGTCCGGCAGCGTTACAAAATTAGTCAGCTCTCAGTACTACGGTAGCTCTATGTGACCGGCAGCAGGACCCTCGAGTCGTCCGGCAGCAGTTGTCCAAACGGGCACTTGTTTCAAAATTCGACTGACTCTTAAGCAATGGTAAACGGTCTAATACTCTCTAGAGCTTTCGGCACAATGGCCTACTTCGGCCCGGCTCGGGAACGCGGAAGTGAGGCGTCCCCCACTTTTCCTAATCTTTCCCACCCTACCCTACGCTTGGACCGCTCATCGTTCGGGGCACGGCAGGGCCGTGCTCGGCGGTTCGGGGACCGGGGCGCTCGTCCATCGGCAGCGGTTGACAGCGTTGATTGGTGGCTTCTCCCGCGGAGAGATGTCCTGGGCCAATCCCGCGGCGCATATTTCTTCTGTGGCGGGTGAGGTAACCGCGAGGTGGAGAAGATGTTGTCCCCCGTTGCGCTGTCCCTCGACGGCTCCTCCGGGCTCCTTGACCCGGGCTCAGGACTTCCCTCGTTAACTGGTGTCGGGAATTCTCAGGAACCTCCCGGCAGCGTCTCCTGGCGAATTTCTCCGCCGTTGGTCGAGTGGGAAAGGGGTTCCGGGCCCCCCCGGGACCCGGATACGATCCTGCAATTCGCGTCGTGCCAAGTGGCGCGACGTTCAAAAACGTATTAGCGCTGCCCCCTGGTCTTCAGCGACCGTCCCAGGGAGAGCGCTCGCGGGTGCCGATCGCTTTTTGCCCGTTAAAAGGGTGGCCCGGTCTTCCGCCAAAACTCGGTGGGGACGTGGGCAAAACTTGCCACGTCACAAATCTTTTTCGATTAATGCGCTATTGCGCTTACGGACCATATACTTAAAGTCCAGCTGTTTTAATGTCCGGTATAATGACGACCTGCTAAAGGACGGGAGATCCGGATCGCTGTTCACTGCGTCTAATATTTTTTGTAAATTCGGGATTTCCCGACGCAGCCAAAAATCATGAACTTTTTTCCGAATCAAAAGTAAATCATCCTCGGATAACTTATTAAAAATTGTCACGCGCGGTCTCTTTCTATTTGGCGATGTTACGTTGCCACTGCGCTTGTATTCTGCAATTGTTTTTTCTATGGTAGTTATTCCAATTCCGGTTTTAATGGATAACTCCTTTACCATCGGTTTGTTTTTCATCGTCGGATTTTCAGTTAATAAATGTTTATATACATTGACGACCATCATCTTCTGCGACGATCCGACGAACTATAAAAAGAACAAAGTTCGTACACGTCAGTAAATCACAAAAATAAATTTGAAATACATATTTTATGTAAAAGAAAAAAGACTATTTCGCGTATCGAAATGTATAGACAATGAGATGTGTTCTTACCTTTCCCGATGGATTTCTTTTCTGTGGAGAAATGTTGGATGTTCCTGGACCTTCCTCCATTTCTATGTTAACGTGTCACAAAATGCACAATAAGTATAAAAGTACAAAAATTTCGACTGTCGCTCTCACGAACTCTCACTCCAAACTCATCGATCACCTTATAGATCGCTTCGGTCGATCTGACTTGGTGTCGCCCCGTGACTCTGTGCGCATGCGCTTGCATTGAGAAATGGCTGCGTGGGAGGGACTTGCGCATAACGGTAAAAATCTGTACTATGCCTAACCATGGACTCTCGAGAAACAAAGTGTAGTGGTTCTCATCCTGGAAGGTAGTACATTTATCCTTACCGCGTGATATTTTATCCAATCTTTCGCTGGGATTGCAATATATGGATCTACAACCCAGCTTGTGGATGGAGTCGTTTTCGATGCTTCCCGTAGCTCGTGTCCGTCAACTGGCTTATAAAGTTTCTGGTCCCATTTGTCGTCTTCCTTTGCATGTATTTTTGCCCATTTTATACGTTTTTCCAGGGTTTTGTGGTCCGCTATTTTACTGGCAAGTTCAAAGGATGAGTTTTTCAGGCTCTCTATTCTTCTTTGGACTAAGTTTGGAACTTTTGTGTATAAAGACATAATGCCCATCCCGCCTTCTTTCACTCTAGTGTGGAAATAGGCTATGGGTACATCCACGGGAAAATGTAATCATTTCCTTGCGTATCGTCTTACTAGTCGGTCCAGTTTCCTTAGGGTGACGTAGTTTATTTTGCCTAGTACCATCTTGTGTAGAAATTTTGGTAAAAGATACGTTTTCAATATTATTAGTCTTTCCTGAGGCTTCAGCGGGGCTTTGAACCTCAGATCGTGCGGTTCCAACGTTTGCTCCCTGGTAACCCGTCAGTTCCACGCGTACCGCTCGCCTCTTCAGCCTGAGGGACTGGGCTGCCCACTCGGACAGGAACGACGACTCCGAGCCAGAGGAGGGTGATCCGGTTGGTGCTGACTGCGTACACTGCCGACGTGGACGACGACGAAGCCTCAGCCGGTTGACCCCCGTGGAAGGAGTCATTCTGGGGGCCCGGGGTGCGAGCTGACCCGGGCTCCCGGGGGGAGCATAGCTCCTCCCGTGTTTGAACGACACCCCCGGGTTAGTTTCCCGGTGTGGGGGGGGGGCGGTCCGTCCCTTCCCTTATGGGAGGGGGATTCGTAAGGGGGTTGGGCCAGGAAGGGTCGGGGCGTGCCGGATCACGCCTCCGACGGCCCTTCCCTCCGGTGGCGGCGTCTTCTTGCCTCGGCCTGGGATGGTTCCTTCGGTATCCCGGCCCCGAGCGGGGCACGAAGACTCCGGGAGATGTGAGTGGACCGAGCTGGGGCTCGGGAAGTTCAATTCGTAGGCTCCAGCTATGGGGACACCGGGCGGGTCCCTCCGCCCGGGGTCTAATAGTGTAGGGCATGGGAGAGGGGTACACCCCCTCCCCCAGGGATAGTATGTTTAGCTGGGAGGTGTCCTGTTGAGTACTCGCGTGATCCAGGCACCTCCCATGTAGCTTAGGTGGGCGTGAGGTTTTAGTGGGTAGTACCCAGGGGGTTCACCCCCCCCCCTGGGGAGACTCCCACATAACCCCGGCTTCCCCCAGGGTGTCGGGGTATGTATAAAACATTTCCACACGATAAAAAAAAAAGGAGTCATGAAGAGTGGTGTGGTGGTTCCCGTCGCACGCCCAGCAGCGGTACTCTGAGGTGCACTGCGTCAGCTGATGACTGGACGCGAGGCAGTTGAAACAGAGGCCCCTCTTCTGGACAAGTTGCCTCCTCTCCGTTGCTGTGAGGGCCTTGAACGACTTGCACGCACTGAGAGCGTGACTACCTGAGCACAGTGGGCACTGGCGTCCTCCCTTGGCTTTGGGTTTCGGTTCCACCTTGACAGCCAACGCGTTACGCGCGGGAGACGGGTTGCTGCGAATCACGGCGCCTCCACCCTTCGAAACCGGTACAGGAGGATCCGGAACTCGCGCCGATCCAAGGGGGCGTGGACACGGTTCTCCAGGAAACTCTCCAAGTCGTCGAAGGACGGGGTGACCGTTGGGTCCCTTAGCGACACCTCCCATGCTAGTCTCGTCGTGTGGTCGAGCTTCTCTGATGCGAGGAATACTAGCCACTCGTCCCACTCTGCGACTGGTTTCCTCAACGCCTGGAATGCCCGCTGCGTTTGCTGGAATTCGTCCAACAGACGCTTAATCTCCGACGGCTGGGCTTTTGCCAAAGTCGGGTAGGTGATCAAGCGTCTCATGTGCGCTACGGTGAGTATTCGCTGATTCCCGAATCTCCGCTCCAAGGCCGTCCAAGCACCGTCGTAATTGGCCTCGGTGATGGGCGTGAGATCCAGCATTTTGGCGGCTTCACCCGTCAAGCAGAACTTTAGATATTGCATCTTCCTGACTTTAGGGATGCGGGTGGATTCGTGGACCAGCGAGCATTTCGGGCAGGTTTTAACCGTGTAGCCCTGTCTCCCGCAGCGGAAACAGTATGTGGTCTCCGGCGCAAGGCAATACGCGTGCTTATGGCCCCTGCGACCACATCTCCAACAGCCATTTTGGCGATCGATCGGTCCCTCTTCTAGGATTCCCCGTCCGGCAGTTGGTGGAAATGCCTCCTTCGGCAGATTGGTTCCCATCCATGAATTCATTGGTCGGCCGGCAGCTGGAGCAGATGTCTCCTTCGGCGGCTTTGGGGCAGTCCACATGCCTAAGATTTTACCGGCAGCTGGGAAAAACGTCTCCTGTGGCGGCTTGAATCCCGCCCACGTATTTGTCGGACGTCCGGCAGCTGGGGAGGCTCCAAGGACCGACTTTGGGGTCCGCAGCAAAGTGGGGCCGGGTGTTACCCTGGCGTGCCGGTGTGGATCCGACTCCTCTTCTTTTTGCCTCTCCCAATGCTTGACTAGTCCAGCCCAGTGGAGCCTCGCGAATTCTCGCGCCCCCGCGGTATTTGGTACTTTCGGGTGGTTTTCTATCTCCGCAATTTCCGGTGCCCGGATGGTGGGAGGCGTTATCGACTCCTCTTCCGTCTCTCCCTCGGAATCGTTCGACCCGTCTTCGGGTTCCGGCAGCTCTACTATACTGTTGGAGGGTCCTGGGGTAGGCTCGGGTTCGGGGGCCTCTTCTTCGGCCGTTGAAGCCTGAGTTGCCTCCGATTCGTCTTTGGCTGGGATTGCCGGGGCTTGCTCCGGCACCTCTCCGTCAACAGGGGCAGAGGTCGTCTCCGCGGTGGTACTCGCCGGAGAAGCCAGTGTGGCTTCTTGTGTTGTTACGGCATCGGGGATTAAATTTTCTTCCGCCGGGACGATGGCCTGTTCCGGCGGGTCTTCCGGCAGCTCTTCCAAGTTCGAATCGATCGTATCGTCCAGGCTCCCACCCTGGGCCTCCGGCAGCTGATCCGACTCAGGTAGGTCATTCGCCGATTCATATTCCGTCGAGGAACTACCCTCTTCCTCTACCACCGTGACTTCTGCTTCGGGCGGACATTTTGGGGACCGGCGTGGCATAGGGATTATGGCCTGCCAGGTTTGGGTTGCCACCGTCCTTCGTTGACGCTTTTTCTGGTCGGCCACGTACCCCTCCAATACGGCATAAACTCCGTTGCTATAACCGGAATCGGCAGCCAGCTTAATGGCCTCCACCAAATTCTCCAGTGGGTTGGTTGTAGTGGGTTCCATATCCCCCGGCAGCGATTAAAGATGTTGTATGCTGTGGAGGAACTGTCGGAGTTAGGTGGTGTTCTATGGCTCGTGTGATGGAAAATAGCCTTTTAGGTTGCTTATATGCGCTTTGCTTAAATCTTTACCGTCCTCCGTTACCAGAGTGTACACGACTGGAGAAATTTTCTTTTTAATAACGACCGGTCCGTCGAATTTAGGGGCTAATTTTGCCGCTATATGGTGGGCCGCTGACGAAAGTACGCGTTGTCGCCGCAAAACCTTGTCCCCCTCCTCGAACTCCCGGTTTCGACGCCGCAAATTATAGTGTCGCGATTGTCTATTATATGCGTCTTCGAGATTTTCTAACACCCAGCTTCGTAATGCCGGCAGCTGAGTAATTCTACTTTTCCACTCGGAGGTGGAACCTACCTCTAAATCTAAGGGCGGCTCCGTGCTCGCCCGCGCACATTGGGCCGGTCGCGGTTCTCGCCCGAAATTTAAAAAGGCTGGGGAAGCCTGCAACACGGAGTGCCTTGCCGTGTTATACGCGAATCTAAACTGCGGTAAATAAACATCCCAATCGCGGTGGTCTCTGCCGATATACGCGACGATCATGGTCTTCAGGATCCGATTGACCCTCTCTACCGGGTTTGCCTGCGGGTGGTACGGGGGGGGGTAGTGCTCAAGCGGATCCCATATCCGGCAGCAAGTTCTTTTAAACATTTATTGGCGAACTCCGTGCCATTATCGGTGAGTAGCACATCCGGAGTTCCCCACCGCGAAAATATGACGTTCTCTAGGACTTCGGCGATTTTCGGACCAGTAGCCCGTCGAAGCGGGGCGCATTCTATCCATTTCGTAAACAAATCTTGGACGACCAAAAGATACGCATTCTCACTGTTGTCATTTTCATGAATCTTCTGAAGTTTAGGTAGGATCCCATTAAAGCTCTGGTTGTTAGGCTCCGTCTTAGGGATTTCGATATGCCGATATTCCTCAGGAACTCGTCGGATTGTCTCGACCATATCCCTCTCCATGATATTGTTGCCGTGGACACTTTGATTCTGCTCCTATTAGTGTGATTTAAATGTGCAAGGTAAGTTATTAAATCGCTATTATTTGCATAATATCGTGTTTTCTTTTCGTGGGCTTCCCGTAGATTTCTGTATACTGAAACAATTTGAACATCTATATTAGTACTTCCTGTTCTTTGGTAGCTATTATGTCAGGCTTTCTAATACCCTCCCTCGTGGGTATTCTTGGCTCCTCAGCAACCTGATGTCCTTTATTTTTCAACGCATTGGCTAGTTTATTGGCTATGTTATTGTGTCTTAGAATCCTGCCTCCATGTGTTCTATGGCACTCCTGTATGACATGGTGCGTGGTCTCTGGCACTTGACATCCTGCTCGACAAAGGGTGTTTTGCGAATTTCTTCTGTTCCCTCTAAACTTTGTTTCTCGAGAGTCCATGGTCAAGTCGCGCAGCTTAAAAGTGGTGGGGATCGCAGCGGGGGGTCTGGCGCGTCCCTTAACTTACTTGTCTCCGCCTGGTTCATTATACAGGGTAGGAAAATAGTACCGATGAATAGGTAGGGTAAAGAATTATATACGTGATTAAGAAACGTGCGCGTTTTCACACTTAAAATGTATAAACATTTAATATTCTTAAAAAAACATACATTAATTAAATAAAAATATACAATATTTATATATTAAGGAATATATACATATATAAACAAAGAAACATAGAAACATATAATATAAGAAATATATAACATTAAGACAATATTTACAATGACAAAAACATTTACATGACTATTCATTCTCTATTACATCTGATTCATTATTATGATCGGAAACATCCGGCTCTTCAGGCGTCCAGGGATCACCCTCGTCTAATATCTCGTCAGTAATGCTATCTAATTGATGAAATTTCTTTTCTATTTCTATTGTGTGTTTAATCAAATTCTTCCAAGTTTCTGCTGTGATATTATCTATTGCCTCGTGTACTAATTTTTCGACATCGGCCAATTTATATGTTGTATTTCTATCTCTTATGAATGATTTTAATTGGGTCCATGCCATTTCAATTGGATTCAATTCGCAGTGGTACGGCGGAAGGCGTAACACAGCGTGTCCGAATTCTTTTGCAATTTCATCAATTAAATAGTTACTGCCCTCCGGACGCTTATATTTTTCGACGAGGGTGAGTAATAGCCCCTTTAAAAAATGGGGTTGCACCTGTTCGCCCTTTTCTGTCAGCCACGTTACAATGTCTTGTTTTTTCCAACTTAAAGTTGGATATTTTTCCATTTTTACACTGTGGTATGGTGCGTTGTCCATCACAATCACGGACTTTTCTGGTAATGTTGGCAAAATATTTTTGAACCACGTGGAAAAGGTATCGCCGTTCATTTCGTTGTGGTAATCGGTGGAATCTTTCTTCGATTGGAAGCAAAGTAAACCTCCAGGTAGAAAACCGTCCGACGACCCAATGTGCAGGATAATTAAACGTTTTCCCTTGCCAGAGGGATCAGGTATACCTGTGGATAGTCCCCTTTGTGCTGCGTTCTTAGGGGAGGTGATCGTCGTGTCCACCCAAAGTTTTCTTTTGCAGTCGCCAGCATTTATCCACGTTTCGTCCAGAAAATAGATTTTCCGCCCTTCCAATCGATATTGGCGAATCTGTTCGATATATTTTTGCCGCCAACCGACAATATAATCTGTCACGTCGCCTTGGTTTTCCCGGTCCGACGGACGGCGAAAACCCGGGCAACTACGGGTTTTATGGCGGAAATGCCGGGCCACGCACCGGCCGCGCGGTACGCGGTCCACCCGCGACAAACGACGCGTCGGAAAGTCGGTTTTCGTTAACTTTAACTAAAGGAACGAGTCCTGATGACGGGCGCCAGGCATCCGGAGATGCCACGCGAAACGCTAAGGGATTTCTCCTGGACGCGATAACGAATTACGACCCTCCGACGGCCGCGCGATATCCCGGATAGCCCACCCGGGTCCAGGGTTTGACGAGGAGGAATACGGGACGTTCCCCGCGACAGGAAGGTTTCTCAAAGCAATCGAAAGCGAATTAGGGGCTTTACAATAGTTTATTAAACTGAGATGTTACATGCGACTGTCGGCAGCAAAACCGGCAGCCGTTCCAAAAGTAAGCCCGCGCGACGATAGTTGGTAAACGGCGGATTCTCAACCGCTCGCGCTTTTCGCGCTCGATTTGCGCGTCGGACACGACCCTGGGCGCGATGTTCGGCACCGTCGATAGAAATTTACCAGAGCGATTTGGGAATCGTGCCCCGATGTTCAACGCGTAATATAGTCTCTCGATTGTACCGGCAGCTATATCGAATTCTATGGGACTCGGTCACGCCGCGTCGTCCCACCGTGGGCAGTCACTCGATTTTCGGCAAAATAGTGGGAATTTTCCCCGCAAAAACCGGCAGCATTTCGGGCCGTACGCCAAGACGCGATTTCGCGTTACAAAATCTGACCCGTGCTCGAACCGGCCGACGGTTCCGGTTCGTACGCGAATTGCTAGCTCAACGAATTACAATTTAACCGGAACTCGTCGTCAACAACGCGAAAGGAGGTCGTTCGCGAAACGTCCCCGAGCCAACGCGAAATAGATCAAGTACAATTCGAATAAGAAAGCCTGACCGGCGCTTACCAACGGCAGCCTCTCAAATCTACGGCAGCTTGCAGTTGTCCGGCAGCGTTACAAAATTAGTCAGCTCTCAGTACTACGGTAGCTCTATGTGACCGGCAGCAGGACCCTCGAGTCGTCCGGCAGCAGTTGTCCAAACGGGCACTTGTTTCAAAATTCGACTGACTCTTAAGCAATGGTAAACGGTCTAATACTCTCTAGAGCTTTCGGCACAATGGCCTACTTCGGCCCGGCTCGGGAACGCGGAAGTGAGGCGTCCCCCACTTTTCCTAATCTTTCCCACCCTACCCTACGCTTGGACCGCTCATCGTTCGGGGCACGGCAGGGCCGTGCTCGGCGGTTCGGGGACCGGGGCGCTCGTCCATCGGCAGCGGTTGACAGCGTTGATTGGTGGCTTCTCCCGCGGAGAGATGTCCTGGGCCAATCCCGCGGCGCATATTTCTTCTGTGGCGGGTGAGGTAACCGCGAGGTGGAGAAGATGTTGTCCCCCGTTGCGCTGTCCCTCGACGGCTCCTCCGGGCTCCTTGACCCGGGCTCAGGACTTCCCTCGTTAACTGGTGTCGGGAATTCTCAGGAACCTCCCGGCAGCGTCTCCTGGCGAATTTCTCCGCCGTTGGTCGAGTGGGAAAGGGGTTCCGGGCCCCCCCGGGACCCGGATACGATCCTGCAATTCGCGTCGTGCCAAGTGGCGCGACGTTCAAAAACGTATTAGCGCTGCCCCCTGGTCTTCAGCGACCGTCCCAGGGAGAGCGCTCGCGGGTGCCGATCGCTTTTTGCCCGTTAAAAGGGTGGCCCGGTCTTCCGCCAAAACTCGGTGGGGACGTGGGCAAAACTTGCCACGTCACAAATCTTTTTCGATTAATGCGCTATTGCGCTTACGGACCATATACTTAAAGTCCAGCTGTTTTAATGTCCGGTATAATGACGACCTGCTAAAGGACGGGAGATCCGGATCGCTGTTCACTGCGTCTAATATTTTTTGTAAATTCGGGATTTCCCGACGCAGCCAAAAATCATGAACTTTTTTCCGAATCAAAAGTAAATCATCCTCGGATAACTTATTAAAAATTGTCACGCGCGGTCTCTTTCTATTTGGCGATGTTACGTTGCCACTGCGCTTGTATTCTGCAATTGTTTTTTCTATGGTAGTTATTCCAATTCCGGTTTTAATGGATAACTCCTTTACCATCGGTTTGTTTTTCATCGTCGGATTTTCAGTTAATAAATGTTTATATACATTGACGACCATCATCTTCTGCGACGATCCGACGAACTATAAAAAGAACAAAGTTCGTACACGTCAGTAAATCACAAAAATAAATTTGAAATACATATTTTATGTAAAAGAAAAAAGACTATTTCGCGTATCGAAATGTATAGATCTTAACTTTCCCGATGGATTTCTTTTCTGTGGAGAAATGTTGGATGTTCCTGGACCTTCCTCCATTTCTATGTTAACGTGTCACAAAATGCACAATAAGTATAAAAGTACAAAAATGTCGACTGTCGCTCTCACGAACTCTCACTCCAAACTCATCGATCACCTTATAGATCGCTTCGGTCGATCTGACTTGGTGTCGCCCCGTGACTCTGTGCGCATGCGCTTGCATTGAGAAATGGCTGCGTGGGAGGGACTTGCGCATAACGGTAAAAATCTGTACTATGCCTAACCATGGACTCTCGAGAAACAAAGTGTAGTGGTTCTCATCCTGGAAGGTAGTACATTTATCCTTACCGCGTGATATTTTATCCAATCTTTCGCTGGGATTGCAATATATGGATCTACAACCCAGCTTGTGGATGGAGTCGTTTTCGATGCTTCCCGTAGCTCGTGTCCGTCAACTGGCTTATAAAGTTTCTGGTCCCATTTGTCGTCTTCCTTTGCATGTATTTTTGCCCATTTTATACGTTTTTCCAGGGTTTTGTGGTCCGCTATTTTACTGGCAAGTTCAAAGGATGAGTTTTTCAGGCTCTCTATTCTTCTTTGGACTAAGTTTGGAACTTTTGTGTATAAAGACATAATGCCCATCCCGCCTTCTTTCACTCTAGTGTGGAAATAGGCTATGGGTACATCCACGGGAAAATGTAATCATTTCCTTGCGTATCGTCTTACTAGTCGGTCCAGTTTCCTTAGGGTGACGTAGTTTATTTTGCCTAGTACCATCTTGTGTAGAAATTTTGGTAAAAGATACGTTTTCAATATTATTAGTCTTTCCTGAGGCTTCAGCGGGGCTTTGAACCTCAGATCGTGCGGTTCCAACGTTTGCTCCCTGGTAACCCGTCAGTTCCACGCGTACCGCTCGCCTCTTCAGCCTGAGGGACTGGGCTGCCCACTCGGACAGGAACGACGACTCCGAGCCAGAGGAGGGTGATCCGGTTGGTGCTGACTGCGTACACTGCCGACGTGGACGACGACGAAGCCTCAGCCGGTTGACCCCCGTGGAAGGAGTCATTCTGGGGGCCCGGGGTGCGAGCTGACCCGGGCTCCCGGGGGGAGCATAGCTCCTCCCGTGTTTGAACGACACCCCCGGGTTAGTTTCCCGGTGTGGGGGGGCGGTCCGTCCCTTCCCTTATGGGAGGGGGATTCGTAAGGGGGTTGGGCCAGGAAGGGTCGGGGCGTGCCGGATCACGCCTCCGACGGCCCTTCCCTCCGGTGGCGGCGTCTTCTTGCCTCGGCCTGGGATGGTTCCTTCGGTATCCCGGCCCCGAGCGGGGCACGAAGACTCCGGGAGATGTGAGTGGACCGAGCTGGGGCTCGGGAAGTTCAATTCGTAGGCTCCAGCTATGGGGACACCGGGCGGGTCCCTCCGCCCGGGGTCTAATAGTGTAGGGCATGGGAGAGGGGTACACCCCCTCCCCCAGGGATAGTATGTTTAGCTGGGAGGTGTCCTGTTGAGTACTCGCGTGATCCAGGCACCTCCCATGTAGCTTAGGTGGGCGTGAGGTTTTAGTGGGTAGTACCCAGGGGGTTCACCCCCCCCCTGGGGAGACTCCCACATAACCCCGGCTTCCCCCAGGGTGTCGGGGTATGTATAAAACATTTCCACACGATAAAAAAAAAAGGAGTCATGAAGAGTGGTGTGGTGGTTCCCGTCGCACGCCCAGCAGCGGTACTCTGAGGTGCACTGCGTCAGCTGATGACTGGACGCGAGGCAGTTGAAACAGAGGCCCCTCTTCTGGACAAGTTGCCTCCTCTCCGTTGCTGTGAGGGCCTTGAACGACTTGCACGCACTGAGAGCGTGACTACCTGAGCACAGTGGGCACTGGCGTCCTCCCTTGGCTTTGGGTTTCGGTTCCACCTTGACAGCCAACGCGTTACGCGCGGGAGACGGGTTGCTGCGAATCACGGCGCCTCCACCCTTCGAAACCGGTACAGGAGGATCCGGAACTCGCGCCGATCCAAGGGGGCGTGGACACGGTTCTCCAGGAAACTCTCCAAGTCGTCGAAGGACGGGGTGACCGTTGGGTCCCTTAGCGACACCTCCCATGCTAGTCTCGTCGTGTGGTCGAGCTTCTCTGATGCGAGGAATACTAGCCACTCGTCCCACTCTGCGACTGGTTTCCTCAACGCCTGGAATGCCCGCTGCGTTTGCTGGAATTCGTCCAACAGACGCTTAATCTCCGACGGCTGGGCTTTTGCCAAAGTCGGGTAGGTGATCAAGCGTCTCATGTGCGCTACGGTGAGTATTCGCTGATTCCCGAATCTCCGCTCCAAGGCCGTCCAAGCACCGTCGTAATTGGCCTCGGTGATGGGCGTGAGATCCAGCATTTTGGCGGCTTCACCCGTCAAGCAGAACTTTAGATATTGCATCTTCCTGACTTTAGGGATGCGGGTGGATTCGTGGACCAGCGAGCATTTCGGGCAGGTTTTAACCGTGTAGCCCTGTCTCCCGCAGCGGAAACAGTATGTGGTCTCCGGCGCAAGGCAATACGCGTGCTTATGGCCCCTGCGACCACATCTCCAACAGCCATTTTGGCGATCGATCGGTCCCTCTTCTAGGATTCCCCGTCCGGCAGTTGGTGGAAATGCCTCCTTCGGCAGATTGGTTCCCATCCATGAATTCATTGGTCGGCCGGCAGCTGGAGCAGATGTCTCCTTCGGCGGCTTTGGGGCAGTCCACATGCCTAAGATTTTACCGGCAGCTGGGAAAAACGTCTCCTGTGGCGGCTTGAATCCCGCCCACGTATTTGTCGGACGTCCGGCAGCTGGGGAGGCTCCAAGGACCGACTTTGGGGTCCGCAGCAAAGTGGGGCCGGGTGTTACCCTGGCGTGCCGGTGTGGATCCGACTCCTCTTCTTTTTGCCTCTCCCAATGCTTGACTAGTCCAGCCCAGTGGAGCCTCGCGAATTCTCGCGCCCCCGCGGTATTTGGTACTTTCGGGTGGTTTTCTATCTCCGCAATTTCCGGTGCCCGGATGGTGGGAGGCGTTATCGACTCCTCTTCCGTCTCTCCCTCGGAATCGTTCGACCCGTCTTCGGGTTCCGGCAGCTCTACTATACTGTTGGAGGGTCCTGGGGTAGGCTCGGGTTCGGGGGCCTCTTCTTCGGCCGTTGAAGCCTGAGTTGCCTCCGATTCGTCTTTGGCTGGGATTGCCGGGGCTTGCTCCGGCACCTCTCCGTCAACAGGGGCAGAGGTCGTCTCCGCGGTGGTACTCGCCGGAGAAGCCAGTGTGGCTTCTTGTGTTGTTACGGCATCGGGGATTAAATTTTCTTCCGCCGGGACGATGGCCTGTTCCGGCGGGTCTTCCGGCAGCTCTTCCAAGTTCGAATCGATCGTATCGTCCAGGCTCCCACCCTGGGCCTCCGGCAGCTGATCCGACTCAGGTAGGTCATTCGCCGATTCATATTCCGTCGAGGAACTACCCTCTTCCTCTACCACCGTGACTTCTGCTTCGGGCGGACATTTTGGGGACCGGCGTGGCATAGGGATTATGGCCTGCCAGGTTTGGGTTGCCACCGTCCTTCGTTGACGCTTTTTCTGGTCGGCCACGTACCCCTCCAATACGGCATAAACTCCGTTGCTATAACCGGAATCGGCAGCCAGCTTAATGGCCTCCACCAAATTCTCCAGTGGGTTGGTTGTAGTGGGTTCCATATCCCCCGGCAGCGATTAAAGATGTTGTATGCTGTGGAGGAACTGTCGGAGTTAGGTGGTGTTCTATGGCTCGTGTGATGGAAAATAGCCTTTTAGGTTGCTTATATGCGCTTTGCTTAAATCTTTACCGTCCTCCGTTACCAGAGTGTACACGACTGGAGAAATTTTCTTTTTAATAACGACCGGTCCGTCGAATTTAGGGGCTAATTTTGCCGCTATATGGTGGGCCGCTGACGAAAGTACGCGTTGTCGCCGCAAAACCTTGTCCCCCTCCTCGAACTCCCGGTTTCGACGCCGCAAATTATAGTGTCGCGATTGTCTATTATATGCGTCTTCGAGATTTTCTAACACCCAGCTTCGTAATGCCGGCAGCTGAGTAATTCTACTTTTCCACTCGGAGGTGGAACCTACCTCTAAATCTAAGGGCGGCTCCGTGCTCGCCCGCGCACATTGGGCCGGTCGCGGTTCTCGCCCGAAATTTAAAAAGGCTGGGGAAGCCTGCAACACGGAGTGCCTTGCCGTGTTATACGCGAATCTAAACTGCGGTAAATAAACATCCCAATCGCGGTGGTCTCTGCCGATATACGCGACGATCATGGTCTTCAGGATCCGATTGACCCTCTCTACCGGGTTTGCCTGCGGGTGGTACGGGGGGGGGGGGTAGTGCTCAAGCGGATCCCATATCCGGCAGCAAGTTCTTTTAAACATTTATTGGCGAACTCCGTGCCATTATCGGTGAGTAGCACATCCGGAGTTCCCCACCGCGAAAATATGACGTTCTCTAGGACTTCGGCGATTTTCGGACCAGTAGCCCGTCGAAGCGGGGCGCATTCTATCCATTTCGTAAACAAATCTTGGACGACCAAAAGATACGCATTCTCACTGTTGTCATTTTCATGAATCTTCTGAAGTTTAGGTAGGATCCCATTAAAGCTCTGGTTGTTAGGCTCCGTCTTAGGGATTTCGATATGCCGATATTCCTCAGGAACTCGTCGGATTGTCTCGACCATATCCCTCTCCATGATATTGTTGCCGTGGACACTTTGATTCTGCTCCTATTAGTGTGATTTAAATGTGCAAGGTAAGTTATTAAATCGCTATTATTTGCATAATATCGTGTTTTCTTTTCGTGGGCTTCCCGTAGATTTCTGTATACTGAAACAATTTGAACATCTATATTAGTACTTCCTGTTCTTTGGTAGCTATTATGTCAGGCTTTCTAATACCCTCCCTCGTGGGTATTCTTGGCTCCTCAGCAACCTGATGTCCTTTATTTTTCAACGCATTGGCTAGTTTATTGGCTATGTTATTGTGTCTTAGAATCCTGCCTCCATGTGTTCTATGGCACTCCTGTATGACATGGTGCGTGGTCTCTGGCACTTGACATCCTGCTCGACAAAGGGTGTTTTGCGAATTTCTTCTGTTCCCTCTAAACTTTGTTTCTCGAGAGTCCATGGTCAAGTCGCGCAGCTTAAAAGTGGTGGGGATCGCAGCGGGGGGTCTGGCGCGTCCCTTAACTTACTTGTCTCCGCCTGGTTCATTATACAGGGTAGGAAAATAGTACCGATGAATAGGTAGGGTAAAGAATTATATACGTGATTAAGAAACGTGCGCGTTTTCACACTTAAAATGTATAAACATTTAATATTCTTAAAAAAACATACATTAATTAAATAAAAATATACAATATTTATATATTAAGGAATATATACATATATAAACAAAGAAACATAGAAACATATAATATAAGAAATATATAACATTAAGACAATATTTACAATGACAAAAACATTTACATGACTATTCATTCTCTATTACATCTGATTCATTATTATGATCGGAAACATCCGGCTCTTCAGGCGTCCAGGGATCACCCTCGTCTAATATCTCGTCAGTAATGCTATCTAATTGATGAAATTTCTTTTCTATTTCTATTGTGTGTTTAATCAAATTCTTCCAAGTTTCTGCTGTGATATTATCTATTGCCTCGTGTACTAATTTTTCGACATCGGCCAATTTATATGTTGTATTTCTATCTCTTATGAATGATTTTAATTGGGTCCATGCCATTTCAATTGGATTCAATTCGCAGTGGTACGGCGGAAGGCGTAACACAGCGTGTCCGAATTCTTTTGCAATTTCATCAATTAAATAGTTACTGCCCTCCGGACGCTTATATTTTTCGACGAGGGTGAGTAATAGCCCCTTTAAAAAATGGGGTTGCACCTGTTCGCCCTTTTCTGTCAGCCACGTTACAATGTCTTGTTTTTTCCAACTTAAAGTTGGATATTTTTCCATTTTTACACTGTGGTATGGTGCGTTGTCCATCACAATCACGGACTTTTCTGGTAATGTTGGCAAAATATTTTTGAACCACGTGGAAAAGGTATCGCCGTTCATTTCGTTGTGGTAATCGGTGGAATCTTTCTTCGATTGGAAGCAAAGTAAACCTCCAGGTAGAAAACCGTCCGACGACCCAATGTGCAGGATAATTAAACGTTTTCCCTTGCCAGAGGGATCAGGTATACCTGTGGATAGTCCCCTTTGTGCTGCGTTCTTAGGGGAGGTGATCGTCGTGTCCACCCAAAGTTTTCTTTTGCAGTCGCCAGCATTTATCCACGTTTCGTCCAGAAAATAGATTTTCCGCCCTTCCAATCGATATTGGCGAATCTGTTCGATATATTTTTGCCGCCAACCGACAATATAATCTGTCACGTCGCCTTGGTTTTCCCGGTCCGACGGACGGCGAAAACCCGGGCAACTACGGGTTTTATGGCGGAAATGCCGGGCCACGCACCGGCCGCGCGGTACGCGGTCCACCCGCGACAAACGACGCGTCGGAAAGTCGGTTTTCGTTAACTTTAACTAAAGGAACGAGTCCTGATGACGGGCGCCAGGCATCCGGAGATGCCACGCGAAACGCTAAGGGATTTCTCCTGGACGCGATAACGAATTACGACCCTCCGACGGCCGCGCGATATCCCGGATAGCCCACCCGGGTCCAGGGTTTGACGAGGAGGAATACGGGACGTTCCCCGCGACAGGAAGGTTTCTCAAAGCAATCGAAAGCGAATTAGGGGCTTTACAATAGTTTATTAAACTGAGATGTTACATGCGACTGTCGGCAGCAAAACCGGCAGCCGTTCCAAAAGTAAGCCCGCGCGACGATAGTTGGTAAACGGCGGATTCTCAACCGCTCGCGCTTTTCGCGCTCGATTTGCGCGTCGGACACGACCCTGGGCGCGATGTTCGGCACCGTCGATAGAAATTTACCAGAGCGATTTGGGAATCGTGCCCCGATGTTCAACGCGTAATATAGTCTCTCGATTGTACCGGCAGCTATATCGAATTCTATGGGACTCGGTCACGCCGCGTCGTCCCACCGTGGGCAGTCACTCGATTTTCGGCAAAATAGTGGGAATTTTCCCCGCAAAAACCGGCAGCATTTCGGGCCGTACGCCAAGACGCGATTTCGCGTTACAAAATCTGACCCGTGCTCGAACCGGCCGACGGTTCCGGTTCGTACGCGAATTGCTAGCTCAACGAATTACAATTTAACCGGAACTCGTCGTCAACAACGCGAAAGGAGGTCGTTCGCGAAACGTCCCCGAGCCAACGCGAAATAGATCAAGTACAATTCGAATAAGAAAGCCTGACCGGCGCTTACCAACGGCAGCCTCTCAAATCTACGGCAGCTTGCAGTTGTCCGGCAGCGTTACAAAATTAGTCAGCTCTCAGTACTACGGTAGCTCTATGTGACCGGCAGCAGGACCCTCGAGTCGTCCGGCAGCAGTTGTCCAAACGGGCACTTGTTTCAAAATTCGACTGACTCTTAAGCAATGGTAAACGGTCTAATACTCTCTAGAGCTTTCGGCACAATGGCCTACTTCGGCCCGGCTCGGGAACGCGGAAGTGAGGCGTCCCCCACTTTTCCTAATCTTTCCCACCCTACCCTACGCTTGGACCGCTCATCGTTCGGGGCACGGCAGGGCCGTGCTCGGCGGTTCGGGGACCGGGGCGCTCGCCCATCGGCAGCGGTTGACAGCGTTGATTGGTGGCTTCTCCCGCGGAGAGATGTCCTGGGCCAATCCCGCGGCGCATATTTCTTCTGTGGCGGGTGAGGTAACCGCGAGGTGGAGAAGATGTTGTCCCCCGTTGCGCTGTCCCTCGACGGCTCCTCCGGGCTCCTTGACCCGGGCTCAGGACTTCCCTCGTTAACTGGTGTCGGGAATTCTCAGGAACCTCCCGGCAGCGTCTCCTGGCGAATTTCTCCGCCGTTGGTCGAGTGGGAAAGGGGTTCCGGGCCCCCCCGGGACCCGGATACGATCCTGCAATTCGCGTCGTGCCAAGTGGCGCGACGTTCAAAAACGTATTAGCGCTGCCCCCTGGTCTTCAGCGACCGTCCCAGGGAGAGCGCTCGCGGGTGCCGATCGCTTTTTGCCCGTTAAAAGGGTGGCCCGGTCTACCGCCAAAACTCGGGGGGGACGTGGGCAAAACTTGCCACGTCACAAATCTTTTTCGATTAATGCGCTATTGCGCTTACGGACCATATACTTAAAGTCCAGCTGTTTTAATGTCCGGTATAATGACGACCTGCTAAAGGACGGGAGATCCGGATCGCTGTTCACTGCGTCTAATATTTTTTGTAAATTCGGGATTTCCCGACGCAGCCAAAAATCATGAACTTTTTTCCGAATCAAAAGTAAATCATCCTCGGATAACTTATTAAAAATTGTCACGCGCGGTCTCTTTCTATTTGGCGATGTTACGTTGCCACTGCGCTTGTATTCTGCAATTGTTTTTTCTATGGTAGTTATTCCAATTCCGGTTTTAATGGATAACTCCTTTACCATCGGTTTGTATTTCATCGTCGGATTTTCAGTTAATAAATGTTTATATACATTGACGACCATCATCTTCTGCGACGATCCGACGAACTATAAAAAGAACAAAGTTCGTACACGTCAGTAAATCACAAAAATAAATTTGAAATACATATTTTATGTAAAAGAAAAAAGACTATTTCGCGTATCGAAATGTATAGACAATGAGATGTGTTCTTACCTTTCCCGATGGATTTCTTTTCTGTGGAGAAATGTTGGATGTTCCTGGACCTTCCTCCATTTCTATGTTAACGTGTCACAAAATGCACAATAAGTATAAAAGTACAAAAATTTCGACTGTCGCTCTCACGAACTCTCACTCCAAACTCATCGATCACCTTATAGATCGCTTCGGTCGATCTGACTTGGTGTCGCCCCGTGACTCTGTGCGCATGCGCTTGCATTGAGAAATGGCTGCGTGGGAGGGACTTGCGCATAACGGTAAAAATCTGTACTATGCCTAACCATGGACTCTCGAGAAACAAAGTGTAGTGGTTCTCATCCTGGAAGGTAGTACATTTATCCTTACCGCGTGATATTTTATCCAATCTTTCGCTGGGATTGCAATATATGGATCTACAACCCAGCTTGTGGATGGAGTCGTTTTCGATGCTTCCCGTAGCTCGTGTCCGTCAACTGGCTTATAAAGTTTCTGGTCCCATTTGTCGTCTTCCTTTGCATGTATTTTTGCCCATTTTATACGTTTTTCCAGGGTTTTGTGGTCCGCTATTTTACTGGCAAGTTCAAAGGATGAGTTTTTCAGGCTCTCTATTCTTCTTTGGACTAAGTTTGGAACTTTTGTGTATAAAGACATAATGCCCATCCCGCCTTCTTTCACTCTAGTGTGGAAATAGGCTATGGGTACATCCACGGGAAAATGTAATCATTTCCTTGCGTATCGTCTTACTAGTCGGTCCAGTTTCCTTAGGGTGACGTAGTTTATTTTGCCTAGTACCATCTTGTGTAGAAATTTTGGTAAAAGATACGTTTTCAATATTATTAGTCTTTCCTGAGGCTTCAGCGGGGCTTTGAACCTCAGATCGTGCGGTTCCAACGTTTGCTCCCTGGTAACCCGTCAGTTCCACGCGTACCGCTCGCCTCTTCAGCCTGAGGGACTGGGCTGCCCACTCGGACAGGAACGACGACTCCGAGCCAGAGGAGGGTGATCCGGTTGGTGCTGACTGCGTACACTGCCGACGTGGACGACGACGAAGCCTCAGCCGGTTGACCCCCGTGGAAGGAGTCATTCTGGGGGCCCGGGGTGCGAGCTGACCCGGGCTCCCGGGGGGAGCATAGCTCCTCCCGTGTTTGAACGACACCCCCGGGTTAGTTTCCCGGTGTGGGGGGGGGGCGGTCCGTCCCTTCCCTTATGGGAGGGGGATTCGTAAGGGGGTTGGGGTAGGAAGGGTCGGGGCGTGCCGGATCACGCCTCCGACGGCCCTTTCCTCCGGTGGCGGCGTCTTCTTGCCTCGGCCTGGGATGGTTCCTTCGGTATCCCGGCCCCGAGCGGGGCACGAAGACTCCGGGAGATGTGAGTGGACCGAGCTGGGGCTCGGGAAGTTCAATTCGTAGGCTCCAGCCATGGGGACACCGGGCGGGTCCCTCCGCCCGGGGTCTAATAGTGTAGGGCATGGGAGAGGGGTACACCCCCTCCCCCAGGGATAGTATGTTTAGCTGGGAGGTGTCCTGTTGAGTACTCGCGTGATCCAGGCACCTCCCATGTAGCTTAGGTGGGCGTGAGGTTTTAGTGGGTAGTACCCAGGGTGTTCACCCCCCCCCCCCCTGGGGAGACTCCCACATAACCCCGGCTTCCCCCAGGGTGTCGGGGTATGTATAAAACATTTCCACACGATAAAAAAAAAAGGAGTCATGAAGAGTGGTGTGGTGGTTCCCGTCGCACGCCCAGCAGCGGTACTCTGAGGTGCACTGCGTCAGCTGATGACTGGACGCGAGGCAGTTGAAACAGAGGCCCCTCTTCTGGACAAGTTGCCTCCTCTCCGTTGCTGTGAGGGCCTTGAACGACTTGCACGCACTGAGAGCGTGACTACCTGAGCACAGTGGGCACTGGCGTCCTCCCTTGGCTTTGGGTTTCGGTTCCACCTTGACAGCCAACGCGTTACGCGCGGGAGACGGGTTGCTGCGAATCACGGCGCCTCCACCCTTCGAAACCGGTACAGGAGGATCCGGAACTCGCGCCGATCCAAGGGGGCGTGGACACGGTTCTCCAGGAAACTCTCCAAGTCGTCGAAGGACGGGGTGACCGTTGGGTCCCTTAGCGACACCTCCCATGCTAGTCTCGTCGTGTGGTCGAGCTTCTCTGATGCGAGGAATACTAGCCACTCGTCCCACTCTGCGACTGGTTTCCTCAACGCCTGGAATGCCCGCTGCGTTTGCTGGAATTCGTCCAACAGACGCTTAATCTCCGACGGCTGGGCTTTTGCCAAAGTCGGGTAGGTGATCAAGCGTCTCATGTGCGCTACGGTGAGTATTCGCTGATTCCCGAATCTCCGCTCCAAGGCCGTCCAAGCACCGTCGTAATTGGCCTCGGTGATGGGCGTGAGATCCAGCATTTTGGCGGCTTCACCCGTCAAGCAGGACTGTAGATATTGCATCTTCCTGACTTTAGGGATGCGGGTGGATTCGTGGACCAGCGAGCATTTCGGGCAGGTTTTAACCGTGTAGCCCGGTCTCCCGCAGCGGAAACAGTATGTGGTCTCCGGCGCAGGGCAATACGCGTGCTTATGGCCCCTGCGACCACATCTCCAACAGCCATTTTGGCGATCGATCGGCCCCTCTTCTAGGATTCCCCGTCCGGCAGTTGGTGGAAATGCCACTGTTACGACCCGGTTCAGCGATTTTCGTTTGCAACGTTTCGCACTAGAAAACTTCGCGACGAATTACGCGTTGTCCCGGAAACGTATTTTATTTTGACGGTCTTTGACCCAATTGGTACTTACGCCCAAATCTGATCTGGACTCGAGCAAATCGAACACGTCGAAGAATTCCTCCGAAAGCGAAAACACTCACTCCGATCGCGTTGTCACTATTGTTCACTGTTATCGCGACATTCATACACGCTCGCTTGTGAAATATTGAGCTTTTGACTCACCGTTTAGAGAGCTCGCCTTAATATTCTATTTCTCCATGCCCAATAGCCGTCATAGCGTGGATCCTCGATCCAGATGTCCGTGGGATCAGGGATGTACCGCACGGAGATGGGCGTCAGCTTCCACGGGATATCGGCCGGATTTTCCACTCGGATGTTGATTCGGGCCGCTCCGCTGAGTCTGACGTCCCTCAGAATTCGGCAGCGCACCCTCTTTACGGCAGGGATGCTGGTCCTCGGCGCTGTCTTACTGGCGCCGGCGAACACTGCTTCCAGGTATCGGTTGACAGCCTCGGTGTCGAACGGGCTCAAAGAGACTGGGGCAGCGGCAACGGCAGCAGCGAAGACAGCTTCGAGGTGTGTATTGACCGCATCAGTGTCGAGCGGGTTTAGTTTGCACGTGTCACCCGCGTGGTTGGTGACAGTTTCTAACTGCGATTCTAAAATTCTCGCGGCGCGTGCTAGTTTGGCTAGCTGAGCCTTCCTTCCGGCGCGCCTAGTGCGTCTCATTTGAGGGAAAATAATTAAGTGACGGTACGTTAATACATATATATTTAATTTCGCGGATAGATTCTACCAAAATCACTCAACTTTCACTAAAAGTTGGTTGTCGGAGCGGATCAAGTCCTGTCTCTCGTGGCAACCTTCTAATAGCGACAGGTGAGGACAATTTTCTAATACTTCGTCTTTGTTCACAGGATTCCCGTCGGAGCGGATCAAGTCCTGTCTCTCGTGGCGGTTCACACTGGCTCAACGACGAATATTTTATTATAACATGAACACAAATGAATTTAATTCACTGCACGAGCACCGTCGGATTGTAGGATAACGAAAGGATTTTAAATGAATAAAGGGTAGCACTGTTAACTGGCTGAATATATTTAAGTACTAAATACACTTTGAATATAAATGTATAATGTATAATGCCTCTGGATGAGAGGGCTTGTCTCGACTCTGACTTGGCTCGACTCCCGATCTCGACTGACTACATGCCTCTTGAAGAGAGGTCTTGACTGTTCGGCTGTTGGCGATGAACTGCCTGGCTGACTGCAGCTGCCGTCGGAAAGTCGGCTCGCTATCGGACTGCAGAGTCAGCAGTACGTGACTTTGATAACTGCACGTGCACGGCTCGGTGGTCTCACGGCTCTGAGCGCGCCGTACGTGCCTTATCTCTGCTGACGCAGCATCCGGTGGTCCGAGACTCAACGGCTTGCCTCGTGCCTACCGTACTTTGCTGATGCAGCACCATAGGCGTACCTATGCTCGATTTTATATTTTACATTGGCGTACGTATTACATTATTATAATATTGTTATAATATTAATTATTCTTACTTCTATGTGTTCGTAGTGTGTCTGTGTACTTATTACTATGTGTTTGTGTTACAGAATACGTGTGCTTATTTCTACGCTTGGTTAACTTATTTCTACGCTTGATTATTTAACATTGTATTATTTATGGTACGTATTTATATTATTTATATTACGTATAGTGTACATGTATTTATTTATTCATTCTTGAATTTATTATCTCGTTAATTATTCATGTTTGTTAATTATTATGCTTTTGGATAATGCGTACAGTATACGTTAACATCTTAATTGTTATTAACTATTTCTATATTGATTATTTTCTATACGCTTTACATTATTCATTCAATAACATCTTTGACAATTATTCCCATGCTTGATTATTATTTATAATACTTTATAATATTCGCGTTTTGTTTATTAACGTTGGAACATTGATTATTTCGATAATGTTTGATATATACTTTATTTTGTATATGTTTATTACGCTTTTATGTTTAATAATTATTTCGTTATATTTGTAATATTTGTAATAACTATTTCTTATATTCTTTTACATGTTTCTTATACTTGTAATATCTATAATAATTATTCGCTTTTACATATTTCTTATATTTAATATTATTCTTCCAGATCAAACGTCGTCAGGACCGGACGACGTCACACCTCCATCCCCGGGGAGGAAATTTCTTGGAGAGAAATTTCCATAGCGGGACGCTGCTGGGGGTAATTGGGCGGGTCGTTCTCGGTATGTATTGTGTTCAGTACTATTTTGGGGGGGGGCTTGGGTTAATTCTTCTTTTCTTCTTTTTGGGAGGGCTGTGGCTTAGGGTTTCCACTTCTTTTCTTCTTTTGGGAGGGCTGTGGTTTGGGGTTTTTTTTCTCTCTTCTTTTCTTCTTTTGGGAGGGCTGTGGTTTGGGGTTTTCTTTTCATGTTCGCATATTCTTATTACTAGGTGTTCGTGTTACAATGTGTGTGTACTTATATCTAATCGCTCGCGTTTGTATCTAAATTGTTTGTGTTACAATATATGTGTGCTTATAATTATTCGCGTATATGTTACGTATTATTATATTTTTTTTTTTTTTTTTTTTTGAATATATATCTATCTAAATATTATTTTGATTAATTATTCGTGATTTTATGCTTGTATGTTGTATATATTTTGGTTAATTATATTTCTAAATACTATTTTGGAAGTAATGTATCTGGATTTACTTTCCTATAGAGCGGGTGGATTCAGAGTCTTTTCTTCATTCGTCCGGTTCTGAGTCACTAGACTCAGAGTCCGTTGCTATTTCCCGCTGGTGACGCTCCTGTCGGAGCAATTTGATCTTATATTTCTCCTCCCTCAATAGAACTGTCCAGTACGCCACCTCGTAGCTACATTTCTTACATTCCATTATTCGGTTTTCGGTACATATTTTCGTTCCGCATTTATCACATTTATTTTTCATGTATTTTTGTTCTACATGAATATGAAAGATTTCTAAGTTTTTATATTGTCGGCTACATGCCTCGCATAATTCCAAGCCCTCGTCGGTTGCGAATATTTTTCCCTTATAGCAGGTGCTTTTGTCAAATTTTCTTATGTAGTTCCAAACTTTCAGTGATAGAGGTCTTCCTCTCGGGATGTAGTTGAAACACATGGTGATTGCTGTTGTTTCTTGCTGGATGGCTACTCAACAACTGACGCTTGTTCGATCGGCCTTCAGTTATATGTGGGTTCCTATGGAGGGGGGGGGGGTTTCTTATCAGTGATTTTCTACTGACGATGCATATTTTGTGTAGGGGCACTGGGTGCCCGTTTCAATTTGTTAGCGTGCACAATTTTGTAATGACCTTTTATTTTGATTTTTATATTATTGCTTGGGAAAATTTCTAGTATCTCGTGAGGTCCAGTGTATTGCGCGTCAAACTTTCCTTTTCGCGGTTCTTTTAGTAGATAAACCTTTTCGCCTGGAACAAATTCTTTAATGTTTAGTCTTTTATCATAATACCCCTTTGAGCGTATTTTTGCTTGATTCAAGTTTTCTCGCGCTTTGGCTTGTATTTCGGCCGTCCTTCTTTGCAGCTCTTGAAGATAGGTCGTGTACGATTCGTCTCCTACCTCGTAAAGATACGTATCGGCGGTAGGGACGCGAATTAGTGAGCCGAATACCAATTCATGTGGTGTAAAGTTTGTACCTTCGTGTACGCTCGAGTTATAACTTAGTATTGCCATATTTACCCATCTGTTCCAGTCGTTTTTGTTTACGAATTGTTTCAAATATTCGGTTAGAACGTGGTGCGATCGTTCTATAGAGCCATTGCTCTGCGGGTGAAATGCAGTTGTTTGGAATTTCGCGATTTTAAATCGCCTCGCTATTGCTTTCATCAGGGAGCTCGTAAAGTTTGTCCCCTGATCGGTTAATATAGCTTTGGGTGCGCCGAATCGACAAATTAGGTGCTCCACAAAGGCGTCAGCGGTGTCTATTGCGCTTGTCGATTTTAAGGGTACAGCTATTGAATACTTGGTAAGGAGATCTTGCATTGTTAAAATATGAGTATGGCCTTCTTTTGTTATTGGAAGTGGTCCTATTATGTCCAAGGATACTTTATCGAACGCTCTGCCAGGTGTATCGGTTAATGTCATTGGGAGGCGCGTTTTTACACGCGTCAGTTTATTTAATTGACAACTCTGGCAGTTGTTAATGTACTTTGTAATGTCTGCTTTCATGGTTCTCCAGTAATACTTCTCCCGTATCCTCTTGTACGTTTTCGTGATGCCTTTATGTCCTGCATAAGGCGACACATGATTCTCGGTTATGATTTCCCATCTGCGATCCTCGGCAGGTGTTTGTACTTCATTTGAGCATAAGAATATCCGTACTGAGGTTTCAGAGAAGATATCTAGGAGTATTCTTTGTATGTAACCCCATGGCAGATTATCTAGGAATGTTTTTGAAATTGAGAAAGATTCAAGCTGGAGTTCCATTACAGCGTCGTATAATGCGCGCAGGGTCTCTTTGACACCGTCTGTAGTGGTTTCATGCAGCGGTGTTTCTTTTATCGGCAGCTGCAATATTTTGTAATTACCAATATTACTGACCTTGACCCTGTGCAACATTAGGTCTTGAAGTATTAGTTTCCCTTGTCGATACAGGTCTGCTGCTCCTGGGTCGACGGGTCTGCCATCTAGGGTGCAGAAGCAGACGAGATTATCCTGTCTCATGATTAGCCTGTCCCTCAAATGGTTAACGGTGAGGGTCTGTCGTGGCGAAACGCTTCCTCTCAGCATTTCTCCCTCAGGGTTCATCGCTTGTTCTTCATCTTCCCTGGTCGTTGGTTGATCGACCAGGAATGAAGGTGTTAATTGCTGTTCCTCTTCTTCCTCTGTCAAGTCTTCTCGAGAGCTTGAATCCTCGTCGCCGTCCAATATATAGTTATTGGAATTATATGGGGAGAAGGTGAGGGGTTGAAGGCCCAGGTTTATCAAGTCGTTGTCGACCTCTGATTCCTCGTGATCTCGCTCTGGAGGTGGCAAGGGGGAGAGGAACGGAGTATCGTCGCTTGATAATGCTATGGAATCTCCGCGCAACGGTGCCAGCGCGTCTGGTCGCCCTGTCGGGGAGAGCCGGGGAGTTTGAGAATCTATTGACTCGTTCCTGATTCGATGATCAGGGCTATTTTTATCATCATGACCTTCTGTATTCCAGGATGATGATGTTGAATCAAATCTTGTTTGCCATCTGGCGGTTCGTTTAACTTGCTCGGGGGACGTCATGTTTTTTCGTGTAGATCCAGTATTTAGTGGTAAAGCCACCGGGTTTCTTGATAACGCGTCCGCGTTCGAATTTGCCCTGCCTGGTTTGTATACAATCTTGTATTCGTATTCGGCTAATTTTAGCCTCCAACGCAATAGGCGGGACGTTGGGTCCTTCACCGAGTTCATCCAGACCAGGGGTCGATGGTCTGTAATTAAGGTAAATTTCCGCCCGTATACGTATGGTCGAAAATATTGGACCGCGAAGACTATGGCCAAACATTCTTTTCCTATCGTGGAATAGTTGAGCTCGGCTCCATGTAATATTCTGGATATGTAAGCTATTGGTTTATCTTTACCGATTTCTCCCTGACTGAGGACTGCCCCTACGGCGTATCCGGACGCGTCGCAGGTTATATTGAATGGCTTATTGAAGTCAGGGTATTGTAATACCGGCTCTGTACATAAAGCGTTTCGTAACGTTTCAAAGGCTCTCTCCTGGTCGGGTCCCCATGTAAATTTGGCATTTTTGGTAAGAAGCTTGGTGAGAGGTCTGGAAATGTGTGCGAATTTGTCTATAAATTTTCGGTAATAACCGGCTAAACCTAAGAATTCGCGTATGTTTCTGGCCGTTTTCGGTTTAGGGAATTCCTGCACGGCTTTTACTTTCGCGGGACTTGGTCGGACTCCATCCTCGCCTATCTGATGACCCAGATACACTACTTCGCGGTGCAAAAATCCGCATTTAGATGGTTGTAGTTTTAAATTTGCCTGTCTCAATCTGAGCGCTAATTTATTGAATTTTGCGCGATGTTCGTCCAGAGATCGTGCATATATTACTATATCATCAAGGTAAACGAACAATTCATTGCCCTGCAGGCCGCTAAGTATGTTATCCATTAGTCTCTGGAATGTCGCAGGCGCATTTTTCAATCCGAAGGGCATCCTATTGTACTGGTAGTGGCCGAAAGGAGTCGAAAACGCAGTTTTAGCTGCGTCCTCCTTCTCCATACCTATTTGGTGGAACCCGCTGGCCAGGTCGAACACGCTAAAGTATTTCGAACTGCCCAATTGGTCTAATATTTCGTTTATACTTGGGAGGGGATAAGCGTCCGCCACTGATTTTTCGTTTAAAGCGCGATAATCTATTACCATACGCCATTTCTTATTTCCGTGTTCATCGGGTTTTTTCGGTACTATCCATAAAGGCGAGTTATATGGGGAATTCGACGGTACGACTATGTCATTTTCGAGTAACTCACGCATTTGTTTGTCGATTTCTTCCTTATGAATTGGCGGGTATCGATACTGTTTTGTGTGGACCGGCATATCGTCGGTCGTGGGAATTTTATGCGTCACTGCATTCGTTCGGCCTAAGCGATCACCGGGGAGGTGGAAGAGATCATGGTTCTTTTCTATTAATATGTTGACATGATCCGCCTCTTCTGGTGTGAGGTGCTCAGTATGGATTACGTTAATTATCTCTTTAATTCGTGACTTGATACTTTGTTCATTTATAACGAAGGATTTCCTTTCTTTTACAGGAATAACATCAGCTCTCTGGCTGTGACAACAAGAAATCTCAGTACTATTGCTGAGCATTGAACCTGAATGAAACGCGGTACAGATCTCCTCGATTTCTTCCACCTCTAACACAGGGAGGGAGAAGTTCGCCGCATGGGGTGATGCGTTTACGCACCGCAGGATCGCTATCCCGTTTCGATTTGTGACGACACAGTCGCCCAGGTATACATTTTCGCTTATTTCTGCGCGTTTTATATAGCCTACGTCGGCTCCGTAGCATCTTATCGCAATGCATGCACTCGTTCGGGCTTCAATGGCGTGTTCGATTTGGTTTATAAAAGGAATTTTTACATTGTCCTTCGCGATTTGTTCCGACTTGAAATCTATGACTGCCCCTTCTCGGAAGAAAGGAGCTCCTAGTAACCCGTCTATATTTTCGGGTATACCGTTTGGTACTAAGTGGAACTTTGTCTGGACATTGCAAACGTCGATCGCCAATGTGCCGGAGGAGAGCTCACAGGCGTCTCCGAAACCATGAATAAGAATCTGTTCGTCTTTATTTACTTCTGCGCTAGATTTGATGCATGACGGTTTAACAAGGTTAATTTCCGATCCCGTGTCTATCAGCAATTCGCACTCCCTATTTAATTGAGGGGCATTTAACTTTATCCTCGCGGTAGGTGTATTCGAACCGATATTAACTGACGAGACTTGGGCCTGTTCGTACCGCGTTAATTTTTCTTCGGTTGTATCACCCTTTTCCGTTATGAGAATTTTATTTTTGCCTTTTAATGCTTGATCATGCGCGTTAGGTTTCACGGGTGCGGCGTGCTTGTGTTTATTTATTTGCTTACGCTTTCCTTGTTCGGTTTCTTCCGCGTTCTTTCGCGAGCTTAATAACGGTAGTGTAATATTCTTGTACACGATCTGTTGCTTTTCAACTGAGAGTTCTACTTTATTGTTAAAGAATGGGGAGCCAAGTATCCCGTCTAGTTTTAACGGAAAGTGGTTTGGAACTATATGAAATACTGTCGGAATACAGTTTGCTAAATCTACTTTAACTTGTCCGAGAGTCATGATGGCACCCTCGGATACTCCTTGTATTTCAATTTCCCTTCCCTTAACTATTTCGGTTCCTGGCTTTAGGCTATTCTCTCGTAATATATTTATTTCAAAGTCTGATTTTATTAGAAATTCGCGTTTTCCTACTAACTGGGGTGCAGAGGTTATTACGCGTAAGATCGGTGTGTTTAACGCAAGGTTAACGGTAGTGACTGGTTGTGGTTTTCGTCGACTATTGTCGGTACTATTTTTCGAGATTTTATTGGGGACGATCGATCGTTGTTTTACCACGTCGCTGTACGATAGTAAATTTACTGGTGCGACGAGCTGGTTTCCGGTTTGCTCGTTTCTATTACTAAATTTGTCGATTTTCTTTCTTTCGCGGCCTCCCTTCCCGGTTTGGTCGGGAGGCTTGCCTCGTTTCCCTGACCGTTTTCCGCCACGTATTGACGCTTCCTACATTCGTGAATGTCATGTCCTTCGCGTTTACAATATTGGCAAAATTTATTCATCTCGGTGGGAAATTTCTCGCGGTAAGATTGATATTCATTCTTTATGAGAGGTTCTCGGAACGGTTTGTTTGCATCGTAATATCTTCGTTGTGGTTCTATGTAACCACTATCGCGTTTCGGTTCTCGATACGCGTTTTTGCTGAACGGTTCTTGGTATCGTATATCTAGATTACCGCGCCAGATGTCACGACGGTTATCGAATAAATTCTCTCGGCTGTCGCGCCAAGTGTCGCGACGGTTGTCAGCGAAATTTACGCGTTTTGTTTCGCGGAATGTCCGGTCTCTGGTATCGTTCCAGGTATTTTGATGCATGGGTGTGCGATAATACTGATCTTGGAAATTTGCGCGCTTGGTATACTCACGTTCTCGCGGTGCTCCTTTATCGCGTAATTTATCTTGTTCAAAAAGTTTATAAGCCCTAATGGCATCGTCGTACAGTACGTATAATGGGGAGGAAAAATGTACTCGTATTTCCAATCGTAATTGTGGGATTAGACCTCTTATGAAACTTCTCGCGGTAAGGGTATTCACTTCCTCTATATCCACTTCCCATTCTGCGATATCGATAATGGCAGTTCTAAGATCTTTCACACGACTTATAAAATTTATGATATGTTCGTTAGGAAATTGCTGTATGCTCGCGAGTTCTCCACGGTATTGTTCGACTGTTTTATACGGACATAGTACTTCGCATAATCGTTTCGATAGATCGGAAATTGAATTGCACACATGATCTTCTATTGCGAGGTATGCGCGTCCACGAAGTTTGTTCTGAATTAATTTGACCAGTGTTCCTTCCGCGGTAGGAGGTACAACTTCTTTTGCTCTTTTACATTCTCGAATAAATTGGAAGACGGAATGATTATATCCGTCGAATACGGGAATAAATTCTAAAGCCTGTCTGAGTGTAAACTCAGAAGGTTCGTTTAAATAAATTTTCTCTACGGAAGTTTTCTTTACATTTTCCTCTACGGGAGTTTTCTCTAAATTTTCTTCTACAGAGGTTTTCTCTAGGGTTTCGTCTACAGGAATGTCCCCACGAAGTTCACGACGTTCTAAACGTATTAACTGCGGTTCATTTGCGGCCTCATGCCTGATTTGTTCTAATTCTTTGCGAATGTCTGACAATTCTAATTTATACATACGAGTATAATCTTCGAAGGCCTTTTCTTGGGCTCTAATTTCGATCTCACGTGTATATAGTTGCTTTTGAAATTCATATAATTCTTCCGCTGTGGGTACGACGGCATCTTTAATTTGCGGGGAAGCCATTGTGATTTCTAAATTTTATTACACGTGATTCTAATGGTAAATTCGCACCTCGGAAATTATCCTGTCAATGCTCGAAAACGCTCGAGTGACCGTCGTCTGTCCTACCGACTGCGCCAATTTTGTTACGACCCGGTTCAGCGATTTTCGTTTGCAACGTTTCGCACTAGAAAACTTCGCGACGAATTACGCGTTGTCCCGGAAACGTATTTTATTTTGACGGTCTTTGACCCAATTGGTACTTACGCCCAAATCTGATCTGGACTCGAGCAAATCGAACACGTCGAAGAATTCCTCCGAAAGCGAAAACACTCACTCCGATCGCGTTGTCACTATTGTTCACTGTTATCGCGACATTCATACACGCTCGCTTGTGAAATATTGAGCTTTTGACTCACCGTTTAGAGAGCTCGCCTTAATATTCTATTTCTCCATGCCCAATAGCCGTCATAGCGTGGATCCTCGATCCAGATGTCCGTGGGATCAGGGATGTACCGCACGGAGATGGGCGTCAGCTTCCACGGGATATCGGCCGGATTTTCCACTCGGATGTTGATTCGGGCCGCTCCGCTGAGTCTGACGTCCCTCAGAATTCGGCAGCGCACCCTCTTTACGGCAGGGATGCTGGTCCTCGGCGCTGTGTTACTGGCGCCGGCGAACACTGCTTCCAGGTATCGGTTGACAGCCTCGGTGTCGAACGGGCTCAAAGAGACTGGGGCAGCGGCAACGGCAGCAGCGAAGACAGCTTCGAGGTGTGTATTGACCGCATCAGTGTCGAGCGGGTTTAGTTTGCACGTGTCACCCGCGTGGTTGGTGACAGTTTCTAACTGCGATTCTAAAATTCTCGCGGCGCGTGCTAGTTTGGCTAGCTGAGCCTTCCTTCCGGCGCGCCTAGTGCGTCTCATTTGAGGGAAAATAATTAAGTGACGGTACGTTAATACATATATATTTAATTTCGCGGATAGATTCTACCAGAATCACTCAACTTTCACTAAAAGTTGGTTGTCGGAGCGGATCAAGTCCTGTCTCTCGTGGCAACCTTCTAATAGCGACAGGTGAGGACAATTTTCTAATACTTCGTCTTTGTTCACAGGATTCCCGTCGGAGCGGATCAAGTCCTGTCTCTCGTGGCGGTTCACACTGGCTCAACGACGAATATTTTATTATAACATGAACACAAATGAATTTAATTCACTGCACGAGCACCGTCGGATTGTAGGATAACGAAAGGATTTTAAATGAATAAAGGGTAGCACTGTTAACTGGCTGAATATATTTAAGTACTAAATACACTTTGAATATAAATGTATAATGTATAATGCCTCTGGATGAGAGGGCTTGTCTCGACTCTGACTTGGCTCGACTCCCGATCTCGACTGACTACATGCCTCTTGAAGAGAGGTCTTGACTGTTCGGCTGTTGGCGATGAACTGCCTGGCTGACTGCAGCTGCCGTCGGAAAGTCGGCTCGCTATCGGACTGCAGAGTCAGCAGTACGTGACTTTGATAACTGCACGTGCACGGCTCGGTGGTCTCACGGCTCTGAGCGCGCCGTACGTGCCTTATCTCTGCTGACGCAGCATCCGGTGGTCCGAGACTCAACGGCTTGCCTCGTGCCTACCGTACTTTGCTGATGCAGCACCATAGGCGTACCTATGCTCGATTTTATATTTTACATTGGCGTACGTATTACATTATTATAATATTGTTATAATATTAATTATTCTTACTTCTATGTGTTCGTAGTGTGTCTGTGTACTTATTACTATGTGTTTGTGTTACAGAATACGTGTGCTTATTTCTACGCTTGGTTAACTTATTTCTACGCTTGATTATTTAACATTGTATTATTTATGGTACGTATTTATATTATTTATATTACGTATAGTGTACATGTATTTATTTATTCATTCTTGAATTTATTATCTCGTTAATTATTCATGTTTGTTAATTATTATGCTTTTGGATAATGCGTACAGTATACGTTAACATCTTAATTGTTATTAACTATTTCTATATTGATTATTTTCTATACGCTTTACATTATTCATTCAATAACATCTTTGACAATTATTCCCATGCTTGATTATTATTTATAATACTTGATTATTATAATACTTGATTATTATTTATAATACTTTATAATATTCGCGTTTTGTTTATTAACGTTGGAACATTGATTATTTCGATAATGTTTGATATATACTTTATTTTGTATATGTTTATTACGCTTTTATGTTTAATAATTATTTCGTTATATTTGTAATATTTGTAATAACTATTTCTTATATTCTTTTACATGTTTCTTATACTTGTAATATCTATAATAATTATTCGCTTTTACATATTTCTTATATTTAATATTATTCTTCCAGATCAAACGTCGTCAGGACCGGACGACGTCACACCACCTTCGGCAGATTGGTTCCCATCCATGAATTCATTGGTCGGCCGGCAGCTGGAGCAGATGTCTCCTTCGGCGGCTTTGGGGCAGTCCACATGCCTGAGATTTTACCGGCAGCTGGGAAAAACGTCTCCTGTGGCGGCTTGAATCCCGCCCACGTATTTGTCGGACGTCCGGCAGCTGGGGAGGCTCCAAGGACCGACTTTGGGGTCCGCAGCAAAGTGGGGCCGGGTGTTACCCTGGCGTGCCGGTGTGGATCCGACTCCTCTTCTTTTTGCCTCTCCCAATGCTTGACTAGTCCAACCCAGTGGAGCCTCGCGAATTCTCGCGCCCCCGCGGTATTTGGTACTTTCGGGTGGTTTTCTATCTCCGCAATTTCCGGTGCCCGGATGGTGGGAGGCGTTATCGACTCCTCTTCCGTCTCTCCCTCGGAATCGTTCGACCCGTCTTCGGGTTCCGGCAGCTCTACTATACTGTTGGAGGGTCCTGGGGTAGGCTCGGGTTCGGGGGCCTCTTCTTCGGCCGTTGAAGCCTGAGTTGCCTCCGATTCGTCTTTGGCTGGGATTGCCGGGGCTTGCTCCGGCACCTCTCCGTCAACAGGGGCAGAGGTCGTCTCCGCGGTGGTACTCGCCGGAGAAGCCAGTGTGGCTTCTTGTGTTGTTACGGCATCGGGGATTAAATTTTCTTCCGCCGGGACGATGGCCTGTTCCGGCGGGTCTTCCGGCAGCTCTTCCAAGTTCGAATCGATCGTATCGTCCAGGCTCCCACCCTGGGCTTCCGGCAGCTGATCCGACTCAGGTAGGTCATTCGCCGATTCATATTCCGTCGAGGAACTACCCTCTTCCTCTACCACCGTGACTTCTGCTTCGGGCGGACATTTTGGGGACCGGCGTGGCATAGGGATTATGGCCTGCCAGGTTTGGGTTGCCACCGTCCTTCGTTGACGCTTTTTCTGGTCGGCCACGTACCCCTCCAATACGGCATAAACTCCGTTGCTATAACCGGAGTCGGCAGCCAGCTTAATGGCCTCCACCAAATTCTCCAGTGGGTTGGTTGTAGTGGGTTCCATATCCCCCGGCAGCGATTAAAGATGTTGTATGCTGTGGAGGAACTGTCGGAGTTAGGTGGTGTTCTATGGCTCGTGTGGTGGAAAATAGCCTTTTAGGTCGCTTATATGCGCTTTGCCTAAATCTTTACCGTCCTCCGTTACCAGAGTGTACGCGACTGGAGAAATTTTCTTTTTAATAACGACCGGTCCGTCGAATTTAGGGGCTAATTTTGCCGCTATATGGTGGGCCGCTGACGAAAGTACGCGTTGTCGCCGCAAAACCTTGTCCCCCTCCTCGAACTCCCGGTTTCGACGCCGCAAATTATAGTGTCGCGATTGTCTATTATATGCGTCTTCGAGATTTTCTAACACCCAGCTTCGTAATGCCGGCAGCTGAGTAATTCTACTTTTCCACTCGGAGGTGGAACCTACCTCTAAATCTAAGGGCGGCTCCGTGCTCGCCCGCGCACATTGGGCCGGTCGCGGTTCTCGCCCGAAATTTAAAAAGGCTGGGGAAGCCTGCAACACGGAATGCCTTGCCGTGTTATACGCGAATCTAAACTGCGGTAAATAAACATCCCAATCGCGGTGGTCTCTGCCGATATACGCGACGATCATGGTCTTCAGGATCCGATTGACCCTCTCTACCGGGTTTGCCTGCGGGTGGTACGGGGGGGGGGTAGTGCTCAAGCGGATCCCATATCCGGCAGCAAGTTCTTTTAAACATTTATTGGCGAACTCCGTGCCATTATCGGTGAGTAGCACATCCGGAGTTCCCCACCGCGAAAATATGACGTTCTCTAGGACTTCGGCGATTTTCGGACCAGTAGCCCGTCGAAGCGGGGCGCATTCTATCCATTTCGTAAACAAATCTTGGACGACCAAAAGATACGCGTGACCGGACCTGCTCGGAGGGAACGGACCCATAATATCGGCAGCTATTACCGACCATGGCATGTCCACACGGCGCCGGCCCATCAGCCCCGAAGGGAGTGTCTGCTCCACTTTCGTGAGCTGACAGGTCGCACAGCGTCTTACGTATTCCACTGTGGTACGATACATGCCAGGCCAGTAATAGCGGGTCGCGACTCGGTGGTATGTCTTTTCGACCCCTAAGTGCCCTGCTTGAGGGCTGTCGTGCGCCTCCTGCAGGATCTCGGTCCTACGCTCTTCGGGGACCACGAGTTTCCACTCGTCCCCGTCCTGCCCTAACGTCTCGGCAATTAAAGGATCCGTCCTACGGCAAAAGAGCTCCCCGCCTCGAATGGCCCAGTCCTTAAATCTGTCCGGGTTCTCTGCTATTTCCGCGAACTTCCCCTCGTACCACCTTGGGCGCACCGCGGCAGCTATCGGAACATCCCCCCCGCGACACCCCCCCCCTCAAAAACTCGCGAGAGTGCATCCGGCACCTTGTTTAACCCTTTTAGCACCGAGCGAAAATAGCGTACCTAGGCGAAGAATACCGGGCCGAATCGACGAATTTGTAGAGGTTTGCGAAAATGCTCGTAGAAACCAAAGTAGGCGTGATATTTACAAAATTCAAAAAGCAGCTTATTGCGAAATGGATGGAGAATAAATCGATACCAATGGAGTTTCGATATTTATTAAAAATCATAAGAATAACATAAATGTAAGACATTATGAAAATCGTACAAAGTAATTTCTCTTTTTCAAAACGTAATTGCATATAGAAAAAATCATCGTTTGGTCATCGCTTTATATATATCTGGTAGTATAGTGTATAGACATTGCATTTTGCAATCATTTGCAATGAAACAGCTGGTGTCGGATATCAAAACGAAAGGATAACGCTATGATGCACGGCAAGCGTCAGACAAATCTAATACCCAAGTGGATCGTGCAGCTGGTAATACGTCACTAAAAAAATATAAGTGTTATTATAGATATTTATAGTTAGTTCTCTGTCCACTAAAAATGTGTAATATTTCCTTATTTTTACTTACACAAGCCATTTATTCGCAATGATGCATACTCATGCATACACCATGCAACCCTTTATTGCAATGATTGCAAATTGTGCGCGATCTTCGTACAGGCCCTCCATCCACCCTACTGCAAACAACGCAGACCTTTTCCTTCCTTCCAGGAAGTTTACGGATACCTGGGACTGTGGAATCTCTCGATGTGTGACCCAATGAACTTTCTGGATTCATATTTTTTTCAGCCATCCATTCTTTTGTGATCGACTGAATGATACTGGTTATAAAATCGAGTCGAGTCATAACCTTTCCTTGTGGATTGTGTTTGTATAATATGTATGCATTCAAGACCATGCGAGAGAAAATGGAAAATACCACTTTCTTCCAATATTTCACTGTTCTCCTCTCGTCCAAATATGAGTAAATCATCATATCTGAGACATCAATGCCTCCCATATATTTGTTATAGTCGCAGACGAGTGCTGGTTTATGAACTTCTATTTCCTGATTCCGTCTTCGAATTACAGCTGTTTTATTTCCGGCTGTTCCATGCGTTGACAACAGTAGTACATTTTTTTTCTGGGATTTCTTTTTTCTGTACGCTAATAGAAGTATTTCCCGATTTCTTAGGTACTTATATTCGCCCACTTCCAATTTTTGTTTGAGCTGCGATGGAATATTTTTCCTGTTACTACGTATGGTTCCGGATAAAAATGTATTCTTCTCATACAGAGATTTTGCTAAGGAGATGCTCGTAAAATAATTGTCGACAGTTACATGGTATCCTTTCATACAGAAGTTACTCATACTGAGTAATTTATCTATTACTACTTGAGCGAGGCCTTTTTCTTTTATTTCTCTTTTGTCGCGTTGGTCCTTGGCTCCCCGATAACAAAAAAATGAGAGACAATAGTGTGAGACTGCATCGGCCAGCATCCAAAATTTTATGCCCCATTTGTGGTGCTTCTTATTTGGCAAATACTGGGTCAGTGTTGACCTGCTTTTGGTGCCTACTAACGATTCGTCCACACTCAAGTGCTGATTTGGCGAATAATAAAATTTGAATTTGCTATTTGCATGAGCAACGACAGGTTCAAACTTTGCTGTTGGGTCGTATTCATTGCTATCACGTCGTGCTAATGTGCTATTGTCCACAGTATGAAAAAATTTGCAGAGTAAGTGGAATCTATTTCGGCTAAACATTTGACCAAACCATGGGATGTATCGATGATTTTGTGACCAGTAACTAAAAATTGTTGGCCTACGGGTTATTCCCATTTCAAGTAAAACGGCTATGAATGCTTTCATCTCTTTGACTGTCGTTTGCTTCCAGGTGAATGTTGTAGATCTATTTGCTGGTCCAGCATTCTCGAAAAACTGTTGTGCGTACCGATTTGTTTCTAATCTCAGCATGTTCAGAAATTGGTACGTAAAAAATAAATCGAAATACTCAATTGGTTTGGATATGTTTCGTGGCAAATGTTTAGGGCCGGGTATTTCCGAAAATAACGGGCGCGGGTTATATTGGCTATCGTTTTCCACATTTACTTCCCTGAAATTCATGAGAGATTCCACACTACCACTCTCGCCATCTTCATCTTCCAATTCTTTTTCGCTGGATTCACTGTCGCTATATATCCTGCGATCACAACGACGGCTTGGCGCAAATAATTCGTCATCACTGTCAACTTGTTCTTCAGCTATATCTAATTCGTCAATAATTCGCACTAATTCTGCTTCATCCATGTTCGTAACAGGGTATAATTTTTCGAAAAAGGTAGCAACAAAATTGACAATATTTTCTGCTGCTAATTGTGTTTCTATGAAGACGTTGACGGCTTTTGAACACTGACTGCACGTTCGACGGATCAAGAAAGACTGAAAGAGATTTTAGACTCGCAGTGTCGAAGCATGGATGCCACTTGAGTTTTCTGATGACTATCGTAAACATCGTAAAGATTGCGATTACGGTCCAAAGACACTATCTCGTGTCGACGGATATCCGAGGGATATCCCGTGTCCCGTTTCTATCTTATCTCGGCACGAAACAACATAGGATATAAACAGTTGTAGGGTACAAAAAGTTGATCTAATAAACATTTTTTCACTTATGTTGCATCGAATATGAACCATTTTAACATTTTATGAAGTTATACTTAAACACAGATCTCTTGTGGTGAGTATAATAAGGCTCTAACGGAGGCGCAACGATATATCGTCGTTGGTATTTTTGGCGAGTGCACCGAACGACGATATATCGTCGTTCGGTGCTAAAAGGGTTAAAGATCCTTGCCTATATTTAACTTCGAAATCATACTCCAATAATTGCAAGGCCCATCTCGCCAGCCTCCCCGATGGGTTCTGCAATTTTCTCAGCCAGATTAGACTATGGTGGTCCGTAATTACTGTAAATTTGTACCCTTCTAAGTATGCTCTAAACTTCTGCACGGCCCATACTATGGCTAGGCATTCTAGCTCCGTAGCGGAATATTTCCGTTCCGGCAGCGATAGTGAACGGCTCGCGAACGCGATTACCCTCTCGACTCCCTCCACCTCCTGCGTTAGTACGGCGCCCAATCCTACTGTGCTCGCGTCCGTTTGCAAAATAAATGGGACCTCGAAGTCAGGACACGAAAGGGTTGGCGCGGATGCTATCGCCTCCCGTAGGGTTTGGAAGGCGGATTGCTGTCCGTCCCCCCATTCCCATTCCCGATTTTTCCGCAATAGGTTATTCAGCGGTTCGGCATGTGTGGCGAATTCTGGAATAAACCTCCTATACCAGGAGGCCATGCCCAGGAATCGCCGCAATTGTTTAATGTTTTTCGGGACGGGATACGTTAAGATGGGTTTAATTTTCTCCGTGTCTACTTTCAACCCCTCGTGGCTGACTATGAATCCCAAATACTTTACTTCCTGACGGCAAAATTCACATTTTTCAGGATTGATTGTTATTCCGGCAGCTTTGATACGGTCTAACACGCGTTGTAACCATTCTAGGTGTTCGTCGAAGGTTTTTGTTACGATTATAATATCGTCCAAGTACGCGAACGCGTGCGGTTCCATTTCTGGTCCTATCAACCGATCAAGTAAACGTTGAAATGTGGCCGGTGCTCCCGTGAGACCGTACGGCATGCGACAGAATTGAAAAAGGCCTTTCCCCGGCACCGTGAAAGCCGTGATTTCGCGACTTTCAGGGGCTAATGGAATTTGGAAATACGCCTGGCTTAGGTCGAGAGTCGAGATGTATTTCGCTGCTCGCAGTTTGTCTAGAATATTAGTCATGAGCGGCAGCGGATAGGCATCTTTTTTGGATACTTCATTTACTTTTCTGAAGTCTAAACAAAACCTATATTTCCCATTTGCTTTCTTTACCATCACTATGGGACTTGACCAGCCACTTTTCGACGGTTCTATTATGCCGTCCGCTAATAAGGTATCCACCTCTTTATAAATAGCCTCCTGTACTTTTGGAGAAACGGCATAATATCGTTGTTTTATCGGCGGGTGGCCGCCCACGTCTATCTTGTGACTGATCAAGTCTGTTAAACCTGTTTTAATTTTAAATTCCGGCAGCGAAGTATCTAAAAATGTTTGCAGTTGATTCTTTTGTTTTTGGCTGAGAATTTGCAGTCCACAACACACGGCAGCGAGGGGAGTGTCCACGAAGGGAAATTTCCGTTCCGGTCTATCGGCAAAGTACCATTCCGCCCGATGGTATTCCGCGACAATACCGAATGATGCTATTGCATCCGTTCCGAGCAGTATCGGGGTCACTAAGTTATCTAAAACTTTCGCAAAAATTTTTCGTTCCTTATCTTTAATCTGAAGTTTAAAATTCGCCTTTTCTGTCGCGCGATCGACGGCACCTGTTGCTAGAAGAAAATAGCACGGTTTTTCCGCGGTTTCTAACGCGATTGTTCCGGCAGCAGTTTGCATGATTACCTCACGGCTTATAAACGTGACTGTGGAACCCGAATCTACTAGGGCGCGAACCGGCAGCTGTCCAATTTTTGCTGTAATAGTTAGTAGCGGTGTTGTTTTTCCGCGATTCATTATTGCTACGCGGGCCGATATTAGTTCTGGGGAAGTCTCTCCGGCCCCTCCGAGCGACTTCTCTCCTCGTTTCCCGCTTGCTTATTGCATCTCCGGCATCTTTTTAGAGTTACCCCTGGTGCTCCACAGAGGAAGCAATGCAGCCGAGGCTCTGCTCGGCAATCTCGAGACATGTGCCCGGTCTTACGGCAATTCCAACATTCTAATGGTCTTTTACCGAACGTGCGTTATTTTGCGCGCGTCGGTTCCTGCCCATTATCCTGTTGGTCTCGTCTGTGCTTTGGGTTCTCTTTAGTTGATTACGGCAGCTTTTTAAATTTTTCGCCTGGTACGTAATTGCGGGCCGGGGATCGGTCGCCCGAAGACCCGCTTTCTTCCCCGCTTACGGCAGCCATCGCATATTCAACGTCTAAATTTTCTGTCCTACCCTTAACCTTTTTGGGATATCTATTCGGATCGTAGGCAAAGCTGGGGTGTGCCATTTCCGCTGGTTTCGGGTTCCGTCTATTCGTTCTGTCCGTCTGTCTGTCCGCTTCTAACAGTTCGTCTTCTAAGTCTTGTAGCGTCTGTATCGTTGTCAATGCTATGGCGTTCCGTACCATAGGCTTCGCGCCCCAGTAAAGCGTGCTAATTTGTCTCTTTTCTGGCCAAGGAGGATTTAATTTTTTAAACATAGCTCTCATTAAGATAATATAATCCCTTAGGGGCTCATTTTCCCCCTGAAACCTATCTTTAATATTCCTCTCTAAAGTCTCTCTATAATCTGGATCTCCGAAGAATTTTCTAAAACCGGCTACGAATTCGGGCCACGATGTCCATTCGCCCTCCCGCGTACCGTACCAGTATGCCGCGTTTCCCTCTAGGCAGACCGGCATGCACCGAAGCAAGTTGTCATCTGATATTTTGCAAAATTTTCTTTGCTGACCTAAGCGATCCAGGAAGGCTTCCGAGTCCTCCCCGGATGCTCCCGAAAATTTAATTCGCCACTTCCGCATTATTTCCGCGGTCGGCATTCCTCGGTACTGTTCGTCTCTTTGTACGGTCGCGGGTCTGGCGTGTGAACCGGTCGGCATTGTGTTATATTCCGGCAGCTTATTCATAATAGGAACCGGCAGCGTTATGTTTTTCGGCGGTGATCTTTCCGGCCAAACATCCGCTTCGGTTATTGATTTATTTTCAGAGAAAAGCGGTTCATCGAACGCGTCGCCGTACTCGGATTTCGCGTCCCCTTCGTCGTAATCCGGTTTTAACATTTTGCCCGTGTTTATTATTCTCGACAGTATTTATTATATTCAAGAGCGTGTCTATTGTATTCGAGGTTCCCTAGTGTTTACTCGTCCGACTGTACCTACGGGGCCATAAACTTCGCGTGTTTACGCTGTGTTTACCTATCCGACCCTGGCCTTGTAATTCGACGCGCGCGAACAATGGGCCGCTGTCCCGACCGGCAGCAGAAAAAAATTTCCCCGAATTCCTCGGTATTTATCGGGTGACTATTATTTACGAACGTTTCGGAACGTTTACCGGCAGCAAGATTTATAATTATGGCTTTCCCCAGCGATTTTCACATGAATTTTCTTTATTTCGCCACTAACGCTCGCTAAATTCCCGTTGCTTGTTTCTCGTCGCTAATTATTCAATTGATATCTACTTTCGGTATTTGCAATTTTTATTTTCCTTTAAGACGGCACGATTACGGCACAGTTCTAAAAGGTTCTATTTTCCACCACCGTTATACAATTATTCATGATACCATACACCTTATAATAACAAATACCATTTCATCATCCATAATAATCATTATCAAAAATCAATAGAAAACAATAAATATTAAAAATCAAGAGAAACATAACATATTATCTACGAGAAATGGCAAGCAATCAACAATAAATATTACAAAATATAGAGCATCAAATATATGGCATACAATATCAATTCACATAATCATCATAAATTTCATAAACATCATAAATTTCATTTTAAATATTGCCAATACATTTTGTCCACGTCATCAAGTTCCATCTATTTTCACACTGTAATTGTGAAATAATTTCCCAAAATCAATACATCAAATTCTTTATTGATAATAAATAAATTAAAACAACAATAAAATAACCGAAAGGATAACGGAATAAATTAGAAATCAACAAACTAAAATCTAAGAATAACAAATAACTTAGGAAATAATAGAATAAAATGAAAAGGTAACAAAATAAATTAGGAAATAACAAAACCAATAAGGGTAGTAATAAATTAAACTCGTAAATAACAAAATAAATTAAGTAACTACACGAAATGAAGGGATAACAAAATTAAATAGGACCAGCAACACAATAACCAAAGAAAGAACAAAAGAAGGACTAAATTAACGAAATAAATTAAGGCGAACACAAATTAAATGTAAAACGGCAAAATAAATTACGGGAAACCCAGTACTCTATAATAACTGGTGAAATTTTCGAACTTTAGTAACGACAAAATAAATTATCTGTAAAATCTATTGTCTAGTGACTTTAATTCTGTTTAAATTATGAAATACTTCTGCTTGATGGCGTGGAACGACACAGTAAAATACATTTCATATGAATTGCACAAAATATTATCAAAATTTCATTTCCAAAACATTATTCACACATCATTAATATTCATCATATAACAAACATTGCGTTGGCTCGTTTTATCCGCGAAATTTCGGTTCTACGAAGGGTGGTACTCGTCGGTTTACGACGCGGCTTTTCCGTTTCGACTTTTAACCGTTCCCTTTTCGACTTTTAACCGTTCCCTTTTCGACTTTTAACCGTTCCCTTTTCGACTTTTAACCGGCAGCAAGACAATATCTTTGAGAGCCCCGCACTCTCTCGCTCGTCTAAATTGAAAAGGCCCTTCGCATTTTCCCTTTTACGACCGGATGTTCTTTGTCGAATTCGACGAAGGATCTTTACAAAACCTGTTCGGGCGCCAATTTGTCACGTCGCCTTGGTTTTCCCGGTCCGACGGACGGCGAAAACCCGGGCAACTACGGGTTTTATGGCGGAAATGCCGGGCCACGCACCGGCCGCGCGGTACGCGGTCCACCCGCGACAAACGACGCGTCGGAAAGTCGGTTTTCGTTAACTTTAACTAAAGGAACGAGTCCTGATGACGGGCGCCAGGCATCCGGAGATGCCACGCGAAACGCTAAGGGATTTCTCCTGGACGCGATAACGAATTACGACCCTCCGACGGCCGCGCGATATCCCGGATAGCCCACCCGGGTCCAGGGTTTGACGAGGAGGAATACGGGACGTTCCCCGCGACAGGAAGGTTTCTCAAAGCAATCGAAAGCGAATTAGGGGCTTTACAATAGTTTATTAAACTGAGATGTTACATGCGACTGTCGGCAGCAAAACCGGCAGCCGTTCCAAAAGTAAGCCCGCGCGACGATAGTTGGTAAACGGCGGATTCTCAACCGCTCGCGCTTTTCGCGCTCGATTTGCGCGTCGGACACGACCCTGGGCGCGATGTTCGGCACCGTCGATAGAAATTTACCAGAGCGATTTGGGAATCGTGCCCCGATGTTCAACGCGTAATATAGTCTCTCGATTGTACCGGCAGCTATATCGAATTCTATGGGACTCGGTCACGCCGCGTCGTCCCACCGTGGGCAGTCACTCGATTTTCGGCAAAATAGTGGGAATTTTCCCCGCAAAAACCGGCAGCATTTCGGGCCGTACGCCAAGACGCGATTTCGCGTTACAAAATCTGACCCGTGCTCGAACCGGCCGACGGTTCCGGTTCGTACGCGAATTGCTAGCTCAACGAATTACAATTTAACCGGAACTCGTCGTCAACAACGCGAAAGGAGGTCGTTCGCGAAACGTCCCCGAGCCAACGCGAAATAGATCAAGTACAATTCGAATAAGAAAGCCTGACCGGCGCTTACCAACGGCAGCCTCTCAAATCTACGGCAGCTTGCAGTTGTCCGGCAGCGTTACAAAATTAGTCAGCTCTCAGTACTACGGTAGCTCTATGTGACCGGCAGCAGGACCCTCGAGTCGTCCGGCAGCAGTTGTCCAAACGGGCACTTGTTTCAAAATTCGACTGACTCTTAAGCAATGGTAAACGGTCTAATACTCTCTAGAGCTTTCGGCACAATGGCCTACTTCGGCCCGGCTCGGGAACGCGGAAGTGAGGCGTCCCCCACTTTTCCTAATCTTTCCCACCCTACCCTACGCTTGGACCGCTCATCGTTCGGGGCACGGCAGGGCCGTGCTCGGCGGTTCGGGGACCGGGGCGCTCGTCCATCGGCAGCGGTTGACAGCGTTGATTGGTGGCTTCTCCCGCGGAGAGATGTCCTGGGCCAATCCCGCGGCGCATATTTCTTCTGTGGCGGGTGAGGTAACCGCGAGGTGGAGAAGATGTTGTCCCCCGTTGCGCTGTCCCTCGACGGCTCCTCCGGGCTCCTTGACCCGGGCTCAGGACTTCCCTCGTTAACTGGTGTCGGGAATTCTCAGAAACCTCCCGGCAGCGTCTCCTGGCGAATTTCTCCGCCGTTGGTCGAGTGGGAAAGGGGTTCCGGGCCCCCCCGGGACCCGGATACGATCCTGCAATTCGCGTCGTGCCAAGTGGCGCGACGTTCAAAAACGTATTAGCGCTGCCCCCTGGTCTTCAGCGACCGTCCCAGGGAGAGCGCTCGCGGGTGCCGATCGCTTTTTGCCCGTTAAAAGGGTGGCCCGGTCTTCCGCCAAAACTCGGGGGGGACGTGGGCAAAACTTGCCACGTCACAAATCTTTTTCGATTAATGCGCTATTGCGCTTACGGACCATATACTTAAAGTCCAGCTGTTTTAATGTCCGGTATAATGACGACCTGCTAAAGGACGGGAGATCCGGATCGTTGTTCACTGCGTCTAATATTTTTTGTAAATTCGGGATTTCCCGACGCAGCCAAAAATCATGAACTTTTTTCCGAATCAAAAGTAAATCATCCTCGGATAACTTATTAAAAATTGTCACGCGCGGTCTCTTTCTATTTGGCGATGTTACGTTGCCACTGCGCTTGTATTCTGCAATTGTTTTTTCTATGGTAGTTATTCCAATTCCGGTTTTAATGGATAACTCCTTTACCATCGGTTTGTATTTCATCGTCGGATTTTCAGTTAATAAATGTTTATATACATTGACGACCATCATCTTCTGCGACGATCCGACGAACTATAAAAAGAACAAAGTTCGTACACGTCAGTAAATCACAAAAATAAATTTGAAATACATATTTTATGTAAAAGAAAAAAGACTATTTCGCGTATCGAAATGTATAGACAATGAGATGTGTTCTTACCTTTCCCGATGGATTTCTTTTCTGTGGAGAAATGTTGGATGTTCCTGGACCTTCCTCCATTTCTATGTTAACGTGTCACAAAATGCACAATAAGTATAAAAGTACAAAAATTTCGACTGTCGCTCTCACGAACTCTCACTCCAAACTCATCGATCACCTTATAGATCGCTTCGGTCGATCTGACTTGGTGTCGCCCCGTGACTCTGTGCGCATGCGCTTGCATTGAGAAATGGCTGCGTGGGAGGGACTTGCGCATAACGGTAAAAATCTGTACTATGCCTAACCATGGACTCTCGAGAAACAAAGTGTAGTGGTTCTCATCCTGGAAGGTAGTACATTTATCCTTACCGCGTGATATTTTATCCAATCTTTCGCTGGGATTGCAATATATGGATCTACAACCCAGCTTGTGGATGGAGTCGTTTTCGATGCTTCCCGTAGCTCGTGTCCGTCAACTGGCTTATAAAGTTTCTGGTCCCATTTGTCGTCTTCCTTTGCATGTATTTTTGCCCATTTTATACGTTTTTCCAGGGTTTTGTGGTCCGCCATTTTACTGGCAAGTTCAAAGGATGAGTTTTTCAGGCTCTCTATTCTTCTTTGGACTAAGTTTGGAACTTTTGTGTATAAAGACATAATGCCCATCCCGCCTTCTTTCACTCTAGTGTGGAAATAGGCTATGGGTACATCCACGGGAAAATGTAATCATTTCCTTGCGTATCGTCTTACTAGTCGGTCCAGTTTCCTTAGGGTGACGTAGTTTATTTTGCCTAGTACCATCTTGTGTAGAAATTTTGGTAAAAGATACGTTTTCAATATTATTAGTCTTTCCTGAGGCTTCAGCGGGGCTTTGAACCTCAGATCGTGCGGTTCCAACGTTTGCTCCCTGGTAACCCGTCAGTTCCACGCGTACCGCTCGCCTCTTCAGCCTGAGGGACTGGGCTGCCCACTCGGACAGGAACGACGACTCCGAGCCAGAGGAGGGTGATCCGGTTGGTGCAGACTGCGTACACTGCCGACGTGGACGACGACGAAGCCTCAGCCGGTTGACCCCCGTGGAAGGAGTCATTCTGGGGGCCCGGGGTGCGAGCTGACCCGGGCTCCCGGGGGGAGCATAGCTCCTCCCGTGTTTGAACGACACCCCCGGGTTAGTTTCCCGGTGTGGGGGGGGGGGGCGGTCCGTCCCTTCCCTTATGGGAGGGGGATTCGTAAGGGGGTTGGGGTAGGAAGGGTCGGGGCGTGCCGGATCACGCCTCCGACGGCCCTTCCCTCCGGTGGCGGCGTCTTCTTGCCTCGGCCTGGGATGGTTCCTTCGGTATCCCGGCCCCGAGCGGGGCACGAAGACTCCGGGAGATGTGAGTGGACCGAGTTGGGGCTCGGGAAGTTCAATTCGAAGGCTCCAGCTATGGGGACACCGGGCGGGTCCCTCCGCCCGGGGTCTAATAGTGTAGGGCACGGGAGAGGGGTACACCCCCTCCCCCAGGGATAGTATGTTTAGCTGGGAGGTGTCCTGTTGAGTACTCGCGTGATCCAGGCACCTCCCATGTAGCTTAGGTGGGCGTGAGATTTTAGTGGGTAGTACCCAGGGGGTTCACCCCCCCCTGGGGAGACTCCCACATAACCCCGGCTTCCCCCAGGGTGTCGGGGTATGTATAAAACATTTCCTCACGATAAAAAAAAAAGGAGTCATGAAGAGTGGCGTGGTGGTTCCCGTCGCACGCCCAGCAGCGGTACTCTGAGGTGCACTGCGTCAGCTGATGACTGGACGCGAGGCAGTTGAAACAGAGGCCCCTCTTCTGGACAAGTTGCCTCCTCTCCGTCGCTGTGAGGGCCTTGAACGACTTGCACGCACTGAGAGCGTGACTACCTGAGCACAGTGGGCACTGGCGTCCTCCCTTGGCTTTGGGTTTCGGTTCCACCTTGACAGCCAACGCGTTACGCGCGGGAGACGGGTTGCTGCGAATCACGGCGCCTCCACCCTTCGAAACCGGTACAGGAGGATCCGGAACTCGCGCCGATCCAAGGGGGCGTGGACACGGTTCTCCAGGAAACTCTCCAAGTCGTCGAAGGACGGGGTGACCGTTGGGTCCCTTAGCGACACCTCCCATGCTAGTCTCGTCTTGTGGTCGAGCTTCTCTGATGCGAGGAATACTAGCCACTCGTCCCACTCTGCGACTGGTTTCCTCAACGCCTGGAATGCCCGCTGCGTTTGCTGGAATTCGTCCAACAGACGCTTAATCTCCGACGGCTGGGCTTTTGCCAAAGTCGGGTAGGTGATCAAGCGTCTCATGTGCGCTACGGTGAGTATTCGCTGATTCCCGAATCTCCGCTCCAAGGCCGTCCAAGCACCGTCGTAATTGGCCTCGGTGATGGGCGTGAGATCCAGCATTTTGGCGGCTTCACCCGTCAAGCAGGACTTTAGATATTGCATCTTCCTGACTTTAGGGATGCGGGTGGATTCGTGGACCAGCGAGCAGAATTGATCCCGGAAGCTCTCCCACTGGTACAGATCCCCCGAGAAGGAAGGCAGCTTCATCGGCGGCAGCACCACATCTGACTCAGCAGGCATCGAGGTCACCGGCGTGGCCACAAGGGGAGCGGGTCTTGCCTCTATCATTTCATCTATTGCGGAACCGTGATCAATGTATGCCTCCTCGACCTCGGAGAAAAAGTCAGTGGCCAGGTAAGGGAGCGCGGGGTCCGCTTGCAGAGTAATCTCTGCGTGGCGCTCGTTGAATAGTCTTCAGTAGCTCTCTAATAATTCCCTTCGCCTCAGGAGATTCGATCGCGTCAGATTATCACCTCCGCTTTTTTTCAGGCTACTCAGGAAGCTCGAGATTCGACCGCCGAGATCCTTCTGCGCGGCCACGAGGTCTGTCACTTTCGTTGACATTTTTGAACACGCGCGGTGTGACCGAAATTAAATAGAGGTGAGTTGAAGCCGAAAACATACGACGCTCGAACTCGCGGACGACCTTCAGACGCTCCAACTATTTGTTTGTCAAGCTGACGAGCTCGCCTAGGTACGGGTCACCAAAAAAACGACCGTTGACGGTTCAAAAACTAACCGTTTTCGGACACGTTCTTTTCAGAACAATTCGGCACTTTTCTCACGAATGTTTCGTTTTCAGACAAGAAGAAAGACGAAACGCCGACTGGAGCACGAGTCGAGTGAAAAAGAAGCGCGAAGAACAGGGGCGCGGATTAAACGAGGGGATGGATCGTTGCCGATGCTCAAGAGTCCCGCACGCACGTTTATCCGGCTCGAAGGACCAAATGTTTTGAACAAACCAGATCTCTCAATGTTCTGAGAGATTTCTGCGAGTTCAGAAAGAACGAGGAATAGGGAGAAAAGGACGACGGATCGGAAATCGCAAGACGGAAAGAGAAAGCACGTACTTGTGAAACACCGATGGTCGTTTGTACAGATAGACTGCGACGATCGACCGTTGTCGCGATCTCTCCTGACGCCCGTACCCCGCGCGGCTCGCGAGGGCCACCAAGCTGCTCGATCCACCTGGTGACTCGCGGGACGCGGGGAGGAACGCAGGTGCGACATCGCACACGCGCCGTCGATCCAGTCATCCGAGTCATTTATTTGGCATATGTACATACATGTATTAGAGAATAAAGACGAGTTTACAAATTGTGGCGCATAGAATTATGCTTGTCGATTTTGGGTTACATTTGATCGGCGGCTGAAATCCCCTCCTCGCAGAAATCCCAAACAGTTTACAATATTTACAATATTTACATCGCATCAGTGCCCGATTCCCTCAAACCGAAAAGAAAATCTTTAAACTGTTCTCTGATACTGAATGCCTCAGTCGACCCTCTGCCTCCTTGGCGGCCGACTGAATCTCACGTTGCACGTGGCGCTTCTCCTTCTTCCTCCTGGTTTGTTGAAAGCGATCCCTCGTGGGCCCGTATAAAATTGTGCAATATACATGTTGCCATGATGATACGGTCAACATTTTCTGGTTTGCCCTGGATCTTCCTGTGATATACCCGGAATTTCTGTGATAAAATGCCAAACGCATTTTCTACCACTCGTCGCGCTTTGGAGAGCCGTGTATTAAAATACGTCCGGTCGGCGTGTCTTTCGGCTTTGCTTCCCGGGTATGGCCTCATTAAATTTCTTTTAAGCGGGAACGCTTCGTCGCCTACAATTACGCAGGGTGCGCAATTTGACGTGCCCGGCAAATTTGCGTCGGGCACCATTGGAAACGTCCCATCGTTGACCCTCTGTCCCAGAAAAGACTGGGCAAAAATCCCGCCGTCGCTGTTTTTGCCGAAAGCTCCAATCTTGGCGGCGATGAAATTTGACTGGGCGTCAGCAACGGCCAATAATACGATGGAAAATGTTTTTCTCTAGTTAAAATACAGGGACCCCGAGTCCGGTGGGGACTTTATATTTACATGCTTTCCATCAATTGTCCCTACACAATGGAAATCTACATTTCTCCCAGAATTCGTCTTTAATTTTCTTCATAATTTCAGTGTTGGGTGCCGGCATTGCCTCTAGTAGTAGGGTATCCACAATGGCCTGACACGTCTAAATCACAATTTTGCACACTGTTGAGTGGCCCATGCGGAAGTTGTAACTGATTATTTAAATGTATCTCCCGTTGCTAGGTACCTGAAACAATGATAGAAGAGTAATTAAAAAATATTTCTGTTTGCAGCTAACGCAGCAACGCGAATAGTTCCTTCTCTGTATAAATGTTCAATGTAAATATAGTCATAATAAATGTTAATATAAATTTCAAAAAACTATACAATCACTTACCGCAGGCATACTGCCAATCGTTCCGCAGGCGTAATTGGTTTTTTCCATTGGGTTAAGGTTTTCTCTATCTGATTTTCTAGTTTGCTGAGCAAGGTGGCAAAGCAGTTCCTGCTCATACGGAAATATCCGTAAAACTTGTCTTCATCGTCTGCCAATAGCATCTCCCTGTATAGGGTTAGTTCACCCACGGCATGTCTGCTACGCCAAAGTGGATGAACACCGTACCGACGTGTCCCTCTTCTGCGTCCTGCATCCTGTTCGATCCGGAGCGCTCGCTGTAGCGCAACTCGTCGCAGATTGAACTGCACGGCAAGGATTGCCAATAGCTCAACACTTAAATCCATTTTTTTGCAAACAAACGCGTGCGTGACAACTCTCGTGTTTAAGTAGGCCAAAAATGGTGCTGAAATCTGGCTTCACAGTTCCTTAAATACACTACCGGCAACCCCCACTTCACAACGGCAAGGGCGAAGGTGGAATTTCCCGGCGAGATGGAATTTCCCACTTGGCGGTAATGAGGCACCCCATGCATGCTTGCATTTATGTGAACCGTTAGAAATATCAGATTTGTAGTCCATCAATTTTAAGACGGACAAAGTCAGATGAGGCCAACGTAAAAATTAGTTTCTGCGACGTGTTTTTTAAATACTTTATGATCACCGTCCGACGAAATCATTACTATGTTTGCGTAGTTGGATCTAGTCGGGCCTACAGGCGCGGCTGAGGTGGGGATAGGTTTGTTAGCTTACAAGGGAACATATTCAAGTGCGAATTTCCGATTTTGATGAAACTTATGTGACATATAGTTCTTTGAAAAATATTTGACACGTATTTTTTTTTATCGGCAACCATCCACTTTGAAGGGGTGAAAACAGCCCTCAAAGTTGGGGGTCAAAACCATATTTTTTGAAATATCTCGGAAACCAGAGGTCGAAAAAATTTGAATTTTTTTAAAAATTGTGTGTTTTTCAATGAGAAATGTAGTCGTGCAAGAAAATTTTAACAAATGTTTTTTGTTTAAACAATATATTAAAAATTTGATTTTTTTTTGCAGTTTCTCTTATTTATTGTTAGTTCATTTTAATGTAAACTTGGGTGTGTGATCTTTGATCAAAATTAAGCTTTACATGTTTCAGGATTTTTTTTTTTTTTGCCATTTAACAATAATTATGCATTATGGAAGATAGTCTTGCATCTGCCGTGCGTAGGAAGGAATTGTGGCTTGTTTTATCGAAATATAAGCATTTAGTATAAACGTGTATAGTATTTTAAACAATACCACTGGGTTATGTATCGTTTATTGTTTTATTAGTAGCTAAAGAAGGTGGCGGAGGTAGCAGCGTTACGCGGTGCTAATTACCGCGGCGGAGTAAGGGTACCGACTTTTATAGCCAATTCGCCTGTGAATTTCTGCAATCGTTGGGCCTTCGGTCAAAATATCCCTGCAGCCTTTTTAAACTGTGAATCCTCGAACCTGGAGTTTCCCTCGTCATTTATGGTAGCTCTGAAAAGAGCTGGTGGCAAATGCCGCACATCAGTTTTACCTCGGTTATATACAGCATTTAAGAAGGACCCAAATATTTTCAAACAATTCCATTGGTTGTTAGAGTGAGAGAGGGGGAAACGTAAAACAGTCTTCAGAATGTATAAATATGGGCACTTTGCTGTATGTCCTATTAGTCTTCCCGCATTACGGTTTGTAAAGCAACGTGCATATCAAGAAGTTAAGGATACATCTTTCGGATTTTTAAAACAGTGCCACATAGATCAAATAATTTCTGGCAATAATAAAGTTAATCATCCGAACATTATATTAATTTTCCTTTTGCTTATTGTTTATTTTTATTGTTAGATTCGTTTTTACAAACATGAAAGTCAATCCGGTGAACGTTGTAAATATTTTGATGGAAACATATAGCAGTAACAATAACGAGGGAACACCCACGAATGGGAAGGAAATTGAACTGGCAAACATAATTATAGACCTGATTAATAGCTACAGAGAAGCAGGGTACATGAATTTCGAAACGCAACAGGAATTAATATTCGATGACCTAACAGACGAACCGACTTCATTTAATGTTCCCGAAGATGAAGAAGATTTGGAATCAGCGTCAACATCTAAACCGTCGTCTTCAAGTTCTCCAGACGAGAGTCCAGAAGAAATAGAATTTGGAGGCATTGATTTAGATTATAAGAAGAAAGCTGTAGATTTTTGGAAGAGTGGAAGAAAAAGACCACTAAACTTCGAAACTGTGAAGAACAAATACAAGAAATTGAAGAGAAAATCATATTTATACAGATGGGAAGAGCAAATTAAAAAGGCTGCAGGGATATTTTGACCGAAGGCCCAACGATTGCAGAAATTCACAGGCGAATTGGCTATAAAAGTCGGTACCCTTACTCCGCCGCGGTAATTAGCACCGCGTAACGCTGCTACCTCCGCCACCTTCTTTAGCTACTAATAAAACAATAAACGACACATAACCCAGTGGTATTGTTTAAAATACTATACACGTTTATACTTGTTGGGGATCGGAAGGCGAACACTAAAGAGCCGCACGGTTTTCTGAGGCAACGACTTTATTTCACCGTGAGGATCGTCGAACAAAAAACGATTACTTTGTACAGTTTGTAAACACCAATAAATACTTTAGCACAGCTTAGCTTGGCGTGGATATCTCCCGTATATTTCGGAAGCCGGAGATAGCTCTCGTGGCGCGAAACCGGTCAAAAGACGCGAGGCTTTCACGTGAGCGAGGAGCAGAGATCAAGATCGATTACGAGATAGCTATATAGCGCGTTGGCAACGAACTGGACGAGCGAGCGAACCGGCGATTACGATGATAATCGATCGTAATTCGTCTCGTCGGCGCGGGCCAATTAGAGAGCGAGCTGACAATCGATTCTTGATCTCGCTTCTCTCCGCGATCCAGCCAATTACGGGGCGCCGATCCGCGTCGGCGCGGGAACGCTGCCGACACATTCAGCCAATCCCAAACATTTCCGCCCGCCTCGTCAGCCAGTGACGAAATTGAACCGCCGTGTGGAGGTGGTGGGGAGATAAGAAACAGATGAATGGCTCGACTGAATGGGTCAGCAACGTGCTGCGTAGTTTCTACAACAGAAATAAGTGCGTAGTAATTTGCGAAGTTACAAGTGCGAGGAGTGAACGCGAAAATGATACAAAAAGTGATGCAGTGATGGTTTCCAGAGTGAACTATGTAACAGGTGAGTGAAATGACTTCATGATAGAATGAGGTGAATCGACAACGAAATGGAATGGTTACGTTACATGGTTTTTTTTTTAGTTACGCCGAGAGTCCAGCCTCGAGGTTGTTCCCGCGGCCAGTCTCGTCGATTTCCGGAGCCAGGAGAGGGATGAGTTTGTGCACAGGTCGCAGCAGTTGTGAAGTGGAGGTGCGTAAGGTGACCACGCGAGTCGAGCCATCTGGCCCCGGGTGTACGTGGACGACGCGCGCTAGGGGCCATTGCGTGGGTGGCAGTACTTCGTTTTTTACTAGGCAGAGGGACCCGGCCTTGACCCATGTTTGATCTCGTCGCCACTTGCCCCTTGGTTGCAGTGAATTCAGGTACTCCCGGGACCAGCGCCTCCAGAAGTGCTGCTGCATCTGTTGCACCAACTGCCACCGAGATAACCGTGAGACTGACAATTCCTCGAGGCTGGGCTCTGGAATAGCAAGGAGCGGTTCCCCGACTAGGAAATGTCCCGGAGTTAGAGCTGCTGGATCCTCAGGGTCATCGGACAGCGGTAGTAATGGCCTAGAATTTAAACAGGCCTCGATACCAGTCAGGAGCGTGGCAAGCTCCTCGAAGGAAAGCCGCTGTTCGCCGATGAGCCTCCGCAGGTGATGCTTGACCGATTTGACGGCCGCCTCCCAAATGCCTCCAAAGTGTGGAGCGGAAGGGGGGTTGAATTTCCAGGCGATGCCCTCCCTGGAAGCTGCAGCGAAGGGGCCACCTCCCTGTGTAACGGATTGTTTAAGTAGCGTTCGCAGCTCGTGGTTGGCTCCGATGAAATTTCGACCACAGTCGCTGTACAGTTCCAAGCATCGACCTCGCCGAGAGATGAACCTTCGCAGCGCTGCCAAGAAGGTTTCGGTGGACCCATCCGAGACAGCTTCCAGGTGGACAGCCTTGGTGACCAGACAGATAAATACCGCTATGTATCCCTTCGAGGTCAGCTTGCCACGACCCCGACTGGTTCGCACGTGTATGGGTCCTGCGTAGTCGATGCCTGTTCTGAAAAAAGGACGACTAGGCGTTACTCGAGCTAATGGAAGGTTTCCCATTTTTGGTGGGGCTGTTTGGCCTTTCCAGCGTATACAGGTGATGCACCGATGGATGCAGGCTTTGACTAGGTGGCGACCCTTGAAGATCCAGCACTCCTGGCGTAGCGTAGCCAGTGTGAGCTGTGTTCCTCCATGCAAGCATCGTTTGTGGGCAGCATCGACCCACAACCTAGCTAAGGAGGATTCGTCAGGAAGGATCGCGGGGTGGGTACGGTCGTATGGAAGGTTCGCGGCCTGTATCCGCCCTCCCACGCGCAGCACCCCGTCTTTGTCCAGGATTGGACAAAGCTTGGCTAGCCGGCTTCTGGCGGTTAGCGGTCGACCCTTCCGAAGGCTAGCGATGTCCTCCGCGAACGCTGCGGCCTGTTCCAGCCGTAGAAGGGTGAGTTTGATCGTCTGGATCTCGGCTGCCGTGATAAGTGACTCCCCTTGTCGATTTCCAGGAACCCATCGGCGGCACCAGGCCAGGACCCGGACTAGCCGATTCAAATTGGAGAAGCGTTCGACTAGTTCCGAGGAACTGCTCTTCTCCCGGCTGGTGACGTGCAGGACCTGGTGCTCTTCTGCTTCGTGCGTTGACCCTGCCCTGGTCTCCTCTGGAAGTGGACCGGATGAGGCGAGCCACTCGGGTCCTCGCCACCACAACGAGAACTTCGGTAGTTCCGCCGGCGATAACCCTCGGGAGGCACAGTCCGCCGGATTCTCCGCGCTCCGGATGTGATGCCACTTAGCAGCTGGAAGTATCCTCTGGATCTCGGCTACCCTGTTGGCCACGTAAGTTGGCCAACGTGTGGGATGTCCTCGGATCCAGCTGAGAGCCACCGCGGAATCCGACCACAGATGTACGTCGACGGAAGACCAGTCCAGCACCCGGACGACGTGTTCGACGAGTCTGGTCAGCAGAAAGGCTGCGCAGAGTTCCAGCCTGGGCAGCGAGACCCTTTTCAGTGGAGCCACCTTAGACTTGGCGACGATGAGTGAAACCGTCGCCACTCCTTCCGGGTTGATGCTGCGGGAGTAGACTACCGCAGCATAGGCGCGCTCGGAGGCATCAGCGAACCCATGGAGTTCGGGAGGCGAACTGCAGGAACTGGTTCCGAGCCATCGTGGTATCTGGAGATGCTGCAGCTCCGGGATTCCACTCTGAAACTGTCGCCACAGCTTTTCCTCCTTCTCCGGTAGCGGCGTGTCCCAATCGACCTTCAGTAGCCACAGGGACTGGATGAGCACCTTGGCTACGATCGTGACTGGCGCCAGCCAGCCGAGAGGGTCGAACAGCTGCGCTGTCCCGCTGAGCACTGCACGCTTGGTGAATCCCGAGCTCGGTAGAGACTTCACAGCGGTGACCTGGAAACAATCAGATGAGGGCAACCATTTGATACCTAGGACGCTGTGGAGCGTGGGAGAGTCCCACTCGACGATGCCCTTCCTCTCGTCGTTGGACAGCCCTTCAAGCAGGCCCGGCGCGTTGGCAGCCCACTTGCGCAGAGGAAAACCGCCCGCCATGAGGAGCTCCCGTAGTTCCCTTTGTTTGGTTTTTGCCTCTGAGGGTGTGTCCGCTCCAGTGAGGACGTCGTCCATGTAGACTTCCTCGAGTAAGATGCGAGATCCCAAGGGGAAACGTTGCGCCTCCACCTTAGCCAGTTGGTGCAAGCATCGGATCGCCAGGTATGGAGCGCTCGTAAGTCCGTACGTGACCGTGTTCAGGTCGTAGTCAACTACGCTGCTTTTCCCTGCAGGCCTCCACAGGATCCTTTGCCATTTCCGGTCGTCAGGATGGACCATGATCTGTCGGTACATCTTCTCTATGTCCGCTGTGAACACGAGAGCGTACCGCCGCCAGCGTAGAAGTATGTCAGCGAGATTCGGCAGCAAGTTCGGTCCCCGAAGGAGGAACTCATTCAGAGACTTTCCGTTGGAGGATGCCTTCGAGCCGTTGAAGACAACCCTGAGTTTCGTCGTCGTGCTCGATTCCCGCAGTACTCCGTGGTGAGGGAGATAATACCCTTCGCGGGATATTGGATGCGCCGTCGCGGCCATATGCCCCAGAGCTTCATAGGTTGCCAGAAATTCACCGTAAGCTTGGCGGAATTCGGCAGAACGCTGGAGTCTGGAATTCAGCGAGTCCAGTGTACGCAGAGCGATGAGACGGGAGTCTCCCAGCTCTGGTGTCCTTCCAAAGGGCAGACGCACCATGAACCGTCCGTCCGGAAGTCGTTGGTGAGTGTCTAGGAAGTGCTTTTCTGCTTTCCTGTCGTCAGCGGTGGCTGGAATCGAAGTTTCGACTTCCTCCTGCTCCCAGAACCTGGTGAGAAACTCTATTAATTCGCGGTCTATATTGCAGTGATGGACCGGAACCTCCGCCCTGCTCGATGACCCGTCGCCGTTCCCCGAGTCGATGCCTCCGGTGAGGATCCAACCTAGTGCCGTTTCCTGCGCTACCGGAGTGTGTGGCGGCCCTCGTCTGACCCCCTCTCGGAGGATGATGTTGTAGGAATCCGCTCCTATCAGGATGTCGACTGGATCGGCTAGGTGGTACCCCGGATCGGCGAGCTCCAGTCCTCGGATATGCGGCCAGTCGACTCGAGCAGGTAAGTTGTGCGGCCGGTATCGCGAGAGCTCGGGCAGAATGTAGGCAGAGATTTGGAAGCGGAGTTCTCCTCTGCCAGGAGGAGATATGACCAGCGTGGTTTTCCCTCGCGTGAACCTTGCCCTTGCGCCTCCGACGCCGATAAGCGGAACTCGAGCTTGACACCGCTTGACGCCGAGCCGCTGCGCGAGCGCTTCCGTGATGAGCGAGACTTCACTGCCAGGGTCAATCAGGGAACGAGCTGAGCAGCCCTGTCCCCGTGGGCCTGAAACTGCTACGCGCGCTGTACTGAGGAGAACTGAGGAGGAGGAGCGACTCACGTGCATGGAGACGTGCTGCACGAAGGCTTCCGGAGACTCCGATGACTTGGTGGATGGTGCGGCCTCGTGGATAGTCGTGTGGTGCTTTCCTTCACACTTTTGACATCGCTTGGAAGACTTGCACTCACTCGCAGGATGCTTCCCGAGACAGTTAAAGCACAGGCTCAGTGTCTTGGCTGTTTCCTTCCGCTCGGCAGGAGTCTTCGCCTGGTACCGGCCACAATACAGGACAAAATGATTGCCCTGGCACAATGCACAGACCTTCGCGGACGAACTAGCCCTGGACACCGTATGCACCTTCGCAGACTTCACTGGTGCTTTCCTCCCGTCGGACGCTTCGCCCATCTGAGGTTCGAGCGCTTCACACGTTTGTATGCGCCCTTCCATAAAGGTCCTCAGCTGTTCCAGCGTGGGATGGTCCTTGGAGTGCTTAAGAGAATCCTCCCATTCCCGACGCGATTGCCGATCCCATCGCTCGACTGTCAATTCAACGATCCAGTCGACTGCATTGGTGACAGGCCGGCCTAGATTCTCAAGAGCGTCGATGGCGTCGAACGTTTCGTTAAAGAGACGTTTCATCTCAGCGGCCGACTCCTTGCGCAGCGGAGCTACGGAAGATAGAGCTCTTATTTGCGCCTGAACGAGAAGCCGGGGATTGTTGAAGCGATCCTCCAATTTGTTCCACGCGATCGCGAAATTGTCATTCGTCGTTCGAATGTTCTTCAGCAGCGCCATGGCTTCGCCCTTCATGCAAGTTTTTAAGTAATGTAGACGCTCCACCGGCGACAACGAAGAGTCGTTGATTATAAGAGAGGTAAACAAGTCGCGGAATGATGGCCAGTCCTTGTAGTGACCCTCGAAAGTGGGGAGAGCCATCTTTGGCAACACTGCGCGTGACCTCTGGAACGTCGCCTCGCCCGGCGTTACGTTCGACTCAGAGGGCACCTTAACGGCTGCCGCCGTTTCGAATTCGGCGATCATGTCGAGGAGAACTCCAGCTTGCTCCAAATATGCCGTATGTACATCGCTGAATTCGTCTTCCGCGATGTAAGCGCTATCCCTTAACTTGGCGTCGATCTTAGCCGCTTTTCTTATTTTTAGATCCCCCTGGGAGAAGTCAGCCCAGAATTCTTGGATCGAAGAGTGAGCCGCACGAAGCATTCCCAGAGTAATGTTCGCCTTACCCTTCTTCTTGAGGTTGACCGCGACGCGGGAGATTCGCTGCGCGAGCGTACGTTGTTCGTCGACAAGGTCCGCCATTGTCTCCGTCACGAATTCAACCGAGAACTTTAACGATGGATTTAACGTTTGTTTTTAGTGGACTGTATACTGGATCCGGCTCGAAGGACCAAATGTTGGGGATCGGAAGGCGAACACTAAAGAGCCGCACGGTTTTCTGAGGCAACGACTTTATTTCACCGTGAGGATCGTCGAACAAAAAACGATTACTTTGTACAGTTTGTAAACACCAATAAATACTTTAGCACAGCTTAGCTTGGCGTGGATATCTCCCGTATATTTCGGAAGCCGGAGATAGCTCTCGTGGCGCGAAACCGGTCAAAAGACGCGAGGCTTTCACGTGAGCGAGGAGCAGAGATCAAGATCGATTACGAGATAGCTATATAGCGCGTTGGCAACGAACTGGACGAGCGAGCGAACCGGCGATTACGATGATAATCGATCGTAATTCGTCTCGTCGGCGCGGGCCAATTAGAGAGCGAGCTGACAATCGATTCTTGATCTCGCTTCTCTCCGCGATCCAGCCAAATACGGGGCGCCGATCCGCGTCGGCGCGGGAACGCTGCCGACACATTCAGCCAATCCCAAACAATACTAAATGCTTATATTTCGATAAAACAAGCCACAATTCCTTCCTACGCACGGCAGATGCAAGACTATCTTCCATAATGCATAATTATTGTTAAATGGCAAAAAAAAAAAAAAATCCTGAAACATGTAAACCTTAATTTTGATCAAAGATCACACACCCAAGTTTACATTAAAATGAACTAACAATAAATAAGAGAAACTGCAAAAAAAAAATCAAATTTTTAATATATTGTTTAAACAAAAAACTTTTGTTAAAATTTTCTTGCGCGACTACATTTCTCATTGAAAAACACACAATTTAAAAAAAAATTCAAATTTTTTCGACCTCTGGTTTCCGAGATATTTCAAAAAATATGGTACATAACTTCCATAACTCCGTACATAACTTCTTCCTTCCGACGCCAAGTCTTCGACGCCGTACACGGATTGTCGCACCCGGGAGCGAAGGCGACGGTCCGTCTGGTAAAACAGCGTTTTGTTTGGCCGTCAATGGAGAAGGATTGTCGGGTTTGGTGTCGGAATTGTCTCGCTTGTCAACGAGCAAAAGTCGGTCGACACGTCTCGAGTCAGGTAGGCACCTTCGCGCCGCCGTCGAGGGGGATGGCTCTTTTGCGCACAGACGATTGCGCACGACGGCATTGCACACGGTTCTTTTGGACACGGTATTATTGGACACACGGTTCTTTTGGACACAGTAACATTGGACACAGTGGGTTTTCGCTCACGCAAGGATTGCCCACATGGTTAAGACGCACACGCTGAGTTACGCACATGTAAAATTGGACTCATGATAGATTGCGCACAGTAATTTCGGGTTATGTGCGTTATAAAACATTTCCTCACGGAAAAAGGGTTAGGGTTAGGGTTAGGGTTAGGATTAGGGAATCACTTGGGGGTAGAAGGGGGTGAATCGACTTTTGAATAGGCCTAAGGGGTAGTGCCGGGGTGATATGCTCCCTGTAAAGTCTTTCAAAAATTCCGTTATTTTTTGTCTAGGACGCACGGTTCAGGAGATACAGCGATTTTTAGAGGAGGCGAAAATGAATTTGGGGAGGGGAAAGAGGTGGCGAATCGACTTTTGAATAGGCCTATGGGGTAGTGCCAGGGTGATATGCTTTCTGTAAAGTCTTTCAAAAATTTCGTTATTTTTTTGTCTAGGATGCACGGTTTAGGAGATACAGCGATTTTTAGAGGAGGCGAAAATGATTTTGGGGAGGGGAAAGGGGTGGCGAATCGACTTTTGAATAGGCCTATGGGGTACTGCCAGGGTGATATGCTTTCTGTAACGTCTTTCAAAAATTTCGTTATTTTTTGTCTAGGACGCACGGTTTAGGAGATACAGCAATTTAAAAATTCTGTGAATGTGTCCAATTCTATTTGTACGCAATTGAGATGTGTCCGATTCTTCGTATTCTGCATAGAAGATATATAATCATAGACTAATCACACAGCACAACACACGATGATAAACAACAGTTTGAATTCAATCTGTGCGCAATCTATCATGAGTCTAATTTTACATGTGCGTAACTCAGCGTGTACGTCTTAACCATGTGGGCAATCCTTGCGTGAGCGAAAACCCACTGTGTCCAATGTTACTGTGTCCAAAAGAACCGTGTGTCCAATAATGCCGTGTCTAAAAGAACCGTGTGCAATGCCGTCGTGCGCAATCGTCTGTGCGCAAAAGATGGCCTCTCGCCGTCGAGCAGGTTCGAGCATGTGCACCTCGACCTGGTAGGACCACTACCTGTGTCCAGGGGCAATAAATACTGCCTTAGCTGCGTCGATAGGTTTACGCGTTGGCCAGAAGCCTTCCCGCTCGAGAATATCGAGGAAACTGTCGCGCGTGCCTTTGTTATGGGGTGGATAGCACGTTTTGGGACACTGGCGAGAATTACCACCGATCAAGGCCGGCAATTCGAGTCCCATCTTTTTAAACAGTTAAATTCGCTGCTTGGTTGCTCGCACATGAGGACTACAGCTTACCACCCCGCAGCGAAACGGTTTAGTGGAACGCTTCCACCGACAGTTGAAGGCCGCGATAAAGTGTCGCGCCGATCGGTGGACCGATGCGTTGCCTGCCGTCTTGCTAGGTATCCGCGTCGCGCACCGCGATGACCTTAAGTCATCCGCGGCCGAGTTAGTTTACGGCGAAAGCATACGCTTGCCAGCGGAGATATTTAGCGACGAGTCGATCAAAGAATCCGATCCGGCGGATTTAATACGTCAGCTCCGCGACCATTTTAGAGACATACGACCGGTGAATGGATCACGTCACGGACAGAAGAGGATTTTTGTTTTTAAAGATTTAGAGACGACATCGCACGTCTTTATTAGAACAGACGCGGTGCGAACTCCTCTGCAGAATCCTTATAACGGCCCATTCCCAGTCGTATGTCGAAATAAGAAAACTTTCGTAGTGCAGGTTCGAGGCAAAGAGACTACCGTCTCAATTGACAGGCTCAAACCCGCCTACATATTAAATAAGGAAATGGTAGAAGATAAACGCGATCAGGGACATTTTGAAAAAAGTCCGAACGACGGGCATGTTCCTGAAAAGATACAAACCGGTACACGAGAATTCGTACATACTCGTTCGGGTAGGCGAGTATGTTTCCCCGACCGCTTACAGGTTGGACGTTGTAAATAGTTCAGGATAAGATTTTTTGTAAATAGTCATTTTAGTTCTAAACGTAAGTTAGTTTAAGTAGGATAAGTAGAATTAGGTAACGTTTGCACTGGTAAGGGGGTGATGTAGCGTCCGGTCGTACGCACAAAAAAGAGTTTTTCTTTCGTGCAAACGGCCAACGTAATTTACGACTCTCGTTCGACGAAGCTATTTTTGAGTGGACATTTTCCAGACCTAGTCGAAGCATGTTTATTAGAGTTTCGTCCCAAAGTCCTCAATAGCAAACTGAGACCGTCATAAATTAAGAGATTAACTGAAGGGCACTTGAAGCGGACCCAACGGTCTATCGACACGCGGGTCAGCCGCGGGTGGCCCGGAGGAAAGTCCCATCATCCTCTCCCATCACCTCGCCGTCCCGAAAACAAACACGCCAAGGGCGGAAGGAACAGGGGTGAGAAGAAGAAAAAAAAACAGCTCTGATTGGAAGGACCCAAAGCGTGGGTTAGCCAATCAGGGTTGTTTAGGATTTTTACCAGAGCAAACGCGGGCGTTAAAATAAGTCGGAGAGAAGTAGTCGCGCTAGAGACCTCCCGCGATACGCACGAATTGTACAGTCGCGAATATCGGTACCGTTATAATAAACTGAGTTCGCCCGAATCGTTCGCACAGTTCATTTCACCAACCTACCCACATAGTATTCTTCCTTTATCTTCGCAAGAGTTTTGTCTATTCCGAGATGCGATAATGCCCGATGCCCTTCCGACACGATTTCATATCGTAAGCCTTGAGGTACGTATAACCTCCATCGCCCCCTAGTAGTTTTATACACGCGCACGTTATACAAGATAAATTTCGCATGAGCGTCTTGATCGCCAGCTTCTAGGCGGTCTCGCAATTCTAAGATCGTCGGATCCGCTCGCTGCATAGCGGCCACCCAATCCGTCGTGATTCTAATACCTAATACTGGTAATCCCGTGGCGTCTATCTCTTCTTTTTCTCCAACCGGGTTTCTACTTAGCGCGTCGGCCACTGTATTTTTCTCGCCCTTCTGGTATTCGATTGTATAATTGAATTCCGAGAGTCTGACAAACCACCTACCAATACGCGGATTTAAATCTCTTTTGTTTCCTAGTAACTTCAAGCTGTTGCAATCTGTACGTATTACAAAATGAATCCCGATTAAATATACTCTAAATTTCTCAAGTGCGCTAACTATGGCTAGGGCTTCCAACTCGTAAGAATGATATCGTGCTTCTTCGGGCGTAGTCTTACGACTGTAATAACTCACGACGTGCCATTTGCTTCCGCCTTGCTTTTGAAGCAATACCGCGCCTAAACCTGACGTACACGCGTCGGTGTGAACTTCTGTCTCCGCGCAATGGTCGTATATCGCGAGGACAGGTTTCGTCACCAATCTTCTCTTTATCTCGCTAAATGCAGTAATTTGTTCTGGACCCCAAGAAAACTGCGCATCTTTACGTAACAGGTCGGTTAGGGGTTTCGCTATCACCGCAAAATTCTGCACAAATCGCCTAAAATAACTTGCTATGCCTAAGAAACTTTTTACATCGCGGTTATTCGTCGGCTCCGGAAATGCGCTTACACTTGCTAACTTTCGTTCACTGGTTTGTATGCCTACTACCGATATTTCGAAACCTAGATACTCTATTCGCGACTTTAAAAAATGACATTTCTTTAAGTTTATAGTGAGACCAGCATTCCTAAAGGCATCAAATACTTCGATCAACCGAGTCAACCCTTCATCTACAGTCATACTCGGAATAATAATATCGTCTAAATAGGCCATCGCAATATCATAACGCATCGAACCTAACATCGTGTTCATGAGGCGCTGGAAGACTGCAGGAGCATTACACAAACCGAAGGGCATCCTTATAAACTGGTAGTGCCCGTCCGGCGTTACGAAGGCTGTCTTGTCTCTCGAGTCTCGCTCTACTTCAATCTGATAGTACCCACTGAAAAGATCTAGACTTGTGTAATACTTCTGCCCCTTCAATCTATCTAACTGATCGTCTATTCGGGGTAGTGGATACCTATCCTTTACGGTAGTTTTGTTAACGCCGCGATAATCGATACACATGCGTATCTCTCCGCTTCTCTTACGAACCAGCAACACCGGACTAGCAAACGGCGACACGCTGTCCTCAACAATATCGGCAGCCTTTAACTCAGTGATCATATCCTTTAACTGCTGCCTCTCGTAATATGACAATCGGTATGGTCGGTAAATTATAGGTGTATCTGTAACAAGCTCGATACGCATAGTTGTTCGATTCGCTTTCCCTACCTGCCTCAACGTTCGCGCTACTAGGTCGCGGTTATCATTTAATACAGCCAGTAATCTTTCCGCTTCCTTCCCCGCGAGATCGGTGTCGACTTCCTCTGGTTTTACCGCTTCCTCGTTGACTTCGTGCCGTGATGTCTCTTCTTCACAGGCCTCTGCACGTGAAACGGTGTCTCCGGAGTTGATCGCCATAGTCTGCCCCGTTCTGTTCAGGACGGGCAGAACCGTTTTCCCTCTCCATCCATGGCAATGACACATCTCGGGATAGTTGGACCTCGTTCGCGAAGACCTCCTTCAACGAACAACTCCTGGTTCGGGGCACCCCCCGCAACTGTAACATGTCTCAAGTAGTTATCTGGAATAACACACATTTTATCAGCATGGAACACAGTTTTTTTTTTGCGTATTGCGGCTCGATCTGCAAGGGGTTGTCGTCTCTGTCCGTTATCCGCAGCTCTCCTGCTCTGCTGATCACGATCACACCTGGATTCTCCGTGTATGGGTGGCCAACCAAAAGGGGTACGGCCTGACTTCCTCTCGGAACAATGTGCACCTCCGTCCTCACAGTCACGCCATCGATGCTGATATCGGCTGTCAGCACACCCAGCGGCTGCACGCGTCCCTCGCCGTAGCCCACAAAATAGTTCAACTTAGTCTCGTGATAACTGAGTCCAAGTTCGTCCGCGACATCTTTTCGCAAGGCCACCACACTGCTTCCCAAATCAACATAGCATTTCAGTTGCCGCCCGTTAATAGTCGCGTCCTTGAAATATTTTTGGTGTGTATCTCCGTTAATGTACAATACTGGTCGATGCTGCGAATGTGTTTGTGCCGGTTCGGTTGTTCCCAACGTCGACCCGAACGCTCTGCGTTCACATTTGAAACAGGTTGGCACGTGTTTTGGTTTAGGACAAAACCGCGCCGTGTGCCCTGTTTGTTTACACTCATGGCACCTTAGAGGTGAACGTTGAACTCCCGTTTCGTGGCTATCGTGCCGTTCGTTAGATGTCGTTGCGAACGGTTCCCTTGTGTAACTTCCCGCGTTTCGCAAATCTGTCAACAATTCGCTTGGTTTTTTGTATCGGGCTAGCGGTCCTAGGTAATCCCTGAGTCGAATGCTATCAAGGCCGTTAACGATCCATTCTATTGCTTCGCGGTCCCCCATCTTCGCTTTATTACATCGCGACAGCTTCTCGTAAAAATACTCAACGATATTCTGGTTAGGTTTCTTCTTGTAGGTTTCAGCTCCTAGCCTAGCACTCACCATGCTTTCATCAGCCGGGAAATTCTCCCTTAGTAGTTCCTTCCATTGCACCCACGATCGGTCCATGCGAGGTAAGCTGTCCCTCCACCTCCTCGCTACACCCGTTAACTTCATAAGGGCATAGTGGCGGACGGCGATCTCGTCCCACTGGTATAGGTCCCCGTATTCTTCTATCTTCTCGATCCACTCGTCAATTGTGAACTCACCCACAACAGGATCAAATGCCGGCAATACCGTTGCCAAATCGCGAAAATACCGCTCTTCTCTGTCTTGCCCTGTGTTAGCCATCACGACCAGAGAAGATGAACACGCGTATTCGCACAAAACCGAACTTCGAATCTCAACACACCGAATTGTTAATGGCGTCGATTTCCCGTGTCTCTCCACGTGTCGACCCAACAGAATACAGAACAGAGATTCACAAGTTCCTTTCACCCCGCGCTCACCAAAACGTACGCAGGCGAATCCCACTTCTGATAAATTGTAGGAATCACGGGGACCAGCACTAAAGACACCGTACCTTAGAAGAAGACTTCATTCGTTTTACTTCAAACTCTCGTTCTCGCAACCATCCATGCTCTGTCGCACATTCATATGCTCGCTCATCGTCTCACGCATCCCCTCTCTCTCTCTCTCTCTCACTCATCCTTGCCAATCATACAATCGCTTCCAAACATTACACCTGTCACGCTTCCTGATTCGCTCTTTCCAAACACTCGCCCATACGCACCTCGTTCACGCATCGTTCTCGCGGCTGGCGCGTAATTTAATGCCATATGTACTTCCTAATAGTAAATGGTTGTTAAAGTTTGAAAATGTGCCGACGCGGGTACTTTATACGCTCTATTTTTGTATTTATATGAAAAGAATATAAATTCCTGCTTTATCTAGCAGGAATTTACTATACAGGAATGCATTCTACAGACATTTCTGGTAAAGAAACCATTCACGAAAAGTATTTGGTTCCCTCAGTATACGAGGAGGTTAAGAAAATATTCATTGACAGCTTGTGCGCGACGCGTTCGCGCCAGACGGCCTCTGCGGCCTTTTCTCGACTCGCTAGGACCGTCGCTATGCGTATTCGGCGTTGGTACCATTCAAATGTGTCTTCGCTTACTACACTTAATTAAATTAATTTTTTTTCGTCTTTTTAGCTGCCAAGCATTACACAAAATTATAAAAATACGAGTTAATTCACATTTCATTGTGGATATGCTTAATAAAGAAAATTGAATACAAAAACTTACCTATACATATAATGAAAATGTAATTTAAAATTTTCTAACCTATGGGTTCGAGAATCCCTCCCCCAGGGAGTGCTAGGGTTAATAATGCAGGAGTACCTAAAGAATTGCTGAATCGTATCTTTGATGGTGTTGAAGCTCGTGTAACATTGCGTGGAAAATTTAAGAATTGGAGGAAAATTTCATACAAAAAGAAGATGACCCACGTTGACGACCCAAATCGCTAATTGTCAGTAGAAAAGTTAACCGTGTTTGGGTGATATTTGCTTAGATTGTTTAACCGTGCAAAACCTCTACTTTCACCTCCTCGAATTGTCTGTTTATAAAAATATTATTTTATTAGAATACGAGTGAAAAAATGAACATTGTACATTTTCTCAACAGTCTTACAAAAATGGAGCATTTCTTGTTTCAGGTTGAAAGTTTGTGAACGAACCCAATGAGAAATTGGGGCGCCGCTGGGAGGGAGGTTGGATGACTCACAGACGAACCTAATGCGAAATCTGAAATAAGGGATCCGCTAGGATGGTATAGTATTCGTGGGTGAACGCAATGCGAAATTAGGGAGCCACTAGATTGGAGAAATCTCTGGTGGACTATGGTTCGTTGCGAGCGAACCTGATGCGAAATCAGGGAGTCGCTAGGATAGTTAGCATTAGGATGGTTAGCGTAAAATTGTATCGTGCGGAAACGTTCAATTATTATATTAGGATATTAGACAATAATTAACAGTTTCTACGACTTACCAAACAACATGTATATATTCTGATTTCAATGTGTATTACAAGTGTCAGTGTCGCGATTGAATATATAATAATGGTTTTTTCCCTACGATGCTCAGTGATGACGCACTGGCAATGCGGGGTCTAGTAGTTACTAAATACTGAAATGGAACTATTAACGGACTATCAGGATTTATTGATACCAAAGCGAACTTTAGCCCGATCCCTCTGGAATTGACTCTTACGAACGCGACTTGACGTGACTATGCACGTTACTGCACAGTTACTGACCGTTGAGAATGAATACGAACGGCTTTATGTACCCCAAAAATGAGAGGGGGTGTCTGTTTTTAGCCCTTTATTATATTCGGCATCCGTCCGATGAATTGTGTGTACGAGCTCCGGATATATCCGGCATACATGCGACAACCTTTATGCACGAGCACAATCTATAGTAGCTAATTTTATATAAATGTCTTTTAAAATTAAAACTGTAAACGACACTACATAGTTAGAAGGCGCATTCATAGTTTGAAGGTGCATTGTTGTCTATTAAGCACAGTTCTTATTTAACGGTTAGGAACAGCTTCATACGAAAAAGGACTGACTAGGCGCTGAGCATTTTCAGAGTATAGTGGGATTGTCACGGCGGACAGAGCGCTCATACCGAAAGGGTTAATCTAGGGTCGCATACTCGTATTTGTCGTTTCCAATGAGTCGAGGGTTTGCAGCTGGATCTCTGTTCATAGGTTTATACGAAGGGTTTTCCAGAATGCTTCCTATCACAAACTATCTTGACAGATTCCAGAAGGGAATGTTACTTATCCACACTATAGATGATTGTATATATTCTTTTACTGCTAAAACTAGAATAATGAAATATTTTGGCAAAAGCAGTAGATTTAATTTCTTAATTGCACTAATATAGTGCAAAAATCGAGAATTTGAACAATTTTTTATTCTATTCAGATTTATCCCATAAGATGAAACGGTTAATGAAATGGATATTTAAGGTAATGTTACAGGACTGAAACAAGGCGAAAATTTCGAACAATTGCAAACGCTGTTAAATTTCCAATTAAAAGGAGGAATCGTGTGTGAGACTGTTTAAGAAGTAATTTATTAACCACTTCGGTACGGCCCGCATCGGCCACGAAATTTTGCCCACAGACATTTGACATTTTTTCAGACATTTTGCCCTTGTTTTTGATTCCTATTATAGATTCCTAGATATGTCTATTTCTGGACGTAAACACTGCAATTGCAGAGATAAGGCGAAAGTTCTTGGCAGTCGACTAAAGTCGACACTCGGCTGTGCGTGTTCATCTGTGGCCGTCGACTATAGTCGACACTAATACCGAAGTGGTTAAAAAGATTCGCGTTCTTGCGGACTGGGATTCTTGATGCAGCCGGTGTTGAGCAAACTTTTATGGCGGAAAGTGCGTCTCTTTGCGACGATTACAAAGGCTTTCTGTTCGGCACGGTGACGATGCGTGAATTAATAAGCTTACCGTTCTTCCCGCCGCGCCGACATTGCCGACTTAGGGTCTATTCATATTTGCCGGAACCCTAACAATACCACTTGAGAGGCGCACGAGATGCTCGCAACAAAAGCTAAGACCCGCACACAGCGGGGGTTGGCTACCTGACACTAGAACTCTCTGTCGTGGCATCCGGCGCCGGACGCCCAGATCGTCGGCAACACGGGATTTGGACCTAGAGTCCGTATTTGAAACCCTCCGGTCCGGCAAATATGAATAGACCCTTACACACGCGAACTTCCTCTTCCTCTCGCGATTTTGTCTTCGCCAGATCCACACAGTTCACTGACAATCGTCGAGAAGCTTGCAAAGCTTGCGGACTTATATGGTTTCAAACAAACATTTTCCAGATTTATTAATAGCATTTTTAAGAGCTCATCGCGCCGCTAATCGTGAGGCTGGCCTCATCATTTTATCATCTATTACTTAGAACAAGGTGTCCAAAAATATTCTTAACATATGTTCATCCGGTTTTCAACGATTTGCGTAATAAAAAGGGAATCTTGATGCAAGACAGTGATTCATTTCATTGTAAATCGTTACTATATGGTCGATAATGTACAACGACGAGAACAAGAACCAAGAACAAGTAATAGAAACACAAGTGGTAAACAAAGTATCGGAAGGTCCAAAATGTATATTTGGAAGGTTCTCGGCTAGATTTATGACCGTTCAGGTGCACAGAGAAACGTAAAACGTAAGTTCCCGCGGCGTTTCTGTGGCCGATTGAAGAAGGTACGAGGCTGACCGCGAAACTCCATGTTTGTCTATGCTGTTGCTAGCGCTCTTTTACACTCTGCTCTGGTCTTGGATCATGTTCTCCTCTCCACAACCTCAACCGCTCCTTCAGGGCGCGGTACACTCGAGGCTTCAAGACGAATAGGATGAATATCAGCACACCTTGCAAACAGTTTATCGCGTCTGGCCAGTAAAACACTATCTCCTTCCATTAGTAAGTGGAGTAGGTGTTCAACAGGGAGGACGCAATCTCCGCGATCCACGTGATACCCATCACGATGAACAGCTTTATGTTCATGATTAATCTGACAATAGGAAAAGAGCTTTATCATTGAAATGAATAATGTTCCAATCGATTTGTGAAAATTCAGAAAAATACTGATTATATTCAAGCAAACGTAACTTTGCAAAAGAATTCGATAATAATTTACTTAGGCCCATTTTGTAGAATAGACCCTCGCCTTTCATTGTTCTAAATATTGTTTTCGTGAAATGTATGAGATTGACGCATCCAAAAATAATTTTCCACGCTGACGATGAAAATCCAAGGGACACAGATGAAAAATTATTCTCTCACATGATGCCCTTTCTCCGTAGTGTCTCGCTATATCTTATTTTTCTGAGACAAGCTTAAGCTATCCATTCACGAAGGACAACATTTTACCCGCTGACATCAGATTGCCCGCAACATTGCCCTCAGCTATGCCCGCGGGCATCTGGTGACGCACGGTTGCTGAGCGGAACCGATGTACTCTGTTTCAGTTTTCTCGTTGACCTCATAGTACAGAAATATTACCGGAAACATAACTTAAGTGTATGGAAATCGAAGTTTCACTCTTTATGATACGCCAAGCAAAGTTGTAACAGTTTAAGCATTGGCAACGTTCTGCTCGAGTGTGCGGTCGTATAATTTTAATCTTCAATATATTTGACGCATGAAGTGGAACTCTGGCTTCGTGTTAGTGTTTAAGGCGTAGCCATTAAACTCACCTGTCTTTGTCAGCGTGGAATCGGCTGCTCCTGGTATCTGAAGGGTCGTCGGCCATCCTTTTTATCGCGGCTTTCACCTTGTTGCAGTGTTTAGACGTGAGAATGAAGAACCCGATGTTGGACGTCAACTGGATCGTGACTGGTACTTGGAAGAAGATTACCTCGGCGAGCGTGTTCGCTGTCACATAAGACGTTAAACTTGAAGTTGACACATCAATATTGAAGTAGACATTCTCTTGGTGAAGAATATTCGATCGGACACACCAATCGCCTATTACACTCGTGATCGAATAGTTTCTCTCAATACGAAATTGATCAAGGTCGTTGCATATGCATATTAGGATGTTTAAAGACAAATTTTGCATCCAAGCTAAAAGTGTTCTGCCCAGTGTCGCCGGATGAAGGGAGGGAACACGAATTGAGGTGAAAATGTTACCCTCTCTCTTTCAGTAACGAAGCATGCACGACACAGACGAAACGCGTCTCGTGACCAGGTCGTAGCGAAAAGCATGGGAAATAGCGTGGTACATGGGGAAATTATAGTGGCGGAACAAGTCTTGATCTGGCGTCTGTGGGTCTGCCATCTTTTCTACTATACAATACTAACAGCCACGACAGGAAGACAGAAAGCTTTAAAGCCAGATAAGTCCAAATTCAATTCGACTTCAATCTTTGCAATTGACTCACATGTAAACCAGCATTTCTCCACCCCAAATTTAGGTTTGACAGGGTCCGGCAGAAAAGACAGTTGGTCACTCGCAACACAGAATAGTGTGATGAACAATGCCAAGCTCCACGCGTACAGAGAGTACACTAAGAATCTTTTGCCTTGAGAGTATCTTCTGCAGCGATTTTCACGCACCCTCCTGCAAAAAATCATTAAAATTCGTGTAATGTAAAATTTCGTAATGTAGAAATTCTGCTTGCAAAGCCTGCCAAGAGTAGAAGCGTTTGTTATTTTTTTCAATAAATCTACTTGTGGGGATGAACGCGTTGTTACATAATTGTGCTACCGCAGTTGAATCGAAGAGAAACGAATTTTTTTAATTCAATGGAAACCAATTTCGTAAATAACTCACACAATTATTGGCAGAACGTTGCACAAAAATGTATGCTACTTGTTTCACCGACCCTGGTCTGAATTAAGAGTCCGCGAAAAACACAATGCGCGGGATCGCGTGCGGAGAGGGGAAAGGAAACGTACAGGTATCGAAATACAATGAGGAAGTTGCACTGGCGTCAACCGGGTTTCTGCGGTTCACAAACTGTCTGTATTGCACTAAATTGATCTAGACTTACTCTCGCAGAGGAGAGATGCTTTACAAAACCCGTGGTTATCTCGCAGGGGAGACAAAGCCGACCGATTTCAAAGATACTAGAACGTTAGAAGAATATTCGCGTGTACTCGCAGAGGATGTTACAACGGAACTTATTCGAATTTTTCGGGGGGGGGGGCCTATTTACATGCGTGATAGATGCCCCACCACCTTCATACACGGGAGCTCGCTTCGCGGTGCTGCTCGTCCCGAGACACCAAAGGGGAGGGGTGTGTTCTCGGTGCTCGCAATAGGAATAGACCGTTTGAATGCGTCTAACACTACTACTATATCATATATGTGTAAAGACTCGCGCGAAGTGTATCATTGTTCTCGGTTTAATGGCTTTTTTTGGAATTGATTTCCAAACTGTACCGGCACGTGTAGAATACCCATTAAACGGACATTCCTATATGATATCAGTTCACAACAAAAGAAAATTCCAATCCTCGGTAATAACTTACCCGAAAGTATACCATATATCGAAGCATATGACGTTCAACCAGGAAAAAGCAGACAACCACGAGAACAGCATGATATAACCTGCAAAAAAAGCATCTTACTAAAAGTGCATTTTAACGCGCGTTATTTGACATGGAAATTATTAAACATACTATGCAAGAAATGAATAAATACTATAAAATATGCGAGATTTAATTAATGTATAATGAAATTTAATTGATGGATTTTTAGAAGTTGTACTAATTATTGCACTCATAATTGCGCTGTGAAATTAAAATGGTCCGATCACTTTAATTTAATTTAGACGTCGCAATGAAGGTACATACATTGCTATGGACTTTTATACGCGAAAGATGAATTGAGAATAAAGTAATTAGGTGTTCGCTTTCGTTTCATTTCTTGGACTGCAAGTAACGTTCTCTTTAATTTCATTCGGAGAGTATAAAATCACAGTGTGAAAAGGAAAACGCGACGGCGAGCAACGAGTTTTAATTAGTCGCAGGGTGCTCGGTAATGAAGCAATAACGTACCCAGTGCGGCACAAGATTTGTTTGTATATTGCTCAGCCGTACAACACGGTGACAGTTTTGGTGTTACCTATGGTATTATGGCGATGCAAGTGTAAGACACCAAGAGACTCGTAGCATTACACATCAACGTCTTTCCATGTAAATTGTGCAGGAAAGGTAAATAAATATACACCAGCAAAGTCAGCAGCAAGAAGACGCAGCTGATTACTTCTAGAGAGCTGGTAATTACATACCTGAAAACAATAAGAATCCAACAATTTGATTACAAAGTCCTTGTTATGATTGAAATTCGAATTGATCTGCTTGTTTCGCTGAACAGATTAAGTCCTCCAGTTACTTCCTTTTTAACACTATGGCGTCCGGCTACACCACAGTGGTGTGCGTCGCAAACTATTGCTCGGCGGCCGGTAACACCACAGGGGTGACTTTCGCAAAGTATTGCCTGACGGCCGGCGACACCACAGTGGTGACCTTCGCCTGCCGGCAGGTGGCACTGTAATGAAAATTACAGAAACTCTCACCCTCATAAATTTAAAAATTCAATTTACTATAAAAATTTCTTTTTAAACTCGCCCTCATAAATTTAAAAATTCAATTTATTATAAAAATTTCTTTTTAAATAATTTTTACTAAATAATTCATTAAAATTCAATTTACTATAAAAATTTCTTTTTAAATTCATCCTCATAAATTTAAAAATTCAATTTACTATAAAAATTTCTAGGTACAGTATTTTTACCATAAAGCTGTACAGCTGTGGAATAAGTTACATACGTCAGCGAGTGTTTTTTTTTATGAGTATTTGTACACATTTATCATGGCAGACGAACGAGAAGATACTGTTATTTACGAAGAATGCGCGGACGACTTGTCCGACGTTCCAATCGACATTGCGGAAAAAAAAAATTAAAAAAAAAATTAAAAAAAAAAATTAAAAAAAAAATTTAAAAAAAAATTAAAAAAAAAATTTAAAAAAAAAATTAAATTAAAAAAAAAATTAAATTAAAAAAAAATTAAAAAGAAAAAAATTTTTAATTTATTTACATATGTACATTTTCATAAAAATAGGTGAGACGGATTGAAAACTCGTGACCACTACCAATGAGATTAGAAAAACTTAAAAATCATCTCCCAATAACCTCAAAACCAGCCGGCGCCGAGCGAAGTAACAGAGGTAGTGGTGCCGGCGCGAAACGAACAAATCTTTACGAAACGTGCGGACGCCAAAGTGTTAAAAAATCGCAAAATATTAAAAACTGGAAAAAGATATTAACCTGATCAATTAAAGGTTAAATGTTATTTCAATGTTACGACTAGATTGTGAATATTTATGCTAAATAAAATTTGTCTACGTCAATTTTAAAAAAGATGGTGCGCCCGTATTAAGTTGTGACGCCGCAGCATTATATTAAATGGAACTCTCGTGCGGCTGTAAAGACGTGAACGAAGAGTGTTTAAAGCTGAGCGATAGGATTCATTGTAGGAGGACTAAATTAAAAATGATTTTACACGTTCTACAAACGCATAAAGATGGACAGACTAGAAATCGTAGATTATAAGGCAGGTATCTTACTCAATAGGGGGAGTGTCAGGTTTGTGTTCTGGGAAGCAGACCAAAGACAGCACCGATCCATTACACTGTCCAACAAAATAAAACTTTTTTCGGTTTTTGTAATGTCTGTTGGGTGATTCTTATACACCTTGTCATTCTAAAACCGAATCTGCAAACAGAATTTCTCTATCACGCAACGTTTTCGAAAAAACTTGGTTTTTGTAAAAATGCATAATTTTGATAAAAAATGACGTGTTACGCAAAAACTACACACGCGAGAGAGTTCAACTTTGAGTCAAAAGATAGAGGGGACTCTCTTCTACATATACATATAGTCAATTATATTTTTATGCACTTCCTAATAGTTGTGAATGGTTGTTAAAGTTTGAAAATGTGCCGACACGGGTACTTTTTACGCTCTATTTTTGTATTTATGTGAAAAATCCTTTATCTAGCAGAAATTTACTATACAGGAATGCATTCTACAGACATTTCTGATAAAGAAACCATTCACGAAAAGTATTTGGTTCCCTTAGTATACGAGAAGGTGAAGAAAATATTCATTGACAGCTTGTGCGCGACGCGTTCGCGCCAGACGGCCATTGCGGCCTTTTCTCGACTCGCCAGGGCCGTCGCTATGCGTATTCGACGTTGGTACCACTCTAATGTGTCTTTGCTTACTATGCTTAACTAAATAAATCTTTTTTGTCTTGTCACGTCCGGTGGTTCGACCATCAACGATTAATCAATCTAATAAAGAACTATCACAAAATCCGATAATGCCACGAGAAAGGTAAGCTTAGAAATAAAACAATAAAATAACCAACGTTAAATAAATAAATGTTAACCCTCAAATATATACATACGTAATTATACACATATATAATGTAAAGAACTATGTTAACTCGAACTGCGAAATACCGTGACGCAGTAACGAGGCGCCAAATCAACAACTCAGCCTTCTGCAAAACGCGCAAATGAAGATCGGTTTACACCCTGAGAACAAACGGGAAAGACATCAGATAATACCATGAGAAAGAACTATGATAACCCAAACTGCGCAATAGAAGTGACATCGGATGATGCCAAATGACGAGGAAAGACGCCGACTCCATGGAAAAAGGATCCTGGCGACATGAAGTCGAGCAGCTTTGAGAACAAGGTGGGAACTCCTGAGCCAGCATCCTCAAGAAACAAAGAATTGGCTATCCTATAAATAAGGGAATCAACGCCTCAAGAGCCAGTTTTTCCCAGTCCAGTTCAGTACATAGTTCAGTACATAGTTCTAAACACTTCAAATAATAAAGACTTTAAGTATCATTGTATATCGTATCGTTAAAGTGAATTCTTTTGAAACCCCGTGGTTGAGCGAAAATACCTCTGGATACCTTAACTTGTGAAATCAAAGGATCCCCGAGGTTCCACGAACATCCTCTGGTTATTACATCGCGTATAATCAAAGAAGATTGCATCTCGGTAATATTATATTATATTTTCTATTCTTGTAATCACGCTATTTACACTCATGTATATCTGCTTTATAAATAACCTCTCTAAACTCTAACATCTGATTCAGTTTCCTATTTTGAATAGATAAATCAATTGTTATTTATAAAAGGGTACAATCTTTATTTAAACGATCCTCAATTTCCCGAACCGTAGCCGGTGAATGCAGGTAGGTTCAAAACTGCGTACTATCCCCTCAAAACTATAATTCAGTCCACTTGGGACGTAACAGTCTTTTTGGGTGCCAATCATTACACAAAATTATAAAAATACGAGTTATATTCACATTTCATTGTGGAAATGCTTAATAAAGATAATTGAATAGAAAAACTTACCTATTTCCGAAGCGATTATTTTTCATGCAATAACTTTGTCGCATTAATGTTATAATATGAATATATGTCGATTAAGTGACAAACACGAATTCAAAGTAAATTAAAAGTAAACAATTTACATCGCATCATATTCGGGAACAATTATTTTTCCATGATGAACATAAAATATTTCCTGCATACTTAAAAGAAATATTCTATTTCTAATATTACACAAAGATTCATTTTATAATGAGAAAAAATATTTTTTGCATGATATTAAATAAATATTATTTGTATATTAGGAAAAAATATTCTACTTCTAATATGAAATAAAGATTTATTTAATATTTAGAAAAAAATATTTTTCTCGTAACATGAAATACATATTTTATGAATATTTAAAAAGAAATATTTTTTACTTAATATAAAATAAATATTGTATGTATATTCGAATATTAAAAAAAGATTTAATCTCTTTTTAATATTATATGAGTGTGTATACAATATTTTGTGCTGCTAGGGTAATTACAATGTAAGGAAAGACAGCAATGCGGTGACTGAAAAATTTTATTTTCAGTTATTGTTGTCTTATCTTTATAATTGTAATACCAATGGGAGTTCGAGATTCTTCCGATTAAAATAAGTCCAAACACGATGTAAATGGGACTATTTTTATCGATTTAAGTACATAATTATGACATAGATTGCTCCATATTAAATCGATAAAATGTCGCGGAAGTGTATAAATCAACCGGACTGTTTATGTTATATGTATGACGAAATTGTTTTGAGGTCAAAACAAGGAATATAATTCCAGCATTAATCGTTCATCAAGACATTTCAACAATGAAAAAACGGTATAAAGGAAAAGACTTATGTGCGATGCTTGCCGATTACTGCTGGACACTTATAATTGAAAATCGGGATATCAGGAACAAGCGTCAACCAAGGCGGAAACATTTTTAAATTTGTTTGCTTCGGAAATAGCTAAGTTTTTCTATTCAATTATCTTTATTAAGCATTTCCACAATGAAATGTGAATATAACTCGTATTTTTATAATTTTGTGTAATGATTGGCACCCAAAAAGACAAAAAAAATTTGTTTAGTTAAGCATAGTAAGCAAAGACACATTAGAGTGGTACCAACGTCGAATACGCATAGCGACGGCCCTGGCGAGTCGAGAAAAGGCCGCAATGGCCGTCTGGCGCGAACGCGTCGCGCACAAGCTGTCAATGAATATTTTCTTCACCTTCTCGTATACTAAGGGAACCAAATACTTTTCGTGAATGGTTTCTTTATCAGAAATGTCTGTAGAATGCATTCCTGTATAGTAAATTTCTGCTAGATAGAGGATTTTTCACATAAATACAAAAATAGAGCGTAAAAAGTACCCGTGTCGGCACATTTTCAAACTTTAACAACCATTCACAACTATTAGGAAGTGCATAACAATATAATTGACTATATGTATATGTAGAAGAGAGTCCCCTCTATCTTTTGACTCAAATTTGAACTCTCTCGCGTGTGTAGTTTTTGCGTAACACGTCATTTTTTATCAAAATTATGCATTTTTACAAAAACCAAGTTTTTTCGAAAACGTTGCGTGATAGAGAAATTCTGTTTGCAGATTCGGTTTTAGAATGACAAGGTGTATAAGAATCACCCAACAGGTATTGCAAAAACTTTTTGGTGTTGGACAGTGTTATCAAACACATCCATGCAGTACGAATCATGTGGGTGTTGCAAACTGAAATTTTCTCGAAGGTATCCTTCCTTTGTCAAACCCAATATTTCGCTTGAATTGAGCTTATACGTTATGTGGTAGTTGGAATCAAATAACACACCGTATCCTGAAAAATAATACTGAAAAATTTAATTGACAGCTGATAATCAGTTCTAGAGCTGAAGTAATGAGTGCACAACAGATGTAACCCACTGATTCGCGAGATAATATCGAGGTGGCGCGATCAATCCTTGATAGCGGATTGTTAAATATCTGAAAATGTTGATTAAATTTTTTCTCTGGCAGACCTGTGCTACTCCAGGCCGTCTCCGTAAGATTCGAGAGCGCATCGTAAAAAGCGCTCTGCGTCGAGGATGAGTTTCCATTATTGCAGTCGAAAGTGTCCGAAACAAAATGATGTTCTGCACAACATTTTCTCACGCAGCTGTGGCTCTGACAGTAGTCTGGGTCTCTGCAAACCCGCAAAACTAGTTTGCGGCTCGATGTAGAATTCGGAGTCAGTTCTAGACAACCATCGAAGAAGGTTACTCGTCTCTTTTGGTGACGTCCATCCTCCGATATTGTCACCTGCAAACATATTTCCCGTCGGTTAAGAGATCATTCAGAATTTTATGCGTTTGTCGCGTTCGTGGCTTCGCGAATATCAATATACACGATTCTACGTACTAACGGCAGCATCGGCGTTGCTTCCTGTCCTTGGAAACTGGCAAAAGAGATAATTCTTTCTATTTTCGTTGAACGATAGGAGACGTATGTATATGTATACAGGATGTCCCAAAATGTTGTAAATATTTCCTTGGAAGATTCATAATATTGTCACGTCCCTATGCACATCCTACGCGAACGCGACGCTCCCGGCTCACGCCCCCACCGCAGAACATCCTCATCGCGGGGTGCCCCCCCCCCCGCGAAGGAGCTCTCCGCCACAAGCAAACATGTAAAACACTAGGCAAGGAGAAGAATTCGTAGAAATGCCAAATATAGACAAAAACATGGCGGAAATCCTAGTATAAATACGGCTGGCAGGAAGCCACAGCTCGTTAGAAAATAAAAAACCTGGAAGGTGCGGTACTCGCCGCACTTCCAGCCATCGGTGAGATTTGTGCGTACCAACGAACAATCTTCTTAAATACAGTAAGAAGCAAAACTGAACATACATACGACATTTTAACAAAAATAATTTTTAACACGAAAGTGTTTTAGAGATGGGGGGTGATTTGAGAAAAGATGTAACGAAATATGCAACGGACATGCGATATGCAACGGAAATGCGTCACGCGACGATAATCGTCCCAGGTAAAATACCCTAACCCTAGTAATCCGTTACCTGGTACTGATGATCGACAGAGTCATAAAGCGAGTAGAGAAAAGAAAAGGTGAACATAAAGGTAAAGGTAAACGGACGGGCAAAAAGTACAAAAATCTTTCGACAAGGGACTCCTCGTTCGAGAGAGAGAGAGAGAGAGAGAGAGAGAGAGAGAGAGAGAAGTGTTTTACAGATGGGGGGTGATTTCATAAAAGATGTAACGAAACACGCAACGCAAAATCGTCACGCCTATTACTTCCCAGATAGCACAGAGACGTCTTAAAGACTTCTTAAATAAATTAAAAGAATGTTTTTCAGCATATCCGCGAACATTAACATTTTATGCTTTATTTATTTATTTAACTTATTTATTTATTTATCTATTTATTTTGATGTATTACTTTTCTGTGCACTTCTTTGTTGATGGAATATTCAGTTTGATAATCAATTACAGTTTGTAAAGCTTTACTCTAGCAGTTTAGAATTACTGAAACGTCAAGAAATGAAACGTCTTAAAGACGACTCGTAAAAGACGTCTTTTCAGGACGTAAGACATTCAAACCAAAAACGGACGTAAAACAGACGTCTTTAAGACGTCGCGTGCTATCTGGGTTAAGTAATACGAAACGAAATTGCGTCGCGTGATAACGCGTCTGTGATCTGTACGAACAGTATCGGCGGCGCGTCATAACACGTCTGTGACCTTATACGAACGGTATCGACGTCTCGTGATAACACGTCCGCGAGAACGAAGTGGTTAATACTACATTTTCGCAATATTCTGGTGTAATAGAATACCACTGTTCCTGCACTCTTTGCCAAAAATCAGTTATCGTTGTTGGGGGAGCACCATAGTTATTCTGTAACTTCATTTTTAGGTATGCCCAGACATTTTCAATCGGGTTTATGGCTGGACTTTGAGCAGGCCATTCCATGGTTTGAAATGGTTGAGTTTGCAGCCAATTCTTTACGCTGTTCGCACAATGCCCAGGAGCGTTGTCATGTTGGAATACGACATCACACTCTGGTACCGGCATATTTTCAATTGTTTTCAGTAAATTTTTTTCTAAAATATCCTTATACGTATACTGGTTCACCATATCTTCTATTCGATGTAGTGAACCTACACCGTACGCCGTAATGCACCCACACCATAAGTGAACCACCACCAAATTTTATTGTTTGCTTCACATGACGCGGTAAAAGAGGTTCGCCTTGCTTCTTCCAAAAAACACCAAGAACGTCTATCCGATGAAATTCGATTGATTTTAGATTCGTCGGAAAAAAATTACTTTTTTCTATTGCTCTATATTCCAGCTTAAATATTTTCTTGCAAAACTCAGACTGGCCCTGACATTGTTTTTTGATAGAGCAGGTTTTCTTTTCTTCTCAATTGCTGTAAAATTGGCTTCTTTTAATGCCCTTCGAGCCGTTCAATTCCTAATTTCCTTTCCAACGTCGCTTTCTGATAACTTTGCAGCCATTGATGCCGTCGTTGCAATTTCTGAAGTAATGTATTTCGTCAATCTTCTCTTCTCCTGACAAGATAATCATTTTGGACGGCCTCCAAAAGATGCAGGGACTTTACTACACTATTTTTTCCGTATCTTATGTGCAACTCCCTGACTCACGACAAATTTTCTAGCAATTACTCGCGTCCGAATTTAATTGGAAAATGATATTATTCTCCATATCTTTAGATAATGACTTCATGATGTTATATTGATGCGGGTTAACGCATGAACAACGATAAACTAAAAACTACTGCACTCCTGGTCGTGGCATTGACCGTGATGGACTACCAAGTTGTTTACAAAATCTGTGTTTACAGTTACTAATCCCAAGAATCTTAGTGCGGTGCAAAACCGGCTACGCGAAAAAAAATTGTATGAAGCAAAATAATAGTAATATCACAAATGTTAAATTTGTTTTGAAAAGCCAGAAGATTGTAGATAATACTAAGTATTTTGTTTCTTTTGTATTCTACATGCAAATATTGAATAAAAAATTATTTTTGTTAAAATGTCGTATGTGTGTTCAGTTTTGCTCCTTACTGTAAGTACTAGAAACTGATTCCCGCGCGACTTTCTTCCCCCGTAATTCCCCCCACGGATCCGAATTTAGCAAATGATCTGCGAGTAATACATTTTATATTACAAAAAACCATTTCTGTACCTGTTTCACCGATACTATAAATTGTATATGTAACCACATACACACACATTGTATATATAAACACACACACACACACACCCCATAGACAAGTAACATGTATTTTAACACAGAGTTTTATAATATATATAGTTTTACTAAAAATTCTACAAACATTCTTTTCCTATAAGCTACCAACTTTCTTTTTCCTGCGAAATCAAGAATCCCGCAATCTGCTACAAAAACGTAACAATATTATGCGTACGAGTGGGTAGGTAGGACTATTATACAGGGTGTCCCACATAAATTGGAACACCTGAATATCTTTCGTATTTACAGTCCTATTAGAAAACTTCAGAGAACAAAGTGACACTATTGCAGGAGGCCATTTTAGTGGTGAAGAAAAAAATTTTTTATGTCGTATTTTTTAATGAAATTTCAAGGTCACCGATGTTTTTTTAAATGGAATAGTATATTTTTTTACGATGGCATGATAGACAATAAAAAACTGAATTTAATGGATACAACCTTTTTGACCTTGAAATGACCTTGAGCAAGAATAATCCTGTTGAAACGGATGAAATGTGAAAGTTTAAAACTTACGTGTTTCAGCAAAGATTGCGCGTTGTTTACGTCGGGTTGACCTTTACATATCCTCATAAACTTAAAAATTCAATTTACTATAAAAATTCTATTTAAACTCATTTTAATAAATTTTAAAATTCAATTTATTATAAAAATTTCCATTTAAACTCATTTTAATAAATTTTAAACTTCAATTTATTATGAAAATTTCTATTTAAACTCATTTTAATAAATTTTAAAATTCAATTTATTATAAAAATTTCTATTTAAACTCATTTTAATAAATTTTAAAATTCAATTTATTATAAAAATTTCTATTTAAATTCATTTCAATAAATTAAAAAATTCAATTTACTATAAAAACAACTTCCACATTTCATCCGTTTCAACATGATTATTCTTGCTCAAGGTCATTTCAAGGTCAAAAAGGTGGTCTCCATTAAATTCAGTTTTTTATTGTCTATCATGCCATCGTAAAAAAATATACTATTCCATTTAAAAAAACATCGGTGACCTTGAAATTTCATTAAAAAATACGACATAAAAAATTGCCTCCTGCAATAGTGTCACATTGTTCTCTGAAGTTTTCTGATAGGACTGTAAATACGAAAGATATTCAGGTGTTCCCATTTATGTGGAACACTCTGTATAATAAGATTAATTATTATATAGTAGGATTAAATCAGTATTAAAGGGTTCTATGACGTAGTGCTGAGGTGGTGGGGGTTGTGTTGGTTTGGAAAACACCATACTACTGCACGTTTTCCATGGGTGGATCGGATGAGCTCGGAAATGTTCGGCACGAGTCGGATGCCTGGTCTGCGAGCGTTGGCGCGAAGACAAATGTCTTCGGTCGATGGTCAGTGAACGAACACAGGACACGTGGAATGCCGCCATAGATTATTATACGAATAAACTGTTATTTATTGTTAACCGTTAACTACGAAGTGTTATTTGTGAATCCCCGTTAATCGTACACTCACAATCTTTAATACCTCTTAATAAAGACGGAACTGTGAACTAATTCTTGAAGGGAATAATACATTCATACTAAATGATGCTCGGAACATTTTGGATAGTTCAGTCTTGAGTTCAGTTGGATACTTTAGATCTTGCAAGGTTTACAAATTTGCGTGAATTCTTTAATATCTATTAAGAAAGTTGCAACTAAAAACCAGTTCCCAAAAGAAATAAAAGCAAAGGAAGAACTGATACGCATAATATTTTGGAAATCTTCAAATGTCTGATAACGAGTACACGCAGTGTCGATCATTATCATTCATCATACCCAAATCACATGTTGTTAAGTAATTTGTGCAGTTGGAACAACCAATTTTCAGAAGATGGAGATAAATGATCAATCTTGTCTACAATGTGAAATCACTGATATTCCGAGTAATTAAGTGTGTTATGTGATGCAGATTCTTCCAGGTAGGCAGAGGTTCTGCGTGTATTTCTGTTTTAATAATTTGATAACTCGTGGTAGGTAACAACTTAGTTTATTAAAAATAACTAGTATATACAAACTGTTGGAACAACAGATAACTGATTGGTATACGACTCTGTGAGAAGATAGTTTCTTTCTGTCTCTGTGCTCTGTCTTCGCTTTTCTCGTCACCTCGGTGGTGACTTTTAGGAAAGGGTGGGAGATAGTCCCATTTTCTTGGGAAACGGCTTCTTATTTGTTGGTTGGCTTGAGGGTGGAGTCATTTCCATGTAACCCTGGCGGTGGTGGAGGAAGTCCCACCCTCAAGTCAAACGCGGATAGTGGACGCCAAGGCAGGCACTTGACAATTGCCAGACCCCAAAGCATCGTCAAAAAAAAAAGTACCCAAGTGGCCAGCGCGCGTGTGAAATTTATTGCCTCCTGTCCCATGAGGGCGAGGACCATCCGGTTTGGGAACAATGGTCCTTGAAGAAAATAGAAATTTCCCAGGACTCGGCGGAAGGGGTCCTTGCCGAGTCATCTGGCGAGACATATTTATTGGAGGTCCCAACCTGATGGCCCAAGAGTCTACAATTGATTCTTAACTACTACGCGGCCTCATGGTCAATGTCGAAAATAAGCAGGTCTCCTAGAGACCCTTGTAAATATGTCATGAATGTCTTAACAAAGTGATTGAAGAAACTTGTAAGCTTTTGATTGGTGCGTGGATGGAAATCGAAGGCAGAAATTATCTTGTGTAACGTAGTTATTTGCACGTTTTCCCATTCACAGCGACACAGTTAGGCTCTTTGATATATTTAAGCAAGAAACGAGGATTTCCTCTGCTGCTAGATGATGAAGTCATACGTCGCGTATCAGTTCATAATAAACAGTGTTACGGCGCGTCGCGTTCATCGCCTGCAGGCAACAAGATAAAGACTGAGAGAGTTAGTTTGTCTTTGTCCTTTTCCTGTCGAGGACTTTTACCCGATAGAATTCGCTCATAATCGAGAGACGAAATTCAGGATAAATTTTCAGACTTACCCATAGCGATTCATCCTCGTACTCGATATCTTCTGCCGCGATCTCGTAAGTGACCAAAGCACCAGAATTGCACACATCGAAACCGTTGGACACCTTGACTATGTGGACGGGCAGTTTCGGCAGCAGTGATAAGAACTCGTGGATGTTCGAATAATTTTCGGAGGAATCTACATTCTCTACACAGTAATTCGCGAGCACGTTGAACACTTTATCTTTCGGGCAGCATCTTTTGATACGTAGCAGCTGTAACGACTCTTCACTTTTCTTGACGCTATTATTCTCTTCGACACTATTATTCTCACTATGCGGGCTATTGACGGTTACCAAAGAAAACTTGTTCGTGGATCTGTTCTGCATAATTTCTATGCAGCACGGTGCCTGTGGAAAAATTCGATCAAAATTGTTTCATTCGAATCGCCGCGCCGCTTTTATGGTCGCGTCGTTTCAGGGCGAGTTTTGTTTGAATTTGTTTATAAATATTGACGAAAACTAAAATTGATTCGACGGCTAAACTTTTGCTAGACGGGGTAATATGAGCGGCGATATTTCTCCCCACTTTTTTGAGTTTTAACATCGCAATCGAGGCGAAATGGGATTCTATTTTTTGCGGTTGCTTGAGAGACAATTTGATTTTATTCTATGCTACTTGGTTTCGGCGTGATAATATAATTCTTTGCTTTGCAAGATATTCCCCGTGATTTCAGTTGTTCTTATTTAATACTTCTTGCCTTCAAATAGAAATCCCTGACAGTTGTTGTGAAGAGTTTTCATGCTTCGTTGTTCTATTTTATTTCGAATTTTTATTCGAATATCTCCAATTGTTCCAGTGATTATGAAAGTGAAGTAAGCCACGTCTTCTTTCTTCGAGATACTTCTGCATCTGATTTTGTAAAAAAATATGTTCCATTGCTAACACCTCATTATATATTTATTAGTCAAATCAATCGACGTAACACATAATCAGCGACAAGATCAATTTGTTTCGAATTTTGACTTGCACCACTTTCATAATCACCGGCACGTACTACAAACGTCTCGTAAAGTATCGCCAGTAATTCCAGTGAGCTGTCAGATAGAGAACGATCGCGGTGGAAGGCGTCGATGCTGGAAACGATCATCGGGGAAAGACGTCGCGCGATCAATTCTATTAATCACTGTTGGATTTTTCATATCTAACATAAGCAAAAATAATCTTTGTGTTGAGAAACACTTTAGAGGACCAGGAACGCGGGGCCTAGTTATTTTCATTGTCAATGGGTCTCTGGCAGTACCCTGACTCTTAAGGGTCGGGGGGTCATAAATTGTCTTTGCAGGCCCAGGCTATTTCGCGTTTCGGGTTTCAAACCTAAGCAACGGTTTTTCCGTTGCACATTTTCTTTAGTCTCGTCCAGAGAGTCGAGGTATCAAGAGCTAACAGAATCCTTCCGTATCTTTGAATAAAACAGTTTTCTTTTAAAATCAACTGTGTGTTCATTGAAATAAATCCCATATCCCAATAATCACGTTTAGTTCGGTGCTACACGAAAATTTACGAGTGGCAGCCAGTTAATGGCAAAATGGCCAATCCGTCTACTACCTCCAAAAACTTGATGGTGCCCAGCGACATAGAGTAGAAATTCCATTCACTGATATCCTGTTGGTGCTTGCTGATTGGAAATTCATTCTGGTGGTATCCGATCTCTGGATCCACGATGTGAAGCTGTTGGAATTCAACGATGCCATAGCGCTTACGCGCACTGATGTAAGGGATGACCCAGGTATAAGGGACGGTGGGACTCAGTCGAGGGCGTAAAGCTAAGGTCTTCGGTCAGTCCGTCTAAAGAATCTAGCCCGTGCGGATCGCGCTAGTCTCACATAAAGTCACCGTGTCGAGTACCGTTCGTTTACCGTTTAAGCACTATACTGTGATACACGCGGATGCACCGTGGCGTCTTCTATAAATAACAACATTTTATTTTACAATAAAGTATATATCTTGTAACCGTATCGATTACATATCGATCAAGCAGCGCGTTGCCTGAGTGACGTGGGCCCCCACCACAGCGTTCCGCGTCGTCCTGATATCCTTTTCGTAACAAAGGATCGCAGGATCTCCCACTAATTAGTATGCGCACGCATCGATCCCCACTCGATAGCGATCGAAGGAGGTCGATGCGAGCCATAGATCCGACACTCTACGTCTAGGCGCGATCGGGCGAACACGCGGATCCGGGAAGATCCCATAAATTCGGTACGCGGCGGTGAGAGTCAAACCGACTACGTTGCCCTCGCCTCGCGCACACCTCAAACCGAGGAGCTGGTCGTGCAAACCGCACGACAGCAGATAATTATTATAATAATCCAAGTGAGGTGACGAGACGAGGATAACGTGTCAATCCCGAGTGTTATTTCATCTTCGAGAATATCGCGTCGTGGTCCACGTACGGGTTAGTGCAGTAGAAGTTACCTCCCCGATACCGGAAGGCATCATAACCCACTGAAAGTGACGATTGATGCAATCCTCAGGGTCGGAAGAGTAACAGACGCTTAGTACTCGTCGCCATACTTGTACTCTTCCTGAGAAATCAGCCGAGTGCAGGTGTGCTGCGACGGGCCTCCGGCAATCACGAGTATCGCGTCGTGATACGCGTACGGGTTAGTACGGTTGAAGTCACCTCCCCGACACCGGAAAGTATCGTAACCCACTTCAAGTGACGATTGATGCAATCCTCAGGGTCGGAAGAATAACAGACGCTTAGTACTCGTCGCCATACTTGTACTCTTCCTGAGAAATCAACCGAGTGCAGGTGTGCTGCGACGGCCCTTCGTCACTCGAGTAAATTGTGACACGTTCAAACCCGTCGAAATAAATCCGTCACGAAATCGTAAAAACGTACCGAACGCGAAGCGCGATACCGAGCCGAAATATCTGGGCGTAGAGAAATATAAAACATAGCGGGTGTGCCACCACGCTGGTGATTATATATATATATATATATATATATATATATATATATATCATAATAGAGCTTAACGAAATTAGCGTTATTGAATTTAAATAATATTATATCACGCGGACTCACACGAAGGGGTGGAGATCAAAGCGTATCTTATAAAGTTAAAATAGTACTGCGTCACGCGAACGCATATATATATAATTGTAAAACATTAAGGATAAAATATACTCTCGTTCTACCTCCCACATCATCTCCGATTGATTTAAAAGTAGATAGAACCTCTCCGTCTCCCAAGCACGAACCGAGGTATCCAAGGGTGGTAACCGTCCCTTGATTCTGTGACGGAGCGACCGTCGTTTCGCTCCGTCGCAAGACCACGAAGCCGGCACGAGCTATGATTGGCCCGAATCGTGCCTTAGCCCGCGCCAATCCGCGAGCTCCGAGCTCGACCGAGCGATCCGCGGCGGCAGGGCACACGGTAGCGTCCGCGCTCGAGGCATAAATACCGCGGCGAAACCGGTGTAAGGCAGAGTTGGCTTTGAGCTGCTCTCGGAGGAACTCCTCCGAGCTCCGGTCCTCTCGCAGCAGCGTGCTCGCACGCTCACGGGTCCTCCCGTGGGTTAGCATTCACGCCGGTGCTGGCTAGGGGATACCTCGGGATCCGCCGAGGGGGAACCGACTCCGGTACCGCGAGGACGACAGGAGCGAGCAGTCGAGCGTCGAGAGCGTCTCCGGGTGCCTCGGCGTTGCGCGCCTCCAGCCGCTCGCCACCTGGGACCTTCCAGCTTCCCGTCCTCCCCGACGGCTCCCACCGGAAACCGGTCTGATTCACAACGCCGAGCCGCGGGGTCCCGTACCGACCTGCACCAGATCCGCGCCGCTCCGCAACCGCGCCGATCCAGAACCGCGCCGCTGCAGACTTGCGCCATTCCGGACCCGAGCTGCTCCGGATTCGCGGCCCGCCGAAACCGCGCCGATCCAGATCCGCGCCGCTCCAGATTCGCGCCGCTCCAGGCCCGCGTCAGCCCGGGACCGAGCCTCCGGATTCGCGGCACTTCGTTCCGCGCCGCGCCGTATCCAGTAGCATTAAGATTAGGGTAAGTTAATTCTGTAATCCGCGATAGTATGTAGCTAAATGAACCGTTTGTCACGTGTCCACCCCGGGACACCGTTTCTCTCTGAATAAACACAGACACTTGTTGCATTATCCGGGTTGTCTATTCTTTTCACAACCCGTCCAGCCCCCTCAAGAACCCTGGTGCACTCGTGAGCATCCGGAGGGGGCTCCGTTGGTGACGCCCGCGTCACAATTCAAGAAGTGTGATCATCGCCGATCACGTACAGTGAGCGACCAATCGGTCACAGGTTTCGTGCAGCTGAACGCACTCCACCAATACCGGAAAACACCCGAACCCACTGGATAGTGACGACGGGTGTGATCCTCAGGATTGGCTGGGTGGGTGAGGCCTTGTACGTGCCGTCACACGTACATACACCCGAGTAGTCGGCAGACTGTAGGTGTGCTACGGCAGCCTCGGCCGCTCGGAAGAGTTAAAAGAAAAATAAACGGTTACAATCTGTAAAGGGGGTGTTGTTTATTTCAAAAGACAGATCCCGGATAAAGGTTATTTTCTAACAGGTTATGGGCCCAGGACTCATAGTGTAGTGCTGAACTGTGACGTAAAGTGATCGTGCAAAGACAGTAAAGACAATATAAACAATTAAAGACATTTTTTTTTAGCGAAACATAAAGGTAAATCATAATGGCAGACAGTGCGGGATTTCGTTTCGCTATCCAGAAGCTAAACGGTGAAAATTACCCAGTGTGGAGCTACAAGTTGGAACTGCTGCTGATAAAGGACAATTTGTGGGACGTTATAAGGAATGAAAAGCCTTCCCAGATAGATGCTGAATGGTCAAAAAAGGATGACCAGGCGCGTGCCACAATAGGATTGTCAACAAAAGAAGACAATCAGTTGCAGCACATAAGGACCGCCAAGACAGCACGAGAAGCGTGGGAATCTTTAAAAGGATACCACCAAAAGGCCACGCTGACGAGTAAAGTACTTTTACTAAAAAGAACATGCAGAATGTGGTTCTAAAGGAAGACGGGGATATGGAGGAGCATATCACGACGTTTTCGAATTATGTAAACCAATTGGCAGCTCTTGGGCAGGAATTGCCTGATAATCTCGTGGCAGCGATATTACTAGGAAGTCTTCCAGAATCTTACGAAACTCTCGTCACTGCTTTAGAGAGTAGATCGGAAAATGAGCTCAGTACTCAATTTGTAAAGAGCAAATTAATAGACGAGTACAAGAGACGAAAGGGCGCGAAAGATGCGAAAGAAAATTTTGAAGAAGCAGCCATGAAAACTGGTTATAAGGGAAACACTAGCGCGCAACCAAAGAAGAATTGTTTCTTCTGCAAAAAATCTGGACACTTTAAAAGCGACTGCATTAAGTATAAGGCCTGGAAAAATAAACAAGAAAAGGTAAACAAAGTTTCGGAAGAAAAAATTTCGATGGATTATTGCTTTTACGCAAAGGACAGAACGGAATTGTGTTTTGGGGCGAAGACGACCGAAGGAAAAGCAAACTCTTGGATTGTCGATTCAGGCGCGACAAACCACATGGCGACATCAAGGGAATTTTTCCATGAATTCGACTCTGGCAGGAAGGGACACGTTCGTCTTGCAGACGAACAAAAGGTTGTCAGAGTGGAAGGCATGGGTAAGGGTGCAATCAGGTACGTCAACGACACAGGCAATGTTTCCGAAATGTACATGCAAGATTTGCTATACGTTCCGGCCCTGGGATGCAATTTATTGTCGGTTAAGAGGCTGGCGAAGGATGGATACAGGCTGGTTTTCGAAGGACAGAAGTGCCGACTCTCCAAGGACGGAAAACAGCAGGCAACAGTACATCTGTCTCCAGAGCTGTATGAGTTAGAGACGGTCGAAAAGGCCTGTACAGTCAACAAGACAATAAATGGGAGCCATACTGAGGACTGCCAACACGCATGGCATCGGCGTTTTGGGCACCGCGACCCGGTCGCAATTAAGGATTTAGCCGAAAAGGGCCTTGCAACAGGCATTCAGGTAAAGGACTGCAAAACGCGCGAAATCTGTGAATGCTGTGTAAAAGGCAAAATGGCAAGGTTACCTTTTCCTAAAGAGTCGAGCAATAAAACTCGAAGGATTTTAGACCTCGTCCATACGGATGTTTGCGGACCTATGCAAACTATGACTCCAGGCAATAAAAGATACATATTAAGCATCATTGACGACTTTTCCAAGTATACAAAAGTTTATCTGATGACTAGGAAAAATGAAGCGGGCATGCACATCAAGCAATTCGTAGAAATGGTCAAAACGAAGTTCAACAAGAAACCCAAGATAATAAGGTCGGACCGAGGAAGAGAATACGTGAATGAGGATCTACAGAAATATTTAAAGGATCAAGGGATTAAGTCTCAATTTACAGCCGCCTATTCGCCACAACAGAACGGAGTGGCAGAACGAAAGAACAGATCTCTGTTGGAAATGGCAAGATGTATGCTACTAGATGCGAATATGGAGAAACAATACTGGGGCGAAGCTGTATGTACAGCAACTTATTTGCAGAACAGGTTGCCGATCAAAGGAACGGAGAGGACTCCGTATGAGGCATGGTATCGGAGAAAGCCAAACGTAAGCCATCTGCGTATTTTCGGGTGTGAAGCGTACGTCCACATCCATAAGGAGCAAAGACGAAAACTGGACGACAAGGCCGAAAAATTTATTTTTGTTGGCTATTCCGAAGAGTCGAAAGCGTATCGACTACTGGACAAAAGGACAAATCGAATCAAGATCAGTCGAGATGTAGTTTTTCTGGATGGGATCCGCCAAAGGATGACCAATGTGGATACATCGCACGCGGAAGTGATACTTTCAAAGGGCGGAGCGACGGACACCAAGGAAGAAAATCAAGGAAGCGTGCAAGAGGACACCACAGAAGACAACGATGAAGACAGTTTTTGTTCCCCAGATGAAGGTGATAGTAACTTTAGTGTTGATTTAGATAACCAAGCGATTCAGCAGCAAAACAGACGTTCCGCAAGAACGAACAAAGGTGTGCCACCAGATAGGTACATGGCGGCGTCTCTACAAGTAAAATTAAAGGACAGTGAGCCTAAAAATATACAAGAGGCATTATCAGGGCCAAATAAAGACATGTGGAAAGATGCCATCGATAGCGAGTTCGAGTCGTTAAAGGAAAATGGCACATGGGACGTCGTGGAGAGACCAGCAAACCGGAACATAGTTACTAATAAATGGGTTTTCAAGACAAAAAGGAACGCCGAGGGAAACGTCATAAAGTACAAAGCTAGACTCGTCGCACGAGGGTTCTCACAAAAGTATGGAACCGACTATGACGAAGTTTTTGCACCTGTGGCGAGACAGGCAACCCTCAGGACCTTTTTAACTATAGCAGGTCAAAAGAATTTGTCGGTCAAACACTTCGATGCGAAAACGGCATTTTTGAACGGGGACCTCACCGAAACAATTTATATGGAACAACCCGAAGGATACGCCGTACCAGGTAAAGAAGACTACGTCTGTAAGTTGAAGAAAAGCATTTATGGATTAAAACAAACAGCAAAGGTATGGAACGACAAGCTGAATGGACTACTACACAAACACGGTTTTAAACAGAGCACTACAGATCCATGTTTGTATATAAAGGGCAAGGGAAAACAAGTGGTTTATATAATTATTTATGTAGATGATTGTTTAAAATCTGCATCAGCGGATTACTCGTCTCCGCGATCTTCACAATTCAACTCTCCGAAAAACCGTTAATCCGGGTATTATTGTCACCGACTCCGGCGTCGTGCACGAGCGGGCTCGCATCGGCGTTTTTGCCCGTCGCCGGTAAACACCGTCTCCGTCGCGCGAGTCAGCTGTTCGAATTTGTAAATACTGTCTCTCGTGCGATTATCATGCACGCGCCGCGCGGGCCGTTGGTTGTTTTCCAAACTCCGAAATCCAGTGCCTCTACCCTTTGTTTCCATCGCAGCCCCGACCGTTGGGACGCCGTTAGGACGTCCTAACGAACGGGCTGCTCTGCCTCATCCTTGCCTATTTCGAAAATCCCACTCCTCATCCTGCCGAAGCCAACGGCCCGCATTAGTATAAGTAGACCTGCGTTTTCGAAACGGGCGTCTTTTGACTTCTGCCACGTTAGTGATCGACTGATCTCAGCGGTTATCTTTACATATTGTTTCTACGATCGACTGATCGCCGTCTATTACAAAGGGTGTCTGCGGGCTTCGCGTTCACTCCTGTATCTTCACTGTTATCATTCGTTAAATATATCTTTTGTTGTCATTATACACTTTCTCAGTCTCCACCCTAGTCTCCCTTCTTACCTCTTTCCCATTTCTTCCACTACTGCACCTTTTCTGAGTCCTTCTGACTCAGAACCTGACTATATTCCGCAACAATGATATTTTAATTGCGGCTAAAAATGTAATAGATATAGATAAACTAGCGAATAGTTTAAGAAAGTGTTTCCATTTAAGCGATTTAGGTCCATTAAGGTACTATTCAAGTATGGAAATGAAGCGCGATAAGGATGGTTTCTATTGCATTAAACAGGCAGAATACATCAGAAAAATATTAACCACATTTGGATTGCAGGACGCAAAAGAATCAAGTATACCTTTAGATTTAGGCTACATAAAGGGCAGAGAAAACTCTCCACCGATGCCGGAAAATTATAAATATCAGCAATTAATTGGTGCTCTATTGTATTTAGCGGTCAACAGTAGACCAGATATCGCGGCAAGTGTTGCAATTTTGAGCCAGTATAACAAGACTCCCACAACAGTTGACTGGACGGAAGCGAAACGAGTTGTTCGTTATTTAAAGGGAACAATGAATTACGAATTGAGACTCGGTCAACCAAGCAGTAAGGCAGGACTGATGCAGATGCTGATTGGGCTCAAGACAAAAGTAATAGGAAATCAAACAGCGGCTATCTATTCCTATATTTCGGAGCGCCGATCAGCTGGGCTTGTCGAAAGCAGTCGTGTGTGGCACTATCGTCCACAGAAGCTGAATACATTGCACTCGCCGAAGCATCGCAGGAAGGAATCTGGCTAAGGAAACTATTAAAGGATTTTAATGACAAAGAAGAAGAAAGACCGATAATCTATGAAGACAATCAAAGTTGTCTCAAACTTGTAGACAATAAGAAATTTAGTAATAGGACTAAGCATATACATAAGACCGTACTTCCCAAAAGACACAAATATTCATTTATCTTCATTTCTGCTGGATATTTTTTGGTAAAAAAATTTGTAGACATGCCTTAAATATGTGTTCAAGTGTCCCAGAAATTTCAACAATATCGGCTCACCAGTTTGTTTAACCAAAAATCGAATATGTCGTCCTGATTTCAGTACTTTTAAGACCGTACTTCCCAAAGGACACAAATATTCATTTATATTCATTTCTGCTGGATATTTTTTGGTAAAAAAATTTGTAGACACGCCTTAAATATGTTCAAGTGTCCCATATGTTTCAACAATATCGGAACACCAGTTTGTTTAAACAAAAATCGTATGTGTCGTCCTGATTTCAGGCACATTTAAGTCCGTACTTCCCAAAGGACACAAATATTCATTTATATTCATTTCTGGTGAATATTTTTGGTAAAAAAATTTGTAGACACGCCTTAAATATGTGTTCAAGTGTCCCATATGTTTCAACAATATCGGCTCACCAGTTTGATTAAAAAAAAATCGAATGTGTCGCCCTGATTTCAGGCACATTTAAGACCGTACTTCCCAAAAGACACAAATAGTCATTTATCTTCATTCCTACTGGATATTTTATGGTAAAAAAATTTGTAGACATGCCTTAAATGTGTGTTCAAGTGTCCCAGAAGTTTCAACAATATCGGCTCACCAGTTTGTTTAAAAAAGAATCGAATGTGTCGCCCTGATTTCAGGCCTTTTAAGACCGTACTTCCCAACAGAAACAAATATTCATTCATCATCATTTCTGCTGGATATTTTTTGGTAAAAAAGGGCCTAGCCGGATAAGATAGTCAAAAATGCCCTTGAACCGAATTTTATCGACGGAGTGCCATTCGATAGAGCACCAAAAAAAAAACATTCTGTGCAAAATTTCAACCCTGTATCTCGATCGGGAGGGTAGTTATGGGGTAAAATCGAAAAATCAGTTTTTGGCCTATTTTCCCTAGTTGATGACGTTTAGAAATTCTGAGAAAAATCTGACGCATGTCAAGAACCCTAATACATACTTTGCAATTGGTTTCAGACTTTATAAGTGAAAATCCTTCTTGTAAAAAATCAAAAACCTCAAAAAAATCGAAAAAATGCAGATTTCACATGGAAGTTCTAAAGTGACAACATTTATATTTTTACAGTAGCGGTATATTGTCATAAGTATTGTTCATGAATTTTTTCAGATTTTTTGGTTTGGTGCGCCGTTGTTAAAAAAAATAAAAACTGATTTTTTCGACGTTTTTTCCGCGAAGAACTAAGCTAACCTTAAAATTATTACGTTCTATTTATTCTTGTAACAGACCTGGATTCGCCGGGCCTGTTACGGACGGTCTCGCGCCGCCGCGACCACCCCCGAACATAGCCGACGAACCCCGAACGACACCGATCCCCGAGCTTCGCGCCCCCGCGTCTAGAAACCGGCTCTGGCGGGAAACGGAAACCGCCATTGCTCCCGAAACTGGCGTCTCGGATGTGAGACGTCACCGGAACTTCCGCCGCGAACCACCCCGCGCCGAGCCCCTTGCCCTAGAGCGACTAGGGCATAAAGGGGACCCCCGAGCAGGCACGGGCCTCTTTCATTCGCTAGTCGTCGCGCTTCGAACAGATATTACACTCACACACACACACGTACACGTCGCTACGGTACCTTGTCAAGTAAGTAGCCAGATATCACACCGTTTTCCCTCCGTATCCTGGCACACAGCTGTGGCCACCTCCCGTTCCACTAATCCTGCGATGGCACACATCCGTGGCCATTTCCCGATCCGTTAACCGCCTCCCGGTACACAGCAGTGACCATCCCCGTTCCGTTCACCGTATCCTGGCACACAGCAGTGGCCATTTCCCGTTCCGTTCACCGTCTCCCGGTACACAGCCGTGACCATCCCCGTTCCGTTCACCGTATCCTGGCACACAGCAGTGGCCATTTCCCGTCCCGTTAACCGCATCCCGGTACACAGCCGTGACCACCCCCAGCCCCGTTAATTCTCCGATGGCACGCCGCCGTGGCCATTCGCGACCCGCGCTCACATTCCGCGTGGGCGAACCGCCGTTGCCCGATTACCGACACGATGAACCGCGACCCCGAGACCGCGCGTCACGATAACACGACCCGAGCACCGCGCGCCGCGATAGCGCGCCCCGATGCCGCGAGCCGCGGTAACGCGAATTACGCGACACCGAACTGAGAACCGTAGCCGGAAAACATAACCTGCCTAGTATCATTTCGCCGCCTCGCCCTTCGCCACTCGCGTATCCTGAGAACCCTGGCGCGACGAGCTTAATCCGGCTGTGAGTGCCGTCCGTTGCAACGAGCCGCGGAAAACCGAGCTCGTTACATTCTGTAAGTCTATCAGGCACTGATAAACCTTGAACATTTTAAAAAATAATTATACAATGAAATCGGCTTGATTAGTATTTTTACTATGTCAGCGTATTACTTATAGATCGGTTAGGCGATCGACTGTTGATCTGCTTATACTAGGTTTGATCCCGGCATACGTATACATTTTTTTTACTTGATTAACTCTTTTTTTTATGTCTAACTATATCAATGGTATGTTTGTAGATTTCTTTTAGAAGCAGTATCAAAATATTAAAAAAATAATTTTTTAATAACCCAAACCTCACTGATACGAAAAATTGTAAGTTCCAATAGTATGAAGAATTTTGAGTTACTAAAACACACGACCACCGAATTAGAACTGAAAATGCAAGACGTCGCCACATATTTGCAAAATATTATTCACGCCACGAACGCCATATCCGAACTTCATTTTGAAATCGATGAAATATTCAACATCATTGTATTAGGTAAACAAGGAATAATAAGTCCTCAGATGATAAAGCCTAAGGAATTTCTCGCGAATTACGAAAAGTTATTAAAAGAAAAGAATTTGCAAACTCTTATAAAACCAGACATGGAACATTTTCAATTCATTTTGGACGTTAGCGATTTATCAGTATTTATATACGACAGTGTAGTTTTCTTTAAAGTATCGATTCCAATTCTTCCAGACCAAGAATGGAGTATAACACGCTTATACCTCGTCCCGATTTTAAAGAACAACGTGTTCTTAGCACCCGTTATTATCAGGCCAATATTCTTTACTTCAGGTCCGAACTTCATAAGCGTAGACGAAGAATATTTAACGAAACATTGTCGAAAGAAATTAGGCACTACCATTTGCAAACAAACGCAACCGATCTGCGGAAGACAAAACAAGGCAAACTGCGATACAGAATTAATAGGATTCCAATCGACAATCCGCACATGCATCTTTTCGGTTTACAAAATTGATCAAATTGTTTTCATACCTTTACATTCAGGAAACCGCTAGCTAGTTATACCCGAGCGAGCTACCGAGATTAACACTATTTGCGACAACAAACACGACGTTATAACCATTTCAGGAAATTCCATTTTATACGCGAACACAACATGTGATTTAATATTCAATAACGAACACATACAGATTGGCGAAACCAAAGCAAGCGTTAATTACACCTTACAGCGAAAAGAATTAGAATTGCCAACAAATGACAGTTTAAGCGATTTATTTTCAGAATTAGAAAAGATACATGATACAAATCACAATGCAGGGACCATCGAACAATACAAACTAGACTTGAATAAATTGGACGATCAGCTCAACAAAGTAAATACAAGTAGAACATAGAATCAAAACCCTCAAAAGCTACGGATGGACAGCATTTCAGATTATTAGCTACATTTCTGTAGGATTATTAGGCCTTTATATATTAAACAAAACCGGAATATTCAGCATGCTAGGTAGTGTGATGCCGTCAAAATTGTGTATACATTTGCTGTGTTGTAAGACTAAGACAAATACGATCAACGCTGTACCGAGCGCGCCTGCGACTAATGAACACCCCGATTTTTATATCGAGCCGTTAGCGATAAGCTTTCGTCCATCCCGTATCATCGGAGAAGATGAGGTATTATTCGAGAGACGACGGGCCAACATCCCAAAGAGCATCCTGAAGAAAAGCCTCCAACATCGAAGCTGAGGGACCAGCTCCACTCTAAGAAGGGGGGAATGTCACAGGGACCACACCTGATTATGGCCCGTTGCACACGGCACCACCTTCGATAAGAAGAGATCAAATATCATCGACGGTCAGTTGTCTCCGACGGTATAAGAGGCCGTCGCCCCGGGGCACGAGCGTTCAGTTTTGTTTTAGCGTCACCCGCGTGCGTCCTGCGATCATTGTAATAATCATTGTAATCAATTCAGTGGTACTCAACTACGGTTGAGGAATAAAGTTTTTTTTATATTTTTATCGGGATTATTACGTGACACGAGCATGGTAGCGACTGTTCGGCAACATTCTCTCTCGTCCCTCGGCTGTTCTCCTCGACTTCGGTAGCACTTTTTCACAATTGTTCACAAATCAATTAATTGCTTCTCTTCCACGTTTATGGAAGTGAAGTAATTCATCGAGCTAATCACTTTCGCGGTCAACACAACAATACCCCACTTCGCGATGGTTCGACAAGGCGGAGCGAGGCGATCCCCACTTTCCTCATCTTTTCCCTTCCCGACACGTTCTATCCTATACGAGACGCTCTCGCGCCAGGGACGAATCCCACGCGAGGGGTCCCCGGCCTTCGCTGTATTCTTGATTTTTCCAATAAACCCTCCTTTTCCAATAATAAATGCAGGAATTTCGAATATATCTTCTTAGGAGTATATTTTATTTAGTTATAGCTATTAAAGTGAGGTATGGGAAATGTTCAGCCTGTCGGTATTTCTGACGGCACCCATCATATTTTATGTATCTCAATTTAATGCATCAAACGTTGTCTTTAAACTTTAATGCTCATGCTATTATGTAACGAATGCTCCTGATTAAAGATCGTCTACTGGACGTTATATTGTACTCCCAGTATTTTAATATCTAATTTGTGGAGGCTCTCCAACATGAAGCACATATGAATAATGCACGGCTGGTTTATTGGAAATGATGTATGATGGATTTGATTATTTCTTCATAGAAGGTAAACAGCAGCATCACTTAAACCACCTCTCTTTGAAGCATCCCTTCGAAACAGCTTAAAAAATATATGTTTGATTTGGAACAGAATTTCAATGAAAATTTTAGCATTTGTTGCAACGGACAAAGAAACCACTGACAAGGTCATACCTTTCAGGATTTTAAGGTTAACGATGTCTTTGCAAATAGGAGTGTATAATTTCTACTATCGATTGTGACGATAACTAACCCAATGGGCTATAACATTACGAGAAAAAATTCAAGTTTAATCACACTGACTGTGATTGATAAAGAGATGAAGAAGACTAGAAAAATAAAAAATTTTCTGCAAATGTTTCTGCATATATTATATGGACGAAAAGTTACTCAGGAATTTCTGCATAGAGAAATCTATCTTCTTTATAATATATTTTTTCTTCCTTCTTTCTTTTTTCCTTCTCTCTTTCTTCTTCTTTCTTTATTTTTTTCTTTGATTTCTTTTCTTTATAATATATTTAATCATGTCATCCGATTGAGAGTAATGTATACTCTTAAATTCTTTTAATATTCTAATTGTGAACGTCATAGTTTTTTATTATTAGTATCCATATTCCTTCCTAAACATTATTGAAATTTTTGTAGAAATTTGTTCGCTCGTCTTCTGTGTTCAGTCTGGATCTCTTTCTTGTCTTTTAAACATTTCTCAATCCTTTTGCAGTTTGTTCATTTGTCTTTGGTATTCAGTCTCGAGGCCTCTTTGGACTGTGGAGCCACAAAAACATTCAGATACATAATTTGTGCAGCACAGGGTTGTTCGTGTTCCAAAGCTTTTCACGTGACACGAGGTTTCCTCGCCGTTTTTCGCTAAGCCAGTGTCCGGCCGTTCAACTAATTACACTAATTCGTTTGTGTCGATGGACGATGGTTTTGCACGGAATCCAGTTTTAAGAGTCAGTTCGTTAAAGACGACTGGCGGCTAAGTTTATTATCATCCAAATGTCCCGCAGGTACTTCGTTTCTCCTATTTCCGACGTTCGTTGAATCGCATAGCAAACGGAAGTTCGTTATAATTGTCTAGAAGGTCGAATCGCAAGTGTTACTTTATATTCGTTCTCTATTTTACTTCCAAGATCTCGTTACCATTTTCTTCCGCAGCCGCAAAGCGACAATATGAAACTTCTGTCTTAGAGTTTGTCTCATTTGATTTTAACAATGCTTTAATTTTTACCAACGCACCACCATTGAGAGAATCTATTCGATCACGAGTGTGATAGACGATTGGTGTGTCGGATCGAATATTCTTCACCAAGAGAATGTCTACTTCAATTTTGATGTGTCAACTTCAACTTTAACGTCTTATGTGACAGCGAACACGATCGCCGAGATAATTTTCTTCCAACTACCACTCGGGATCCAGTTGACGTCCAACGTCGTGTTCTTGATTCTTGCGTCTATGCACTGCAACAAGGTGAATGTCGAGATAAGGAGGATGGCCGACGACACTTCAGATACTAGGAGCAAACGATTCCGCGTTGACAAAGCCAGGTGAGTTTATCGACTATGCTTTAAACACTAACACAAAGCCAGAATCCCCCTTCACGCGTCAAATATATTGGAGATTAAAATTGTACGATCGCAAACCAGAGTAGTCCGTTACCAATGCTTAATCCTTTCGCTATGGCAGCTCCATCCGCCGAAGTACCGTCACTGAACGGAAACTCGCTCCGGAAATATGCACAGTACGCGTGGTACTATTGTCTTGATGTTTGCAGTTTATTGCGTAATACGTTTGAATGTGGTTTCAAAAAGAGCACTTTTAAGAAATGATTAATCCAATATGCTGTTTAAAATCTGCATCGGCAGATTTCGCGGCGCCGTCACCGGGACAATCCAATTCCCCGAAATTTAAATTAATCCGGGTATTATTGCCGCAGACACCGGCGACGTGCATGAACGACCGCACATCGGCGTTTTTGCTCGTCGCCAGTAAACACCATCTTCGTCGCGCGACAACAGCTCAGCTGTTCGAGCGACTTGTAAACATCGTTTCCTCGTGCGATTCTCGTACACGTGTCGCGCGGGCCGTTTTTTGTTTTTCAAACTCCGAAATCCACTGCCTATACCCTTTGTCTCCATCGCAGACCCGACCGTTAGGACGCCGTCAGGACGTCCTAACGAACGGGCTGCTCTGCCTCATCCTTGCCAGTTTCAAAAATCCCACTCCTCGTCCTGCCGAAACCAACGGCCCGCAATAGTATAAGTACACTTGCGTGCCCGAAACGGGCAAGTAGTCTTGTCTAGTTTTGCTATATTCTTGCGTCTTTTTCGACTTCTGTCACCGCTCTCGATCGACTGATCATTGCGTCGCGCTCTACTCTTTGTATTCTCGATCGACTGATCGCTGTGTTCTCGACGTGTTCCGCGGGCTTCGCGACACCGACTGTATTCTGTTTCCTTTCTTTAATATATCTATTGTTTCATTATACATATTCTCTTCATTCTTCGTTACATTCTCATTTCCTACTTCTCTCGCATTGCTTCCTTTACTTCAACCCTCCCTGAGTCACTCTGTGTCTCAGGCAACGACTACATTCCGCAACATGTCAATAAAATTGCGACGCGGACGTCACCAACGGAGCCCCCTCTGGATGCTCACGAGTGCACCAGGGTTCTTGAGGGGGCTGGAAGGGTTGAGAAATGAATAGACAACCCGGATAATGGAAAACAAATATATATGTGTTTATTCAAAAGAAACGGTCAGCCGGTTCTGGGCCGGCAGGCGAGCGGTTCCTCGTCGGAGTCCGGGGTGGAAACGTGACAAACGATCAATTCTAAAACTAACTTACCGGCTACTTACAATTACGGTCGCGGCGTGTGGCGCAGCGCGTTTCGGCACGGCGCGAGGTCGGAGTGCCGCGAATACGGAGGCTCGGTTCCGGACTGACGCGGGTCTGGAGCGGCGCGGGCTTGGACCGGCGCGGTTTCGGCGGGCCGCGAATCCGGAGCGGCTCGGGTCCGGAATGGCGCGAGTCTGCAGCGGCGCGGTTGCGGAGCGGCGCGGATCTGGTGCGGGTCGGTACGGGACCCCGCGGCTCTGCGTTGTGAATCGAACTGGTTTCCGGCAGGAGCCGTCGGGGAGGACGGGAAGCTGGAAGGTCCCAGGTGGCGAGCGGCTGGAGGCGCGCAACGCCGAGGCACCCGGAGACGCTCTCGACGCTCGACTGCTCACTCCTGTCGTCCTCGCGGTACCGGAGTCGGTTCCCCCTCGGCGGATCCCGAGGTATCCCCTAGCCAGCACCGGCGTGAATGCTAACCCACGGGAGGACCCGTGAGCGTGCGAGCACGCTGCTGCGAGAGGACCGGAGCTGATCGCTCGGTCGCGCTCGGAGCTCGCGGATTGGCGCGGGCTAAGGCACGATTCGTGCCAATCATAGCTCGTGCCGGCTTCGTGGTCTTGCGACGGAGCGAAACGACGGTCGCTCCGTCACAAAATCAACAGAAAATGTTCTGGCTGTAACGAAAATTTCGATGCCGCATATATGCGGCGCTCGGCGCGAAAGGGTTAAACTGTTACAACTTCGCGAAACAAGAACGGAAAACGATATACTTGAGCTTATCTTAAAGAGCGTAAAACTTTAATTTCCATACACTTAAGTTGTTTCCGGAGATATTTTTGTACTACGAGGACAACGAGAAAGAGGAAACAGTGTACATCAGTCCTGTTCAAAAATCCTTGCGGCGGTCAAGGGCGCCGCCGGATGCCCGCGGGCATAGCTGAGGGCAATGTTGCCGGCAATGTGACGTTAGCGGGAAAAATATTGTCCTTCGTGAATGGACAGCTTAAGCTTCCCTCATGTGTGTTAGATGCGAATAACTTTATAAAAGAAAAATAAGAAATATCGAGACACTCTACGGCGAAAGGTCAACAGTTCAATGAACAATTTTTCACCTGTGTCCCTTAAATTTTTATCGTTAGCGTAGGCAATTCTTTTGGTATCCATCAATCTTATATATTTCTCGAAAACAAAATTTAAAACAATGAAAGACAAGGGTCCATTTTACAAAACGAGCCCAAGTAAACTATTGTCGAATTTTTTTCAAAGTTACATCGGCTTGAATATAGTCAGTATTTTTCTGGATTTTCACTAATCGTTTGGAACATTATTCATTGCATTGATAAAGCACTTTTTCTATTGCCAGATTAATTATGAACGTAAAGCTGTTCATGGTGATGGGTATCGTGTGGATCGCGGAGATCGCGTCCTTCCTGTCGAGCACCTGCGATACGTGTCAATGGATGGAGACAGAATTTTACTGGTTAGACCCGATCAACCGTCTGCACGGTTTGACGATATTCATTTTGTTCGCCCTGAAGCCTCGAGTGTACATCGCCCTGCAGGAGAGGTTGAGGTTGTGGAGAGGAGAAGAAGGGCTCCGCTAAGGGACGTTCATGATCCAAGACCAGAGCAGAGTGCGGAAGAGCGCTAGCAACAGCAGAGACAAACATCGAGTTTCGCGGTCAGCCTGGTACCTTGTTCAATCGGCCACAGAAACGTCGCGGGAACCTACGTTTTGCAATTCTCTGTGCACACGTGTACTTCCTAGAGCTTTGCGAGCTTCTCGTCAATTGCCGGTGAACTGTGTGGATCTTGCGAAGAGAAAATCACGAGAGGAAGAGCATTGCATGTTGCCGTTGGCGCGTGTCAGTTGGCAATGTCGGCGCGGCGAAAAGAACGGTAAGCTTATTAAATCACCGTCACCGTTTCGAACAGAGAGCCTTTGTAATCGTCGCAAAGAGACACTCTTTCCGTCATACAAGTTTGCTCAACACCGGCCGCATCAACAACCCCACACTCCGCAAGAACGTGGAGTGATACAAAGATACTCTTTCCGTCATACAGTGGCCGAAATAATAATAGGTTCATAGCCCGAACTAGCGTGTTTACTGTTGTCATTCTTATCTGCGTGGTGAAACACCTCCTGTGGTGTTTGTTCATATTTTGAAAAGTCATGTTCTTACTACTCGAGATGCATTTAGTTTAGTTTCGACACCGCAAGTGTTTGGACGAAATAGATTGTGAAATTTGCTGAAAATTATTCTGGTAATAGAGCGAAAATATCTTAGGTTCACAATAATTTATCTAAGAAATACTTTTGTTACTACGTAGAAGAAATTTTATAAGATATGTATGTACAAAATACTTTCATGTTTGTATGTTTTAATATTAATTTTAAGTATTTAATGCTCTAAACAAGTTACAATTATTTAAAGCGTAATGTGTTGTGGAAAGTCATTCAATGATCACGGAAAGTGATTAATCATTGCGTTCAAGGACATGAATCTGTCAAATAGGAACATCGCAGAGACAATTCATGGATCTTTAAATGTTGTTAATCATTTTTTGCAATTGGGTGATAAATATAGGCAAAAAAATCTAGAGGTCGTCCAAAGAAATTGAGTCAAAGGGATAGAGGAAAAATTTTTTATAAAGCTTGTGTTAGGAATTGGAATTTAAATAATTGAATACGCTAGAGAATTTGCTAAAACTGTTTTTATTAAACAGCGCGGAAGGACGATCTAACCAGTTCGACTAACGTACTCGAAGTGAGGAAATGAATATAGCAGGGGCGAAAGAGAAATTCCTTCGTCCACTTGAAATAAAGGAAAAACCCAGGCCTGCATCGTTTATTCCCCTGGCCCACTTGTGTGCAACAAGTTTTGAAAACGAGTGATACGTATGGAGATGTCTCCTCCACGTGCATTTCGTTTAGAAGCTCTGATCTCTTTTCTCAGAACGAAAGACGTCCCAACAGACCCCCTTTTTTAATACAGTACGACTTTTTATATGAAACTCTTTAGAACACTCCCTTCTGGCATCCGTTAATTAAGACTCTGATTTGGAAATAGCCCGGATAACCTTCCATTAACCCCTTTTAACGAAAATCTAACTGAGGCCTGGTTTCATTAGAGATGACAAAAAACGTGCGTGTGACCTTACGTGACATTAAACATTAAACAGAGCATCCCTTTCATTCTCAAGGTACATAAACCCGTTCGTTTTCATCCTCTTCGGTTCAGTTCGAATTCAGAAACGTCAATCGACGGTTCGGTTGATCTTAGTAGCGTACAGTAACGATTCCGCCAGATTCAACAATCGTGCTATCACGTTAGAGTCACGTCGCGTTACACGCTCAAGACAATTCTAGTGAGATCGGGTTAAAGTCCCTTTCGAATCAAATATAACTCTGACCCCGCATTGCCAGTGCGTCACAACCGTGCAATATAGGTAACACATATTAAATTGTAAACCACCTTAAACTCATTCGCGACACAGAAATTTGTAACAGAACTTATTACAAAATATATTTGTCTTGTTATCAAAACGTGTAATCTACAAAACTTTAATTATTGCCTAATATCCTAATCAAGTAATTGAACGTTCCCACACGATACAATCTTACCGCTCGGATTGTATAAATTAAAATATATATATAAGTTACGAGGCCCACTAACAATCATAACCGTTAAATCCAACAAAGATTTCTCCAACCTAGTGGCTCCCCAATTTTGCATTGGGTTCGTCCACGACTTTTATACCATCCTAACGGCTCCCCAGTTTCGCATTGGGTTCGTCCGTATCCTAGCAGCTCCCTGATTTCGCATCAGGTTCGTCTGCGCTTTTTACCCATCCTAGCAGCTCCCTGATTTCGCATCAGGTTCGTCCTCGACGTCGACTATCCTAGCGGCTCCCCAATTTCGCATTGGGTTCGTCCGCGTACCTAACTAACAAATTTAAACCATATTCCTGGGGTAATAAAACCCTCGCCGGCCTCTCGCGTTGCTCGCAGCCCTGGCTCGTAACACGAGTAAGACGCTTCGACACCGAAGAAGAGCGAAGAAGCCCCCTCTCACCAAGCTTCACAAACATCAAAGATTGAAATTTGCACAAGATCGTATGTCATGGACGGAAAAATGGAGAACTGTGATTTTCTTAGATGAAAAGAAATTTAATTTAGACGGTCCGGACGGTTTCCAATATTATATTTCCAATAATATGGCATGATCTGCGTGATCAGAGGGAGATTAGAATGATCAGAAATTATGGAGAAGGTAGCGTGATGATTTGGGCAGCTTTTGGCTACATTGGTAAAACTCCGATCATGTGGTTTCCGCCAAAGGTAAATGCGGATAAGTACCAAGAACTGTGAGAATATGCGTTAGACGAATATGGTGACAGAATTGGTGGTCCAAATTTTATTTTCCAACACCATAATGCACCGATTCATCGTGCAAAAGCAATTAAAGCATATTTTCAGATGGCAGAAATTGAGGTTTTATCTTGGCTATCAAGAAGTCTAGACCTTAACCCCATTGAAAATCTATGGGGTATTTTATCAAGAAAAGTTTACAGTAATTGCAAACAATACGCAACGGTTAATGAATTAAAAAATGGCATGAAAGAGGTGTGGTCTTAGATCGGATCAGAGACTTTAGAGAAATTAATAGACTCAATGTCACAAAGGATATTTTAGGTCATAAAAAACAACGGAGGACCAATTAAATACTGAGTTTTCTGGTCAAATAATTAATTTGTACATATTTGTAACATTTTGTTAAGTCCAACTAGAAAATGATTCAGTGAACCTATATTTATTTCGTACAAAAATTCCAAATTTTTGTAATATTGATTAATAAACATATTAATAAAAATGATATTATTCAAATACATTATGTGTTATACTAATTACATTGTAACGAATCACATACCAATAATGAAAGATAGAAATGTTGCATGGAAAACACTGTTATATCATAAAAATGATATGAACCTATCATTATTTCGGCCACTGTACAAGTTTGCTCAACACCGGCCGCGTCACGAACCCCACTTCGCAAGAACGCGAATCTTCTTAATAAATTATTGCTTAAACCGTTTCAAACACGATCCTCCATTTAATTGGAAATTTAACAGCGTTCGCGATTGTTTGAAATTTTTGTCTTGTTCCAGTCCTGTAACATTACCTTAATTATCCATTTCGTTAACCGTTTCATCTTATGGGATAAATCAGAATAGAATAAAAAATTGTTCAAATTCCCGATTTCTGCACTATATCAGTGCAATTAAGAAATTAAATCTACTGCTTTTGGCAAAATATTTCATTATTCGAGTTTTAGCAGTAAAATAATATATACAATCATGTATAGTGTGGATAAGCAACATTCCCTTCTGAAATCTGTAAAGATAGTCTGTGATGGGAAGCATCTTGGCAAACCCTTCGTATAACCCTATGAACAGATATCCAGCTGCAAACCCCAGACATTGGAAACGACAAATACGAGTATGCGAACCTAGTTTAACCCTTTCGGTATGAGCGCTCTGTCCGCCGTGACGCTTCCACTATACTCTGAAAATGCACAGCGCCTGGTCAGTCCTCTTTTGTATGAAGCTGTTCCTAACCGTTAAATAAGAACTGTGCTAAATAGAACAATGTGCCTTCTAACTAGTGTCGTTTACAGTTTTAATTTTAAAAGACATTTATATAAAATTAGCTACTATAGATTTTGCTCGTGCATACAGGCTGTCGCATGGATGCCGGATATATCAGGAGCTCGTACACACAGTTCATCGGACGGATGCCGGATATAATAAAGGGCTAAAAACAGACACCCACTCTCATTTTTAGGGTACATAAACCGTAGTCATTTCGTAGTCATTCTCAACGGTCAGTAACTGTGCAGTAACGTGCAAAGTCACGTCAAGTCGCGCTCGTAAGAGTCGGTTCCAGTGAGATCGGGCTAAAGTTCCCTTTGGTATCAATAGGTCCTGATGTCCGTTAATAGTTCCATATCGATATTCAGTAAGTACTTGACCCCGTATTGCCAATATTTCAACACTGAGCATCATAGGTAAACTACCATTATTATATATTCAATCGCGACACTGACGGTTGTAATACACATTGAAATCAGAATATACAGGGTGTCCCGTAACTGGTGATACAACCGAGGAGGGGATGATTCTACATGAAAAACTCAGTCGAAAATATAGAATAAAATTTTTTGTACAAGCCTTTGTTTTCAAGAAAAATGAGTTTGAAAATTTGTCTAGTGCGCATAAACTCGGCTTACTTGCGGCTCAACGGACTTTATTCTGAGTTACCTCAACCTTTTTTTCGCAAAGGTTTTCGAGGTTTTTATACATCGAATAAATCGAAGGTCGAGGTTACAATGTTAGAATTACCTTTAAGGAATTCGTTTAATTCATAAATTGCTGGAAGTGCTGTCCACGTTGTTGTAGACATAATTGTGCTCTTCGTATTAAATTCCTTCGAACCTCTTGTAATGTTCAATTATTATGTTGCTTTAAGTGTTCAAACGCTATCACAATTTTTTGTTATAATTGTTCGATGCTCGTTCTGTCATCACGATACACAATCGATTTCACCTGACCTCACACTATTAAGCCGAGTGCACGCGCACTAGACAGATTTTTAAACTCATTTTTCTCAAAAACAAAGCCTTGTATCAAAAAATTTTATTCCATATTTTCGACTCACAATCAGTTTTTCGTGTATAATCACCCCCTGTTCGATTGTACCACCAGTTACGGGACACCCTGTATACATGTTGTTTGGTAAATCGTACAGTCTATAAACCCTTAATTATTGTCTGATATTCTAATATAATAATTGAACGTTTCCACTCGATACAATTTTACCGCTCGGATTGTATCAATTAAATTATACTAGTTATGAGGCCTTTTTTTTTTTTTTTTTTTTTTTTCGTGTGGAAATGCGTTACGCATACCCCGGCCCCCTGGGGAGGAACCGGGGTTATGTGGGGCTCCCTCGAGGAGGGAGATCCTCGAGCCGACAAAGCCCGACGATCCCCCCCCCCCAGAGTACCCACTAAAACCACACGCCCACCTAAGCTATGTAGGAGGTGCCTGGATCTCGCGAGAACTCAACAGGACACCTCCTAGCTATACATGCATCCCGAAGGGAGGGGTTAGCTCCCCCCATACCTGACTCTAATTAGACCCTGGGCAGAGGGACCCGCCCAGTGTCCCCATCCCTGGAGCCTTCGAATCGAGCTTCCCGAGCCCCAGCTCGGTCCACCCGCAGCTCCCGGAGCCTCTGTGCCCAGCTCGGAGCGGGTGCCCGAGGGCTCCCGCCCCGGCCCGGGGCAAAGAGGCGCCGACACCGGCAAGGAAGGGTCGTCGAAGGCGTCTCCGTACGCCCGACCCTCCCCACCCCACCCCCCCCGCGCCCCACCCCAGAGCTCGCCTCTAGGGGGTGTGGCCGGCACCCCGCCACAATAGACTAAGTCTCGGGGTGCCGTGCCACACCGGGGGGAGTAGTACTCCCCCCCGGGAGCCGGGGTTAGCTCACTCCCCCCGGCCCCCCCATTCTCCGCCCCCCTTAACGGGGGCACACGGCGGTGCGAGGGGCGAACCCCTCGCACCGCTAAGGCAATCCCCGCCCTTCCGGGAGGAGGGGGCATTAGTTGGCGCGGGAAGGGGAACACTTCCCGCGCCCTCCCCCCAAACACCGCCCCCCATCTCTGGGGGACCACCGCGACACGGGGGGACATCCCCCGCGCCGCACTTCCTGAAGCTACCGACCCCCCCCTCCTCCCAGGAGAGGAGGGCGGCACACGACGGCGCGGAGGACGTCCCCGCGCCATCCGCCTCCTCGCGGAGCCTGGGTCTCTTTCCCGGGCCCGCTCGGCGGCCTCCTTCGCGGACATTACTGTCTCACAGAAGGAGACCACCGCCTTCGCCGACCTCCCGCCCCCGATCAAGCGGTCGAACAAGATCGGGAGCGAGAGGTCCCACCCCTCCACCGCGGCTCTAAGGACACGACGCGGCCCAGCCCAAGCCGGACACTCCTCGAGTGTATGCCGCGCCGTGTCCACCTCCTCGCCGCAGTGGTGGCACTGCGCCGCCGGCTCCCGCCCCATCCTATGCAGGTACTCACCGAAACAACCGTGTCCAGTGAGCACCTGCGTGAGGCGGAAGGTCAACCCGATTCGCCTCCCGCACCATGTATCTAACATGGGCAGGAGGGCCCGAACTGTCGGGCGTGCCGAGGACGAAAGCATTTGCTTCCATCGCTCGAACACGCCCGCACGGGCCTGGCGTCTCTGTTCCTCGAACTCCTCCTCCTCCTCGGCCGTCAGCTCCTCCCCAGGGGGGCGGCGGGACTCGCAGGCGATCCGGTATATAACCGCCTGCCCCGCCGCCACCACGTGGAAGGGAGGAACCACGGCCAGGAGGCCCGCCACCTCGGTGGAGATGGTGCGGTACCCCCGTATGGCCCGCAGATGAGGCCTGCTAACTCTCTGATTTTGCATCAGGTTCGTCTGTGAGTCATCCAACCTCCCAGGCGTTCCCCAATTTCGCATTGGGTTCGTTCGCGAATTTTCAACCTGTAACAAGAAATGCTGCATTTTTGTAAGACTGTTGAGAAAATGCACAATGTTCAATTTTTCAATTGTATTCTAATAAAACAGTATTTTTATAAATAGACAATTCGAGGCGGTGACAGTGGAGGTTTTGCACGGTTAAACAATCTAAGGAATTATTACTCGAATACGGTTAACTTTTCTACTGACAATTAGCGATTTTGGTCGTCAACGTGGGGCATCTTCTTATATGAAATTTTCCTCGAATTGTCAAATTGTTTTTTTTTTTTGGGTAAGAAACTCTCAAAAAATTATTTATCTTCGTTTGCAAATTTGAGTGAAATATTCCCAAGTCCCGTTGCAATAAGGAAAATATTACAGTGCATAGAACGAAAAAACCAGACTAAATTCATATCACAGCGTACAAATAACGGCAGCGACGCAGTGCAGACCCCAACGCTCGATTTATCTCCGAAGAATAACAAATAATTCCAGAACAAAGAAATCTTTCACAGAACTGATTGGCAAGGAACGATGGAACATTGTCAGTCATAGTCAAGCATTTAATGAAGTCAGAAGTGAATATTCATTCTCTCTGGGAGAGTACAGTTAGGGTAATATTCCGGGAGAGACGCACCATATGGTAAGATGCACGAGATTTTATTGTGGTAAAACTCTACGTCTCTCAACTGTTTTTCTGTGATCAATTATAACATTTTAGCATTTGTAAATAATCTCAAAACAAAGAACACGTATATAGTACTATTTAAGTGTAACAGAAGTATAAACACTTCTGAGTGCTTCAAACTTCTGATGAAATATTTTTCAAAGTGATCAGTACAAATGATGTTACCTTCTTATGGTATGGTTCTAACTATTAGTATCGACTTAAATAGTGACAATCGTACCTCATTTACGATTTTTCATCATATTCTGACAAAATTATTGGTACTGATTCTTGTATTTGTATAGGTGCTATTCTCCCTTGGTTTAGGGGGGGGGGCCCACCACTAATAAGTGTACTAGGCTAATGTATGTAAGTGTACTTTTTTAAAACCGAGACTTGAAAACAAAATGTGGTGCATCCCTCCCGGAATTGCCTACATATCTACTTTCTATTTTATAAATATATATCCTTTATAAATACAATGTAAAGTGTTCATAAAGCATCAGACACTTAAATATTACAAAACTTTTCCTAGGGAACAATTTTTTGGGAGAAATGAGCAAACAAAAGTATGGGTTCGAGGAGCCCCCTCTCGGGAATGCCCGGATCTACGGCTCGAGGCATGGGAGTGCAATGGCTAATATTACCTTCGAATTATTATAATTTACAGCAGTGCTTGGCCAGTCAGAACCCGACAGGACCGTGACGTGGCAGAAGGAAAATGACATCTTCCGTGTGAAAATTCCGGGTTGAAGTCTTTGAGATGCAACAGTATGTCAGGATGACGAGGAGCATCCTGATTTTTGCGATAATCAATTCTCTAACTTTGGCCGTTCCGGAGACGCGATTAAAAAAATGTTGCCCGGAGGGCAAGGTTCTCTCGATGTCGCCGAAAATGGTCTGCACCATACCTGAGGAGAACACAGACCAGCTTCACATCGTGGATCCAGAGATCGCCGACCACCAGAATGGACTTCTGAACTGCAATTACCAGGAGAATTTCACTAAACGTATGAAGCACTTCACGTTGTGGAGAAACATCATGGAGATTGATCAGGTAGTAGACGGATGCCACTCGTAAATTTTCGTGTCGCACCGAACTAAACACAATGAATAGAATTGATCGCACGACCTCTTTCCCCGATGCTCGTTTCCAACAGCGACGCCTTCCACCGATCGTTCTCTATCTGACGATCGCAATACGTGCCGGTGATTATGAATGTGGTGCAAGTCAAAATTCGAAACAAATTGATCTTGTCGCTAATGTGTTATGTCGATTGATTTTACTAATAATTATAATCAGGTGACAATTATATCATATTATATGTTAGCAATGGAAAATATTTTTTTACCAAATCAGATGCAAAAGTATCTCGAAGAAAGAAGACGTGGCTTACTTTACTTTCATAATCATTGGAACAATTCGAGATATTGGAATAACATTTCGAAATAAAATAGAACAGCAAAGCATCAAAATTCTTCACAGCAAGCGTCAGGGATTTCTATTTGAAGGCAATAAGTATGAAATAAGGAAAACTGCTATCGCGGTGAATATCTTGCACAAGGAAAAAATTAAAGTATCACGCTGAGGCCAAGTGGCACAGAATAAAATCAAATCGTCCCTGAAGCAACCGCGAAAAATATAATCCCATCTCACATCGATTACGATCTTAACAGTTAAAGAATAATCGATGTTTATATTATCCTCTTTTCGCAAAAGTTTGGCAGTCGAATTAATTTTAGATTTCGTCAATATTTATAAATAAATAGCAGCCATTTCGGATTCCTGTTTCATTTGGCGGTGGATCGGCACTCCTCCTGAAACGATGCGACCATAAAAGCGACGCGGCGATTCGAATGAAACAATTTTGATCAATTTTATCCACAGGCACCGTGCTGTATAGAAATTATGCAGAGATCCAGGAACATGTTTACTTTGATAGCCGCCGATAGCTCGCATAGCAAGAATAGTAGTGTCGAGGAACGTGAACAGCCGAACGCGTAACCGTTACAGCTGCTACATATCAGAAAATGCTGCCCGAGAGCCTATGCATTCAACGAGCTTTCGAATTACTGTGTAAAAAACGTATATTCTTCCGAAAATTATTCGAACATCCACGAGTTCTCCTCACTGCTGCCGAAACTGCCCTTCCACATATTCACGGTGTCCTACGGATACAATCTGTGCTATACCGGAGCTTTGGTCACTTATAAGATCGCGACAGAAGATATCGAGTACCAGGAAGGAATGCTATTGGTAAGTCTGAAAATTTATCCTGAATTTCATCTCTCGATTATGAGCGAATTCTATCGGATAAAAGTCCTCGACAAGAAAAGGACAAAGACAAACTAGCTCTCTTAGTCTTTGTCTTGTTGCCCGCAGGCGGTTAACGCGACGCCGTAACACTGTTTATTATGAACTGACACGCAATGTATGACTTTACCATCTACCAGCAGAAGAAATCCTTATTTCTTGCCTAAATATATCAAGGAGCCTAACTGTGTCGCTGCGAATGGGAAAACGTGTAAAGAACTACGTTACACAAGATAATCTCTGTCTTCGATTTCCATCTATGCTGCAGTCCAGTACACCAGTTTCTTCAGTTACTTAATTACTCGAAATTTCAGTGATTTCACATTGTGGACAAGATTGATGATTTGTCTTCATCTTCTGAGAATTGGTTGTTCAAAAATTACTTAACTAAATGTGATTTGGGTATGATGAATGATAACGACCGACACTGCGTGTACTCGTTATCAGAGATTTGGAGATCTCCAAAATATTCCGCGTATCAATTCTTCCGTTGCTTTTATTTCTTTTGATAACTGGTTTTTGGTACCAATTTTCTTAATAGATATTAAAGAATTCACGCAAATTTGTAATCCTTGCAAGATCTAAATTATCCAACTGGACTCGAGACTGAACTATCCAAAATGTTTTTCTTCAAGAATTAGTTCACAGTTCCGTCGTTATTAAAAGGTATTAAAGATTGTGGGCGTACGATTTACGGGGATTTACAAATAACACTCACGGAAAACGAGCAGTTGTATGGTGTTTTCCAAACCAACACCTCCCCCCCCCCACTTCAACTCTACGTTATAGAGTTCTTTAATACTAATTTAATTCAAATTTAACAATCGAACGCATGTCTCGTGCTTAATCCTGCCTACCCACTCGAACGCAAGTGTTTCACTATGATTTCTCCTTGTTCTTGCACTTCTCGGGAAAAATAATATTATAAATCTTTCAAGGAAATATTTACAACATTTTCAGACATCCTCTAGACATGTAAATATGTCTCCTATCGTTCAAATGAAATAGAAAGAATTATCTCTTTTGCAAGTTTCCAAGGACCGGAAGCAACGCCGTCCGTAGAAACGTTTTCTCTCGAATATATGTATAATTGACATTCGCGAAGCCGCGAACGCGACAAATGCATAAAATTCTTATTGATCTCTTAATCAACGGGAAATATGTTTGCAGGTGACAATATTAGAGGATGGACGTCACCAGAGGATACAAATACAGTGAGGAGCAAAACTGAACCAATAACCACAAGTTTTGTACAAACCATTATTTATTGCTAGGAATATAGAAGAATAACAAAAAATCAACATTATAATTGTTTTTGTCATAGTTAGAAATAACTTAAGAAATTTTTACAATCATTAATGTCTCCTCGATTAGCAATGACGACAAAAATAGATTGACTCAGTTTTGCACCGGCCCCTACAAGAAATGTTTACGTGCGATGTTCTAGAAGTGTGTTTACATCTAGCACTTTGGTATGTTTACAAACTATTAGTCTACGTCTTAACACTCAGTTCTTCGCAATCAATCGAACGGAAAAGCACGCAAGTGAAGTAAGAATAAATATGAAGCCAATTGCTTCAAATTGTGTAAGAAAAGTCATTTCTCTTTTGAAAGACGGCTTGTCAACGCGTAAGACGGCGAAAACCTGCAGTGTTAGTCAATTGACAGTGCAGAGAATAAGAAAAAAGTACCGTAAAAGTATATTATTAAATGTTGGAGGAGGACCAAAAATATTATCATCGCAGGATGAACGAAGGATTATACGGTTTGTCACATCTGGTCAAGCTTCAAGTTCCATTATGGCTGCAAAATTATTAAAAGAAGATACGAATATACAAATAAGTCAGTGGACAGCACGAAGAACCCTCAAAGGAGCTGAGTTTAGAAGCATTAAGAAAAAAAAGAAGCCAATATTATCGAACAAAAATATTAAACGTCGTTTGGAATTTGCTAAAAAATATAAAAACTGGACAACTACTGACTGGGAACGGGTTATTTGGTCACACGAGACCAAAATTAACAGAATTTGTTCAGATGGCATGTCTTGGTGCTGGATTCGTAAAAATGAAAGGCTTAAACCAGGACATGTGAGACAAACATTAAAGCATGGAGGCGGATCACGGTTGGATCACTGCACCGAATTAATGGCATCATGAATCAGTACATGTACAAGGATATTTTACAAGATCATCTGATAGATGCTGTTGAAAATATGCCCTTTGAAGAAAAGAATGTAATTTTCATGCATGACCGAGACCCTAAGCACACTGCTAAAAGTGTAAAAAATTGGCTCTGTACTAAAAAATTTTCTGTTCTGGATTGGCCTGCACAGATCTCCGATCTCAAGCCCATAGGGAATCTATGGGGTTTACTAAAAAGAAGACTTTGGGATTCATATGACTCCCAACCAACATCAATCACAGATTTGTATGATAGAATTCAAGAACAGTGGGAACAAATACCTCCGGATTATTGCAAAAAATTAGTAGAAAGTATGCCAAAGCGAATTAGTGCAGTTTTACAAGAACAAGGGTTATGGACGATAAATTAAAAATAAGTGATGTATTAAGTATTGCCAAGTGTTGGACATGATGCAAAACCGAGTCAGTCTATTTTTGTTGCCTATGCTAAACGAGGAGACATTAATTATTGAAAAAAATGCTTAAGTTACTTCTAACTATGATAAAAATAATTATAATGTTGATTTTTTGTTATTCTTCTATATTTCTAGTAATAAATAATGATTTATACAAAACTTGTGGTTATTGGTTCAGTTTTGCTCCTTGTTGTAAGCCACGTCAACAGTTGTCTAGAGATGACTCCGAATTCGACATCGAGCCGCAAACTAGTTTTGCGGATTTGCAAAGACTCGGACTACTGCCAGAGCCACAACTGCGTGAGAAAGTGTTGTGTAGAAAGTGATTTTGTTTCGGACACTTTGGAGTGCAATCGTGGAAACTCATTCTCGACGCAGAACGCTTTTTACGATGCGCTCTCGAATCTTACGGAGACGGCCTGGAGTAACACAGGTCTGCCAGACGAAAAATTTAATCGACATTTTCAGATATTTAATAATCCGCTGTCGAGAATTGATCGCGATCAACGAATCTCGCGAATCAATGGGCTACATTTGTTGCGAACCCATTACTTTAGCTCTAGAAATAATTACTAGCGCGAGAGCACCGCTTCGTCATAATCCACTTGCTCATCAAATTGAAAATTTTAATTAGAAGCTCGACGTCCCCAATGAAATCGATTCAGTGAATTATCGCCCGTGAAGAAATCTCTTTGTCTTTTTCGTCAAGTACTCTTCATTTATCAGGCGTAAAAAGATTGCTATTTGACGTTTTCAAAGACATTTCCAAACGCAACCTTATTATTGCGAATATACTAGTTTAAATTTTAATGGTTCAGCAATTACTTCGTAGATTGAAATCGAAACTATATATGAAGGAAAGGGTATAGCCGGATAAGATAATTTCTGGTCAGACAATTCGATAGAGGTCCCTAAGAAACCCCAGTGTGACAAATATGAATAGACCCTTAATGAATTATGAGCTATTTCTTGTAGTCTGTACAACAAAAAATTAAGAAAAAATTTGTAACAGACCTGGATGCGCCAGGCCTGTTACGAATCGCGCCGCCGCGATTACCCCCGAGCGCAACCGACGATCCACGAGCGACACCGACCCCCGGACTTCGCGCCCCCGCGCCCAGAAACCGGGTTACGCGGGAAACGGAAACCGCCATGGCACCGAGAACGCGCGAATCGGAAGTTCCGCCGAAAACCACCCCGCGCCGCGCCCCTCGCCCTAGAACGCCTAGGGCATAAAGGGAACCCCCGAACAGGCACGGGTCTCTTTTGCTTCCGGACCTTCCGCGAACACACACTTAGATACACAGTACACTTAGAGTCACGACGTACCATACTGACACTGTCGAACTACATACATAACGGATCCCTCGTGAGTATTCCGGTGTTCGTGCCGTCCTTTTCCGTTTTCCTGGTAACCGCGGTTGCCCCTTGTCCCCACCTGGATAAGACCCTGGCCGAGCTACGTAACCGATGTTGCTATCGTTCGGCCGGTGAACCCCCGGAAACGTATCGAGCCGGTGACCGCTGTTGCCCTCGATACCCGATCCGGAAGCGTGCAGCAAGACAACCGCTGGTGTCTTCGCACCGTAAAAACCACGGCCCTCCGCGGAGGGGCGTCCGTAAGCCGTGACACCATGGCCTCGGCACTAACGAGAGTTGCCGTCGAGGCTAAGGGAGATCGGCTCTCGAACACCCACGTGTGCCGACCGCTGGCGACACCGTGGCCCCGCCGTATCGCGATCCGATAAGCCGCGACCCGATAACGAACGTGCCGTGATAACCCGCGTCCCGTGATATCACGCGTGTCGGCAACACGCGTGCCGCGCGAACTCGCATTCCCGCGACGTCTCGTATCGCGACGAGGAACGAGCCGCGAACCGTAACCGATGGAAAAGTAACCTGTCGCACTCATTTCATTCCCGTCTCTCTCACTCGCGTATCCTGCGAACCTTGGCTCGGCGAGCTTAATCCGGCCGCGAGTACCGTCCGTTGCAACGAGTTCGCGGAAAACCGTGCCCGTTACAAATTAATGATTTGTAAAAAAATTCAGAAACAAAATTTCTGCTTTTATATTGAAAGTTTCAAAGTACTTCATTTATGTTAATATAAATCGTTCAAATAAAATTGTATTATTTTTCAGGATACGGCATCTTATTCGGTTCCGAGTGCTACAGACCGTATAAGTTCAATTCAAGTGAAATATTGGGTTTGACAAAGGAAAGATACCTTCGAGAAAATTTCGGTTTGGAACACCCACTTGGTTCGTACTGCTTGGATCTGTTTGATAATGGATCGGTGCTGTTTTTGGTCTGCTACTCAGATCACAAATCTGACACTACCCCTATTAAGTAAGATGCATTTCTTATAATCTACGATTTCTAGACTGTCAATCTTTATGGGTTTATGGCAAGTGCAAAAACATTTTTAGTTTAGTCCTGCTACAATGAATCTCCCAATCAAAGAGATGTTTCTTTCAATTCAAGTTTTAGAAAATAATGTATCATAATAGGAATTTCTCCCTCTATCTTTTTCATTCGAATGTCACTTTTTCTAGGACGCTGAAAGCTGAAATTAAATCGTATTATTACCACAAAATCGCAGAATGTATCCGTCCAACTATAAATATCTTTATATTTGAAAGTTTTCCCAAAATTATAATCCAATTATAAAAGATTGTTGCGGAATATAGCCAGGTCCTGAGTCAGAGGGACTCAGAAAAGGTGCAGTAGAGGAAGAAATGTGAAATAAGAAGGAAAGGAGAATAGTGTGAATAATGAGAAAGTATGTAACGGAAACAAAAGATATATTCAACGAAACTAATAGTGAAGATACACACGAGTGAATGCGAAGCCCGCAGACACACTTGAAATAGACGGCGATCAGTCGATCGTAAAGACAATGTAGAAAGATATAAACGCTGAGATCATGAACGTGGCAGAAGTCAAAAGACGCCCGTTTCGAAAACGCAGGTCTACTTATACTAATGCGGGCCGTTGGTTTCGGCAGGATGAGGAGTGGGATTTTCGAAATAGGCAAGGATGAGGCAGAGCAGCCCGTTCGTTAGGACGTCCTAACGGCGTCCCAACGGTCGGGGCTGCGATGGAAACAAAGGGTAGAGGCAGTGGATTTCGGAGTTTGGAAAACAACCAACGGCCCGCGCGGCGCGTGCATGATAATCGCACGAGAGACAGTGTTTACAAATTCGAACAGCTGAGTCTCGCGAGGAAGACGGTGTTTACCGGCGACGGGAAAAAACGCCGATGCGTGATCGCTCGTGCACGACGCCGGTGTCGGTCACAATAATACCCGGATTAAACGGTTCTTCGGAGAATTGAATTGTAAAGATCGCGGAGACGAATAATCCGCTGATGCAGATTTTAAACAAAGATTTATTGTCGCTTCATGTGTTCGACTTTACAAGCTGCGATAAATAATATGTATATAGTCAGGCGTGTCGAGATACAATAGTTGATGCTTCTCATCAGTTGTTGTGCAAATATGAGAATCTAAGTATGAGTATGCAATTCCGAAAATCGGAGGCTAGTTGGTGACTACATTCCTAGTAAAAGAATTTGGAGGATGCACCATGCGTATCGCAAATGCGTTGTCGTGGCAGGAATAAATATAATGGTTAGTGGCCGCGATCTATCATAACTAGACTGCGGTTTTTTATGCAAAAAAAAACTTGTCTATATTCATTGCAAGAAGCAGGAGCTCAATGAATATTTATTTCTTTCAATAATTAATTTAAAATGGTTAAAAAAGTTTTTCCTACTCATTTTTATCATAAATGCATAAAATCGGCTGTCTAGTCATAATAATGACCTGGATATTTATTTGCGTTATCCAAAGGATTCCAAGGATTCATTTTCTTTAAATGAATAAGCAGATTTTTTCCTGCATCACAGTGCAACAACCGGTAGTAGAGTCATTAGCGTTTATAACCGATCCCAGCGAAACACGAGAAAACTCGTGAGCGGTCCTTAACAGATGAGACGCGAACACGAGAAAACTCGTGAGCGGTCCTTAACAGATGGGACGCGAAACACGAGAAAACTCGTGAGCGGTCCTTAATCCTTTCGCTTCGGCAGCCCCATCCGCGGAAGTGCCGTCACTGAACGGAAACTCGCGCCGAAAATATGCACAGTGCGCGTGGTTTCTGTATATTTGTACAGATTATTTCGACGCCGCATATATGCGGCGCTCGTACCCACGGGTCGTCGAGTGGATGCCGCGTATATGCGGCGCTCGTACCCACGGGTCGTCGAGTGGATGCCGCGTATATGCGGCGCTCGTACCCACGGGTCGTCGAGTGGATGCCACATATGTGCGGCGCTCGACGCGAAAGGGTTAATGTTGTGACGCGGGCGTCACCAACGGAGCCCCCTCTGGAAGCTCATGAGTGAACCAGGGTTCTTGAGGGGGCTAGGCAGGATGATAAATAAACGGAGACTCAGTTAGAGAAGGAATATATATATATATATATATATATATATATATATATATATATAGTTTATTTAATACGATGTAAGTACTGGTACAGCTTAGCCGATCCGGGGCCGGCAGGCGAGCGGGTCCTCGTCCTGGAGAAACGTGACAATTGGAGAGCGAGAAGTACTTAATCTTAATTAAACGGACGCGGGATTAGCGGGATTAGCGGAGCGGTTCGAACGCGACCGCTGGTAAGGCCCGGGCCGAAAAATAGAAAATTTGGAGCGCGGTGCACGACGCAGGCGCGGCCGGGAAGCGGCACCGGTTGACACCAAGCGAAAGTGCGGATTTTCGGGGCGGCGGTGTCCTCTAGCGGTCGAGACGCGAGTTGCGGCGCGGCGCGAAAGAGCGGACTCTTGAGGGGGGGCGCGGTGCCCTCTAGCGGTCGGAGCTTACGGCGCGGAGTTTCGGAGCGGAAGGATTCCGGACTGGAAAGGATTAATGCGGGACCCCACGGTTCGACGTGTTTCCTGGTGTTTCGCGGCTACACGGGAGACCCCGTCGTAGAGCTGGCTCGTCACCGGTGTTCGGTGTCCGTACGGGTGGTCCCGTCACAGGCTCCGTACACGGCTGCGGCGCTGCACCGGCTCCTTATCGGACGCGACGCGGGGTAACAGTCGGTCGACGGAATACCGCAGGAAAGGACGGGGAACGGAGGGTCAGGCGGTGAGCGGCCGGAGATCGCAACGGCGAGGCACCAGGAGGCACCGTCGACGTTCGTCTGCTCACTCTAGGCGAACTCGCGGTGTCGGAGTCGATTCCTCCTCGGTGGCTCCCGAGGTATCACCTATCCGGCACCGGCGTGAACACTAACTCACGGGAGGACCCGTGAACGCGCGAGCACGCTGCTGCGAGAGGACCAGAGCTCGGAGGTGTTCCTCCGTGAGCAGCTCCTAGCCAACTCGGCTAATTGCTCGATTTCTCGCGGTATTTATGCCCCGAGCGCGGACTCTACCGAGTGCCCCACTCTCGCGAATCGCTCGGTCGCGCTCGGGGTTCGCGGATTGGCGCGGGCTAAGGTACGATTCGCGCCAATCACCGGTCGGGCTGGATTCGCGGTTTCGCGACGGAGCGTGACGAAGGTCGCTTCGTCGCATCCCCCCCCTTTTTTCGGAGCGCGAAGCGTCGGAAGTCGCGGAGCGCTGAGGGACATTTAAAAGCCTTGTCAATCTTACCCTGGGCTTCGGCTCGCCGATGTACCGGATTTCGCCGGTCTCTGGTACTAGGCGCATCGCCCAGCGGAGCCCCTGGTGATCCAGGCGATACCGCCGTGTCCCGATGGGGCAGAGGAAGGGCGTCCCATTTGGCAGCGTCGCTATTCTGCATGGCAGGTGTTCTGCCCCGCGGGCCAGTGGGACGGGCTGCAGTGGGCTCGTGGTCGGCGTGGATGCGGGCGGCGCTGGTGGCGGCACAGCCACGGTGGATGCGGCCGGTGTCGGTGTTGGTATGGTCACGGTGGATGACGGCGGTGGTACGGGGGCGGCTGGTATCGGCGGTGGCCTGGCCACGGCCAGCGGCGGAGGCCGTGCATCGGCGGCCGGGGCGGTCGGCCTGACCACGGCGGGGGGCGGTCCTCCCTCCAAGAAGAGGGGCAGGGCTGGTGCCGGTGGCTGGGCCCGGTGGCAGGTTGGCAGGCGGCGGCCCTTGGGCTGCCCGGGCGGGAGCCCTCTCCCCCTTGTACTGATTACCCGACCGGAGACGGCCGGGCGGCGGGCTGCTGGTACGACGCTCGGTCGACGGTCGGCCCGAGCGGCTGATGGCCCGGTTCGTCTCCCCCGGGTGGTGTGGGCCTGCGGGCTGAGCAGGATGGCTCGGCGGGCGGGCTGGTTGGCCGCGGTTCCTGGCGGCGGAGCGGCCATGCTCCGGTGTTCGTCGGCTGGTCGGACATTGCACGCCCGGACTGCGACTCGGGGGCGGGCGGGGGTGAAGCCCACCAGCTGTGGCCGGGCTGCCGGCGTAATCGGCCGAGGCCGCGTCGGCTGTCGGGGTCCGGGAGGCTGGATCTGCTCTGTCCCAAACACCTCGTCGGGGCAGAATTCTCCGTGTTGGCGATGGCGCTGCTCGAGCTCGGCTAAGAATGCGTCTATCTCGCTGAGCGGCTGCATCTTGACTGAAATTACCGTCTGATGTTGTCCGTGATGGAGCGTGGCCCCCGGGGGTAGGGGACCGCAAATCACATATTATTGGTTCCTTGGTACCCTCTCCGAGGCTCTCCGCCCGGTGGTGGGGTTTTCTCCGAAAAGCCGCGGCTTGTTTTTGTTGATGTTTACCATCGCCCGGTGCGTGGTACGGTTTCAATTCGCTCACGTGTACGTGGCGAGCCAGTCGTCCGGCGGTGTCCCTCAGATCAAATATCACAGGCGACACGCGCCGCTGGACAGTGTACGGGCCGCTGTAGCGTTCTGTTAATTTTGCATTTCTGGCGGCGGCTTTGTTCGAGAGCACGTGGCTTCGCCGCAAGACCAACATACCGATGGTCGGTGCCCAACCTCGTCGGCCCCGATTGAAATATTTCTGCTGTTTTTGGAAATTTCGGGCGAGGTTTGTTACCGCGAACTCGCGAGCCTCCTGGAGTTGCCGGATCCGTTGTTGCAGCGTGAGGCTGGTGCGGGGTCCGGTGCGGTGGTGGAAAGTCCCGGGGGGAACGAGCTCCCGGCCGACGTTGAGGTAGGCAGGGGAGTATCCGGTAGCGCTGTGCCGAGCGGTGTTATACGCAAACGCAATCTCGGGGCAGTACTGGTCCCATGTCTGCTGTTTCCTACCGCAGTATTGTCCGACCATAGTTTTGACAACCCGATTGGCTCTCTCCACCGGGTTACACTGCGGGGTATATGGCGGGGTCTTGCGGTGCTCCGCCCCCCACTCTCGGAGCGCTTGCTCCAACTCTTTCCCGACAAATTGCCGTCCGTTGTCGGTGACGATGACCGCGGGGCATCCGTGCCGGAGTAGGACGAGCTCGCGGAGTGCTTTGACAATGGCCACGCCGGTGGCTCGGCGTAAAGGTCGAAGTTCGACCCACTTGGTACATCGGTCCTGAAGTACCAGGAGCGAGGTGTGGCCGGCGTTGGATCGTGGCAGTGGTCCGACGAGGTCGGCGGATACCATTTCCCATGGCTGGTGTACGCTCGTAGCGTGCATCGTCCCGGCCGGAGCTCGTTGTTCGGCCTTGAACCGCTGACAATTGTCGCAGGAACGCACATATTGCGCCCCGTCGCGGAGCATGCCCGGCCAATAGTATCGGCGGGAGAGGCGCGTGAGGGTTTTCGCCACGCCGAGATGGCCGGAGGTCGGATCGTCGTGAGTCTCTTTTAAAACGCGCGGTCGATCGGACGAGGCCACGCAAAGTTTCCATTCGTCCTCGGACGGTACCTCGTTGAAATCGAGGGAATGGAGCACGTGTCGAAAGAGGCGTCCTTCCCTCAAACAGTACTCGGGGTAATCGGCTGGTCGACTCCTTACTTCTCGCTTCAGGCGGTGGTACCATGCGCAGCGGGTTGCCGGGCGGGAGGCGCAGGCCGGGATCGGTCGACGAGAGAGCGCGTCTGCTACGGTGTTTTCAGACCCGCGACGATATCGGATCTCGAAATCCCATTGTCCCAGTTCCAGGGCCCATCGGGCGAGTCGTCCGGAAGGATTATCGATCTTTTCGAGCCACTTCAGGGACTGGTGGTCGGTCAGGACGACGAAGTGATATCCCTCGAGGTAGTGCCTCATTTTCCAGATGCCCCATCGCACGGCGAGGCATTCGAGCTCGGTCGCGGAGTAATTTTTCTCGGCCTTGTTCAAGGTGCGGCTGGCGTAGGCGATGACGCGCTCGCCCTGCGCTCCAGGTTGCGTCAGGACGGCGCCTAGCCCGTCGCGGCTTGCGTCGGTTTGCAAGGTAAAGAGTTGATCCCAGTCTGGGACAGCGAGGACCGGTGCTTCCGTGAGCCTCCGACGGAGATCCTCGAAGGCCGTCTGTTGGGATTCGCCCCACTCCCATTTCTTGCCTTTTCGCAAGAGACTGGTTAACGGACAGGCGACGCGTGAAACGTCAGGTAAAAATCGACGATACCAAGAGAGCAGTCCGAGGAACCGTCGTAACTCCTTTGGATTAGTTGGTGGGGCCAGCTGGGCGACGGCGGCGACCTTCTCCGGGTCGGTATGGAGCCCTTCCTGGTCGACTATATGGCCGAGATATCGGAGCTGCTCGCGCGCGAAGTGACATTTCTCCCAGTTCGGCCGCAGGTTCGCTGCTCGGAGCCGCTGGAATACTGTCTGCAGCATTTCTTCGTGTTCGGCGAAGGTCGGGCTGACGACGACGATGTCGTCGAGGTACGCGAAGGCGTACGGCGCGAGGTCTGGCGTGATTACGCTGTCCAGCAGACGCTGGAAGGTTGATGGGGCCGAATGCAGACCAAATGGCATCACGGTGAACTCGAGGAGCCCTCTTCCGGGCACGGTAAAAGCGGTGAGAGGTCGACTGGCTGGGGTGAGAGGCACCTGCCAATACCCATTCTTCAGGTCGATGGTCGAGAGATACCGCGCGCCTCGCAACTTGTCCAGCGTGGCGTTGATATGCGGTAAGGGGTAGGCGTCCTTCTTCGTGACCTGGTTGAGCCGTCGGAAGTCGACACAGAAACGGTATTTCCCGTCCTTTTTCCGGGCGATGACGATCGGCGAGCTCCACGGGCTCCGGGATGGCTGGACCACTCCTTCCTCGAGCATTCGGTCAACTTCGGCATCGATAATTGCCTGCATAGCAGGATTTCGAGGTCGGTACCGCTGCTTGATCGGTGTTGGGTCAAGCAGCCGAATCTCGTGCTGTGCGAGTGGTGTTACTCCTCGCACGTCTTCGAAGTTTGCTCGCTGATGGTCCAGCAAGTGGTCGAGGCGCTGTTGCTCCGTGGGAGTCAGCCGGTTGAGCCCCAGGGACGTGACGGCCGCACAGGTCGGGTGGGGGAACCCTCGGTGCTCGGGAATTAACCGGTGTTTCCCCAGGTATAGCTCCAACCGGAGTTTTAACAAGATGTCCATGCCCAGGAGGACTTCGTGGTCGAGGCCGGGCAGGATGAAGAACCGGTGGGCGATCGGTTGATCCTGGACGGTGGCTGTCCCGGCAACGCTTCGGGACAGGTCGGTCTCGGTACCGTCGGCCATGGTGGCGATGGTGTCTTCTCGGTGGAGTCGCCATCCGGCGCGGAGGCAGCGATCGGCCGTTGCCGGGGACACGAACGAGGATACGGAGCCGGTATCCACGAGAGCGAGAGTTCGGTAGTCCCCGAGCGTAACGTTGACGCAGAGCCGGATATCCGGGCAGCTGGTGGCCGGACCAGGGGTTACTGGGGTCCGGCCCGCGGCTCGTTTCCCGAGTCCCCGGGCGTAGCGTGACACGGGCAATCTCGGGTGAGGATATCGTCTCTTCCACAATAGGAGCAGAACCGGACCGCCGCGTTGGTGCAGGTGAAGCGATCGTGCCCGGCCTGCTTGCAGCGCCAACAGTGGGTTGAGCGGTGATACGCCCCGGTGATGGCCCGAGTCGGCTGGGTGCGGGTCGGTGTCGGGGTCATCGGCCCTCGAGTGCTGCGGGCCATCCGTTGGCGTATGTCCTCCACCTCTTCCACCCGTTGAATCAGCTGGGCTATTTCGCTGACTTCGCCTCGCCGGATGTAAAGTTGTAGGTCCGGTCGCATGTGGTCGTAGAGGGTATCCAGCTGTTGTTCGGCCGTGTACCCCCCGCGACGGCGGATGAGAGTCATCAGCGAGGAGAGGTAACCCCGGAATGGTTCGCCAGGTTCCTGGTGCCGCTCTGTGATCTGGCGGTCCAGATGCCGGAGTTCGCCAGTCGGAAGGTAATATCGGCGGAGCTGGTCCTCCAGTTCGTCCCATGACGTGATGTTGGTGGCCATGTTACGGTACCAGATCTGGGCGTCCCCTCGCAGGAGCTCAGGCAGCCCCTGGAGCAATTGCTGGTCGGTGAAATCGTAGGCCCGACGCAGCTCTCGGACCCTCTCGAGGAACGCGTACGGATCGCGCCCGTCGAAGTGGCAATTCCACTTCCTCATCTGGTCGAGTAAGGCGACCGGGGTCAGGGCCGGCTCAGAGAAGTACGGAGCCGTGGCCCGTATGGGCGTGGAGGCATTATGCCCGCCTATCAGCCCGTTCGCCAGCTCCGCGTGGAACTCTTCCAGATCCCGGGTCCGGTCGACCTCCTCCTTGTACCCGGGGTCGTCGGCAGGTTTGTCCGGATAGGCCTCCGGATTGTGTCGGACGTAGGCGACGAGACGTTGTCTCAATTGGACCACGGTTCCCTCGGGGCCGAAACCATGGTTCCGGAGCTCCTCCTGGAGCTGTGCCTTAGAAAGGCGATATACCCAGGCTACCCCCATGGGGGACGGGTGGCGTTAACGCGAGTATTAAAAACGAAGAACGGCGGTGTCGTAAAGGAAAACCGGGGGAGCGGACCGGTAGTGTACGCGGGCGAGACGCGGTTTCTCGCGGTTCGGTCTCCGTAATACGGCCGTCGGACGCGGTTTTAAAGCTAGATCGTATCTCCAATCGTCACGTTTTCGGTTTTACTGGATAGTCCCTGTTCGGGCGCCATGTGACGCGGGCGTCACCAACGGAGCCCCCTCTGGAAGCTCATGAGTGAACCAGGGTTCTTGAGGGGGCTAGGCAGGATGATAAATAAACGGAGACTCAGTTAGAGAAGGAATATATACAGGGTGAGTCACCAAACATTACCACCTCAAATATCTTTGTTGTTTCTAAAGATACGTAAAATATGGTAAGGACAAAGTTGAATGGTACAATGGGGCTGACACGATGCAAAAAAAAAAATTTTGTTTTTATGTCATTTTTTTGGAGATATCAAGGTCACCTTGACTTTTTTAAATGGAACCACCCTTTTTTAAACACCTACAATGATAGTCCCTTTCATTAGGAATTCAGTGACTATAATTAGTCCAAGGTCATTCAAGGTCCAGGACAGAAAAAACGTATAAAACTAAAATATGGAAGCAGAATACCTGTATTTTATAAATGTTCGAAATGATGGCCGTCTGCGTCGATACATTGTTGTAAACGAGCTCTGAAGGAATGTTGAACTCTGATAAGTGTATCCGACGTGATATTCGTACATGCTGTGATGATACGCTGACGCATATCTTCAACTGTTGTTGGAGCATCCGTGTACACGGTCTCTTTTAGCAGACCCCATAAAAAGAAATCCAGTGGATTTAAATCAGGCGAACGTGCTGGCCATGAAACTGTTTCGCTTCGTCCAATCCATCGGTTTGGATATCGAGAATCCAACGTTTCTCTTGCTACTCGTGCATAATGAGCAGGACAACCGTCATGTTGGTACCACATATCGTAGCGATTTTGTAAAGGGACATCTTCTAACAAAATTGGCAGATCTTCTTGCAAAAATTGAGCGTATTTCTGTCCCGTCATCATTCCGTTAACGAAATATGGTCCAATTACTTTGTCGTTCAAAATACCACACCACACGTTTACGCTCCATTGTCTTTGATGATCAATTTCTCGCAGCCAGTGCGGATTATCCACAGACCAATAATGGGCGTTCCGTAGATTAATTGAGCCATGATTAGTAAATGTTGCTTCGTCCGTAAACAAGACATTAGAAAAAAATGAATGATTTTGAAGCAATCCCCATTGACAAAAATTAATTCTATTTTGAAAATCATTCCCGTGCAATTCTTGATGGAGCGATATGTGGAACGGATGAAATTTATGTCGGGCCAGAATTCGTATTACGCTACTTTGACGTATGCCTGCTTCCCGGGCAATTTTTCTCGTACTCACGTGAGGATTGACAGCTATAGCTGCTAAAATATTAATTTCATTGTCTTCATTAGTCGTGGGATTCTTCCGTTTGTACTGTCTTGCATGTACACTTCCAGTACTTCGAAACAACCTGTACGTATTAGTGAAAGTACGTCTAGAAGGAGTGTTTCGCTCGGGGTACCTTTCTTCATAAAGTAGTCGGGCCTGCACTGCATTTTTTCTACATTCACAGAAAATCGTGATCATATCACACTTTTCAGTCATCGAATATAACATAGCGGAATCGCGTTTGGAAACATACTGATAGTAAATAAGAATGCTGAATAACATTGAAGGACCTTAGTATGTTTACTTCAACTACGATAAACGTCTCAACCGTGATAAACGTATTTTGCTTCCATATTTTAGTTTTATACGTTTTTTCTGTCCTTGACCTTGAATGACCTTGGACTAATTATAGTCACTGAATTCCTAATGAAAGGGACTATCATTGTAGGTGTTTAAAAAAGGGTGGTTCCATTTAAAAAAGTCTTGGTGACCTTGATATCTCCAAAAAAATGACATAAAAACAAAATTTTTTTTTTGCATCGTGTCAGCCCCATTGTACCATTCAACTTTGTCCTTACCATATTTTACGTATCTTTAGAAACAACAAAGATATTTGAGGTGGTAATGTTTGGTGACTCACCCTGTATATATATATAGTTTATTTAATACGATGTAAGTACTGGTACAGCTTAGCCGATCCGGGGCCGGCAGGCGAGCGGGTCCTCGTCCTGGAGAAACGTGACAATTGGAGAGCGAGAATTACTTAATCTTAATTAAACGGACGCGGGATTACAAATATATTTAATCTACTTCTTAACTCTACGTTGCGCGGCGGCGCGGAGCGCGGAGCGGTTCGAACGCGACCGCTGGTAAGGCCCGGGCCGAAAAATAGAAAATTTGGAGCGCGGTGCACGACGCAGGCGCGGCCGGGAAGCGGCACCGGTTGACACCAAGCGAAAGTGCGGATTTTCGGGGCGGCGGTGTCCTCTAGCGGTCGAGACGCGAGTTGCGGCGCGGCGCGAAAGAGCGGACTCTTGAGGGGGGGCGCGGTGCCCTCTAGCGGTCGGAGCGCGGGTTACGGCGCGGAGTTTCGGAGCGGAAGGATTCCGGACTGGAAAGGATTAATGCGGGACCCCACGGTTCGACGTGTTTCCTGGTGACCGCGGGGAGCGGTCCCGGACGACGTCCTGGCCTCACGGAACGCCCGGTTCGTCACCCGTGCCGCGGTCGCGGTGAGAGTTCGCGGCTACACGGGAGACCCCGTCGTAGAGCTGGCTCGTCACCGGTGTTCGGTGTCCGTACGGGTGGTCCCGTCACAGGCTCCGTACACGGCTGCGGCGCTGCACCGGCTCCTTATCGGACGCGACGCGGGGTAACAGTCGGTCGACGGAATACCGCAGGAAAGGACGGGGAACGGAGGGTCAGGCGGTGAGCGGCCGGAGATCGCAACGGCGAGGCACCAGGAGGCACCGTCGACGTTCGTCTGCTCACTCTAGGCGAACTCGTGGTGTCGGAGTCGATTCCTCCTCGGTGGCTCCCGAGGTATCACCTATCCGGCACCGGCGTGAACACTAACTCACGGGAGGACCCGTGAACGCGCGAGCACGCTGCTGCGAGAGGACCAGAGCTCGGAGGTGTTCCTCCGTGAGCAGCTCCTAGCCAACTCGGCTAATTGCTCGATTTCTCGCGGTATTTATGCCCCGAGCGCGGACTCTACCGAGTGCCCCACTCTCGCGAATCGCTCGGTCGCGCTCGGGGTTCGCGGATTGGCGCGGGCTAAGGTACGATTCGCGCCAATCACCGGTCGGGCTGGATTCGCGGTTTCGCGACGGAGCGTGACGAAGGTCGCTTCGTCGCAATGTGTTAAGCAATATTAATCAGAATGGATCGGTTCTTTGGCTTAGAAGAAGAAATAGAAGATGAACATCTTTCATGACTTGAAAGGTAATATTGATTGTGATCAATTACGTTAGTAATTGTTAATAATAATAATAATAATAATAGTAACTGCTTACTTTATTAGTAATAACTGTAATATTATTTTTTATGAGAACGGTCAAGTTTTAACCCATGGTTCCTTTGACACTTTTTATCCTCATGATGAGTAGAATACAATGCAATAAAAAAAAAATTTGACCTTGAAATTCAAGGTCAAGGACACTTTTGCGGCAACTTTTTTTTAGAGATCTTCATCGATCCGAAGACGTAGAATACGCCTACGCTTGCCAAAATCAAACCTTTTTTTACACCCTGTACAATTTTCTCAGATATTTAACTCACAGGCATTCAGAAACGAGTAGGTTATTTTACATATTTCAACCGTAGGTCTGGATAGGAGAACATTGCATGAGAACGGAAGAAAAAGATGCAGTTTCCGTAGTTGACTGATAAACTCCAACCTCCGTTCATCAAACGTGGGACACTGCCATAGCACGTGGTCGATATCCTGATTCTCATAAACGCACTGACATTGTGGATCGTTTACTATGCCAATTCGAGCAAGAGAGCTGACAAGATTTTAGTGTCCTGATCTGCATCTGTTTATCGTTGTGACAATCTCACGATGGAGATTTGTGTGACTGTACCACGGTTTAGATTTTCGGTTGTGGAAGTATGTGAAGTAGTTTACACCTTTAGATAAACCTTCTTTCTCTATGGTGTTTTGTGTTGCCGCTGATTTAACCGATTCTCTTAGATCTGAGAAGGGAATTTTGACGGAGAATGAGGCTGTCGTGTTGGTTGCTGTTTTAGCTAATGTGTCTGCACTCTCGTTACCCAGAATCCCAATATGAGATGGTACCCAGTAGAATTTAATTTTACTATCGTTTGTGGTTTCGGATGCGAAGTTGAAAATGTTTTTTCTTATTTCAAAGATATAGGGATTCGTTTTTGTGCTTATATTAGTTTGTTTCAACGAGAGTAGTGCACTAAGAGAATCCGTAAAAATGAGAAAATTCTGATTGGGATGATTCAAAGCTATTTTGACTGCGTCGTTCAAGGCTATAGATTCCGCAGTGAAAATTGATGCGTTTTTATTTATACTTCTTATAACTGTAATATTTAAGTCATTACAAACACACGAACTTCCTACAGAAACTGAATCCTTTGACTTGCTACCGTCTGTGTAAATAGAAAAGGATTTTTCTTCTTTAATTAGATTTTCAATTAATAGGTTGGGATTATCAACATACAGAAGAGATGAGCCAAATTCCGTGTCAACATAAATATTGCTAACAAAAGTGTAATATTCTTGAACATCGTTATAGTGGTTGCTGGTGCAGAAAATATGACTGATAGAGTTTTTTGTATCTTTTATGCATTAATATATTAGCCTGTTACTATTTTTACGTTTGCTGTACTTGTTATCCATAATATTCCTGACCCGTGAAACAGTTGCATATACAACCTTGTTTTGGTTTGAATGGACCTTGTTGAGGTAATTCATACAGAGGAATCGAGCACGTTCTTGTAAAAATTGAAGTTTAGATTCCGATATAAGAATATTGGTGGGTCTGCTAATTCTGTACCCAAGAGCAAGTCGTATTGCCGCGAATTGAATTTTCTCTAGCTTTCGTATTTGGTTTTGTCTGATCTGATCCCCACCACGTACCCCGAAGAAATTTTATTATGTTAATAGCTCTTGCGCATTTTTTCTGTAATTGATCAATTTGATTTTTAAATGTCATTTTGTAGTCGAAGATTATCCCCAAGACGCGTACACATTCACTTGATTTGATTGTAGTATTCTTGATCTTTATTTCTGTTTGACCTGGGTGGATGTTGAGTCTGTTGAAATGTATAAACACGGTTTTATGAGGAGAGAGTTCTAATCCTAAATTACGTAGGTTGATGTCAATATGCAAAATTGCTTTTACTAATAGTCTTTTACTATTGTTGACTGTGGATCTGTTGCAATAAATTGCTATATCATCTGCGAATTGAGATACTATGACGCTCTTGGGTAAGTTATCAGCAATGTTAGAAATGTATATATTCTATAAAAGTGGACTGAGGACTCCGCCTTGAGGAACACCCTTGAAAACTTTTCTAGCCTGGTCACCTGTGAGATCTGTATATATTATCCTTTCAAAAGTTATGGATTTAATAAATTTAATAATATTTAATGGACAGCCAATCATTGCCAATTTTTGTAAAAGAATGTTTGTATTGACGTTATCAAATGCACTGCTGACATCTAGAAATGTGGCTAAAAGATTCTTTTTATTATTAACGGATTCTTCAATGCTCAGGGTAATGTTGGTCAAATTGTTTGCAGTGGATTGTCCTTGGCGAAATCCCGTTTGAGATTTGGGAAGAATGTTATTCCGCTCAACCCACGAATACAATCTATGCTTTACCATTGATTCAAAAAGCTTGCATAAGCAGGAAGTCAGAGATATAGGTCTAACACTTTTGCCATCGGATTTTCTTATAAAATGAATATATGATTCTTTCCATTGTGCTGGAAAGCTGCCTGTAGAAAACATTTCGTTATATATGTCAAGAAGAATTAATTTGTATTTGATTGGTAGCTTCTGAAGGATTTCATAATCTAAACCGTCTGTGCCTGGAGCTGAACGAGTTTTTCTTTTTCTGAGAGCAGTGTTGAATTCGGCAAAGTCAAAGTCAGAGTTGAGAAATTGGTTGTCCTTACAAGTGGGAAGTCTGTCTGAATCATCAGGGACCTATGATGGACTAATTTTGTCTAGAGCTTCCCTAATTTTGGTTTCGGACTGGTGATTTTCCGGAGTGTGACAAGGTGTTACTTTAATCCATTTGTTCTTTAGAATTTTACTGCGGTTCCAAACATATTTTTTGCGGCTATGGAAATTGATGCTTTTAGCAAAGTCTCGAAAATTATCTTTCTTCATTTTTTTTTTAAAGTTTTTCTAGCCTAAGCCGAAAATTTTTTATATTCTATGTAATCATTATAGATTTTAGTGAATTGCCATTTTTTAAAGGCAGCTTTTCTAAGCCTTTTAACCTTATCGCATTCCGAATCCCACCATGGTACCGGATTTCGATAAACTTTGTCATTGACAATTCTTTTTTTTTGAGTGTTTGTTGTTATAGCTTTTGTTAGTATATTTGTAAATATAGTATATTTTTCACAAAACAAGGTCATACTCTGTTGCTAAAAATCGATCGTAATTTTCTTCTAAGTAAATACATACTTCGTCCCAATTTGTCCTTAATGATTTCAATCTAAAGGATTTCTTGTGATAAATACTTTTTTTAATGGATAATGTTATAAATAAAGGGTAGTGATCAGAGCCCCAAGTTTCGTCATTTATTTCTACATTAATCGTATAAGCTATGTTTGCTGATGAGAATATAAGATCTAAATTGGACTTAATATCATTATGAAATTGAACATAGGTAATAGTTTTTGTATTATGAAGAAATAAATCAGATTTATTATAACTATTAAGAAGTCTTTCGCCATTAGTATCATTATTTTTGCAATTCCAACTTATGTGGTGCGCCTTAAAGTCGCCCATCAATATTGCATATTGACTTTTATCTACCTGGGTGAATATTTCAACCCACTGAGATTGTGAGAGTGTTGAATGTACAAATATGTACAAATGTACAAATATGTCTGTAGCGGGGTTTATATTAGTGGTTCTTATACCAATTACAGTAAGGAGCGAAACTGAACCAATAACCACAAGTTTTGTATAAATCATTATTTATTTCTAGGAATATAGAAGAATAACAAAAAATCAACATTATAATTGGTTTTGTCATAGTTAGAAGTAACTGAAGAAATTTTTTTCAATAATTAATTTCTCCTCGATTAGCAATGACGACAAAAATAGATTGACTCGGTTTTGCACCGGTCCCTACAAGAAATGGGGGGTGTCCCATTTGGACTCCGACCGATTGGACCCGTCCCGATTGGACCCGTTCCTTTTGGACTCCGTGCCGATTCGACTCGTGCCGTTTGGACACCGTGCCGATTGGACGCGTTCTTTTTGGACGCCGTGAATTGGACACATTTACAGAATTTTAAAATCGCCGTATCTCCTAAACCGTGCGCCCTAGACAAAAAATAACGAAATTTTTGAAAGACATTACAGAAAGCATATCACCTCGGCACTACACCTTAGGCCTATTCAAAAGTCGATTCGCCACCCCTTTCCCCTCCCCAAATTCATTTTCACCTCCCCTAAAAATCGCTGTATCTCCTAAACCGTGCGTCCTAGACAAAAAATAACGAAATTTTTGAAAGACTTTACAGAAAGCATATCACCCCGGCACTACCCCTTAGGCCTATTCAAAAGTCGATTCGCCACCCCTTTGCCCTCCCCAAATTCATTTTCGCCTCGCCAAGTCGTGATTAATTTCGGGTTATGTGCGTTATAAAACATTTCCTCGCGAAAAAAAGGGTTAGGGTTAGGGTTAGGGTTAGGGTTAGGGTTAGGGAATCACTTGGGGGTAGATGGGGGTGAATCGACTTTTGAGTAGAACTACGGGGTTAGTTAAGGGTGGTATGCCCCCGGTAAAGCCTCCCAAAATGTTGTTATTTTCTTCCTACGACGCTCGGTTTAGGAGATGCAGCGATTTTTAGAGGAGGCGAAAATGAATTTGGGGAGGGCAAAGGGGTGGCGAATCGACTTTTGAATAGGCCTAAGGGGTAGTGCCGGGGTGATATGCTTTCTGTAAAGTCTTTTAAAAATTTCGTTATTTTTTGTCTAGGATGCACTGTTTAGGAGATACAGCGATTTTTAGGGGAGGCGAAAATGAATTTGGGGAGGGGAAAGGGGTGGCGAATCGACTTTTGAATAGGTCTAAGGTGTAGTGCCGGGGTGATATGCTTTTCGTAAAGTCTTTCAAAAATTTCGTTATTTTTTGTCTAGGGCGCACGGTTTAGGAGATACGGCGATTTTAAAATTCTGTAAATGTGTCCAATTCACGGCGTCCAAAAAGAACGCGTCCAATCGGCACGGTGTCCAAACGGCACGAGTCGAATCGGCACGGAGTCCAAAAGGAACGGGTCCAATCGGGACAGTCCAATCGGGACGGGTCCAATCGGTCGGAGTCCAACTGGGCATCACCCCAAGAAATGTTTACGTGACATGTTCTAGTAGTATGTTTACATCTAGCACTTTGGTATATTTACAAACTATTGGTCTACGTCTTAACACTCGGTTCTTCGCAATCTGTCGACCGGAAAAGCACACAAGTGAAGTAAGAATAAATATGAGGTCAATTGCTCCAAATTGTGTAAAAAATGTCATTTCTCTTTTTAATGGCGGCTTGTCAACGCGTAACACGGCGAAAACCTGCAGTGTTAGTCAAACGACAGTGCAGAGAATAAGAAAAAAATACTGTAAAAGTATATTATTAAATGTTGGAGGAAGACCAAAAATATTATCACCGCAGGATGAACGAAGGATTATACGGTTTGTCACATCTGGTGAAGCTTCAAGTTCCATTATGGCTTCAAAATTATTAAAAGAAGATACGAATATACAAATACAGTGAACAGCACGAAGAACCCTCAAAGGAGCTGAGTTTAGAAGCATTAAGAAAAGACAGAAGCCAATGTTATCGAAAGAAACTATTAAACGTCGTTTGGAATTTTCTAGAAAATATGTGACGCGGGCGTCACCAACGGAGCCCCCTCTGGATGCTCACGAGTGCACCAGGGTTCTTGAGGGGGCTGGGAAGGCTGATAAATGAATAGAAGCCCGGATAATGGAAAAGAAATATACGTTTATTTAGAAAAGCAAAGAACGGTTTAGTCGGTCCTGGGCCGGCAGGCGAGCGGGTCCTCGTCCTGGAATTTCTGCGAGGAAACGTGACAACGTTGGTTAAACTATTTATTACTATCGCGGAATTACACAACTATCTTATGCTACGACTTATAGCTACAGGACGCGGTGATGCGGAGCGCGTGTCGGTACGGGGCGCGGCCTCTGGTACGGCCCGGGCCGAAAGAGCGAAAACTTGGAGCGCGGTGTGCGGCGCAGGCGCGGCCGGGGAGCGGTACAGGCCCGGCACGGTCGAACGAGCGCTCTTTCGGAGCGGCGCGGTGCCGTCTGGCGGTCGGGGCGCGTACTACGGCGCGGCGCGGAACGAAGGAGCGTTCGGCTGGAGCGGCGCGGCGTTCTCTGGCGGTGGGGACGCGTACCACGGTGCGGCGCGAAAGAGCCTTGATTCGGAGGCTCGGTTCCGAACTGACGCGGGCCTGGAGCGGCGCGGGCTTGGACCGGCGTGGTTTCGGAGCGGCGCGGATCTGGTGCGGGTCGGTACGGGACCCCGCGGCTCGGCGTTGTGAATCGGACCGGTTTCCGGCGGGAGCCGTCGGGGAGGGCGGGAAGCTGGAAGGTCCCAGGTGTCGAGCGGCTGGAGGCGCGCAACGCCGAGGCACCCAGAGACGCTCTCGACGCTCGACTGCTCACTCCTGTCGTCCTCGCGGTACCGGAGTCGGTTCCCCCTCGGTGGTTCCCGAGGTATCCCCTAGCCAGCACCGGCGTGAATGCTAACCCACGGGAGGACCCGTGAGCGTGCGAGCACGCTGCTGCGAGAGGACCGGAGCTTTGGAGGAGTTCCTCCGAGAGCAGCTCCAAGCCAACTCTGCCTTACACCGGTTTCGCCGCGGTATTTATGCCCCGAGCGCGGACGCTACCGAGTGCCCTGCCGCCGCGGATCGCTCGGTCGCGCTCGGAGCTCGCGGATTGGCGCGGGCTAAGGCACGATTCGGGCCAATCATAGCTCGTGCCGGCTTCGTGGTCTTGCGACGGAGCGAAACGACGGTCGCTCCGTCACAAATATCAAAACTGGACAACTACGGACTGGGAACGGGTTATTTGGTCAGACGAGACCAAAATTACCAGAATTTGTTCAGATGGCATGTCTTGGTGCTGGATTCGTAAAAATGAAAGGCTTAAACCAGGACATGTGAAAGAAACGTTAAAGCATGGAGGCGGATCCCTAATGTTCTTGGGGTGCCTAACAGCATTTGATGTTGGATCACTGCACCGAGTTAATGGCATCATGAATCAGTACATGTACAAGGATATTTTACAAGATCATCTGATAGATGCTGTTGAAAATATGCCCTTTGAAGAAAAGAATGTAATTTTCATGCATGACCGAGATCCTAAGCACACTGCTAAAAGTGTAAAAAATTGGCTCTGTACTAAAAAATTTTCTGTGCAGGCCAATCCAGAACAGAAAATTTTTTAGTACAGAGCCAATTTTTTACACTTTTAGCAGTGTGCTTAGGATCTCGGTCATGCATGAAAATTACTAAAAAGACGACTTCGGGATTCGTATGACTCCCAACTAACATCAATCTGAATTCAACAACAGTGGGAACAAATATCTCCGGATTATTGCAAAAAATTAGTAGAAAGTATGCCAAAGCGAATTAGTGCAGTTTTACAAGCGCAAGGGTTGTGGACGAAATATTAAAAATAAATGATATATTAAATATTGCCAAGTATTGGACATGGTGCAAAACCGAGTCAGTCTATTTTTGTTGCCATTGCTAAACGAGGAGACATTAATTATTGAAAAAAATTCTTAAGTTACTTTTAACTATGATAAAAATAATTATAATATTGATTTTTTATTATTCTTCTATATTCCTAGTAATAAATAATGATTTATACAAAACTTGTGGTTATTGGTTCAGTTTCGCTCCTTACTGTAGTGCTACAGATTAATCAGGACACACCAAATTTTGAAGTTCAATGAAAGCTAAATTGTTACGAATCAGGATAAGAATACCACCCCCTCTGGAGTGCAGACGATCTTTTCTGAAGGTCTTGAAGCCGACAAAGTGAAAATTTCTGTCCGAATGTGTTATTTCTGACAGCCAAGATTCCACACATATGAAGATGTCCAAATTGATGAGGATATTGGCAAGTTCTTCTTTTCTTCTTAAGATGCTTCTCGGATTACAAAACATTATCTTCAAAACACTATGATGAGAGTTGGTCATACTTGAGTTTAATTGTATGTTCTTCTTATTACAGGTGATAAACGTAATTTTATAATTTATCAGATGAACGAGATTGGTCAGAGTCCTGTTCAGAGTCAGACATACTTTGTAATAGTAGTTTCTTTGTGATCCTTGTGCATCTTGATTTTAGACTTCGATCCTCGATATGTGGTTGAACTATGTCGATCATGTCGATTTATGTCTTTAGTAAATTCGTCAGCAATTTCTAGCGAGTTCGGATGTCCTCGAGACTATATCAGAAACATTTTGAATTGGATGTAGTTCAGAACAAAAAGGTCAGGAGATTGGTCCAAGATGTCTTTAATTGGCGAAAGAATTTCATCTAAGTCCTTGGTACTGTTTTCTAAGGTGTCTCTAACTGTCGTTTTTTTTTTTTTGGTGAGCGGTTTCTTGAATTTGTCGGTCTTCGTCGTTGGAAGGGGAGGGCGTGTGGGTGAGCTTCTTTCGTCAGAAGGTTGGACTGCATTTTCGTTAATCTTGGAAAACTGGTCTTCATAAAGACCCTCGGATAACACGGATGAAGAAACAGGTCTTTTAATACCTTTTTTCTGGTTACTTATGTCCTGTGTACGGTGTGTTGCAAATATTGTCTTCATTGACAGTACGCGTCGGTTCAATAGACGTTGGCCTTTCCTGGAATTGTTTTGGGCATGACTTTGCCACATGCCCGTTCTGTTTACATAAGAAGCAGCACGTTGAGTCCGTGCTCATGTATATCCAGTATGCTGAGTTGTCATAGGTTATTTGCAACGAGTCAAGAAGAAGATGCTCATCTTCTTCTTTGATATAGATTTGACGACGAAATGAAAGAATATGTGATCGACCAGGTTTGTTTAATCCTGCTCTAACATAATTCATTTGGGAAGTTAACCTTATGCCTTTGCTTTTTAACATGTCAACTAAAAGTTCGTGTGGTATGATCGGACTTACATTTGAGATGACAACTCTCTTATTTTTTTCCATTAAAGGTCTAATCGTTAATAGATGGTCCTTTATTTGTACTGATTTATTTACTAGGTTTTCTACTAATGATCTACTGGATAGAAAAGCACAAACTCTACCTCCTGAGATATTTGACATAAACTTGACGTTACTTATATCCATTATGTTTTCTAATCCATCTAGATAGTCGTCATTGGTAATGCCTTCGATTGAGTCTATTACTATTGCCTGGTCCTTATTTGGTTGTATACTGTGTGATGTCACTTTAGCGTAGGTTTGCATTACGGATGTTTGCGTCGCACTTTGGTTTTCGGTATTGTTATGACCCCTGTTGTCAGAAGTCATGATACCGACTTGTTAGAATTTTTCAGACTGCGATTGCAGTCCGAAACATAAGATTGGTACCTCTGAAGAAACTATTTCACTCTATAGACACTTGTAAACACTCGCGGTCTAAAGCTTGTGTACTGATAGCACGACACGAAACACGTCTGCTCGCTACGATGTCTCGTACAGAACTCCATACATTATTTTGAACTGATTCAAAATATTAAAAGCGTAGGATTCTTGAGGAATAGGGAGGTTGATTTTCGATTAACACTTTACCGAATGTAATACTATATTTCAACTAAATGTTGAACGCCCGCTGTTGAATCTCTCTCTAAAACGCACTGCAACACACTGTACCACTCGCTGAACTTCCACGCTTTATATTCTTCCACACCCTTGCATTTGTCTCGCTTACACTCTGTCTCTCGCATCCATGACTTACATTTGTAAAGAAGTATACTTTCCTATCGCTCAGCTTTAAACACTCTTCGTTCACGCCTTCACAGCCGCACGAGAGTTCCATTCAAAGCACTGTGGCACCCTGCCGGCATACAACGGTGGCACGATCCCAAGCGGAAGACACAAAGGTAAACATAATAAATCTATTTAGCTCCTTTTTTACAATTGACGTAAACAAATTTTATTTTACATAAATATTCACAATCTAGTCGAAACAATGAAATAATCTTTAACCTTTAATCGATCAGGTTAATATCTTTTTCCAGTTTATAATATTTTAACGTATTTTAAGAGGAACTATGTTTGAGATTGGCGCGTGCGGACGCCATGATGCTTCACCGTTCTCGGCCGCGTGACTGCCAATGACGGAGCGTCCCGCGTACACGCGCCCGAACACGGGCAAACAGCGTCTGCCATCGAGGCTCGCACGGGCGAAAACCCACGAGCGTGATTCGCGGAATCCAGGCTCGATCCTTCTGGAATGCTCTCGATGTCCAAAACGGAAACATTTGTGCGTGACGAACTTCCAGAAGGGTCGAGCCAATAAAACCGAGAGAGAGCCGTGACTCTCTCTCTTTTCGCCGAAATTCAGCTCAGCTGCGAGTTACGCAATCGGGTTTTTCGATCAAGACATTCTGTGCTCAGTTTCTTCATCCTTTATTAATTTCATTAAAAGTAGCCTGACAATCTTAAATTTTACAGTGTACAATACAGATAATTTATTGCATATCCGTCTTCCATTCAATTCTATCATACAGTCCACTCGTTCCACTTTCACTCATTTCCAAATCATACCAGTTCAATCTCGCAATCATTCAACTCTTTCATTCCACCGCCTGCATTCCATTACATTCCACAGCATCCCAGCGAATTGTCAAAGCAAGGACAAATACGTAACACACATACTTCCGCGATCTTCGACCAGGCTTTCTTTTTACCGTCGTTATTGAGCATACATCTTATTCTGTTTACTAGAGTTTGGTTCAGTCTCTCATTCAGTCCGTTTGAAAAGGGGGCATCTACTGCTGTGAGAATTAATTCAATGTTTCTCTCTTTGAGGTGATTTTTGAATTCTTTTGAATTGATTGCTGGGTATTGATCTGTGAGTAATACTTTGTCACGTAGCCTAGGTTTTCCCGGTCCGTCGGACGGCGAAAACCCGGGCTACTTCGGGTTTTATGGCCGTAAAGCCGGGCCTCGCACCGGCCGCGCGGTACGCGGTCCACCCGCGACAACCGGGCCGCCGCGAAGTCGGTTTCCGCGAATTTGAATTTCGGATCGAGTCCTTCTAACGGGCGCCAGGCATCTGGAGATGCCACGCAAATAATCTACCGATCGTTGACGCGAAATATGTCGCAATCCCGACTTCCCGACGGCCGCGTACTACGCTGGATAACTCTCCCGGGGTCAGGGTTCGACGGGAGGAGTACGGGACGTTCCCCGCGGCGGGAAGGCTTCTCAAAGAATTCGAATGCGAGTTCTGGGCTTTACAATCGTTTATTGAACGGAGATGGTACATGCGGCTGTCGGCAGGAAGGCCGGCAGCCGTAAGAAAATAAGCCCGCGCGAAAATATTTAGTAATCGACGGATTTCCGGTCGCTCGCGCTGTTATCGCTCGAGTTTCGCGTCGGACACGACCCCTGACGCGATGTTCTGCGTCGTTATTGGAAATTAGTCGAGCTAAATGGGACCGTGTCCCGATGTTACACGCGCAATAATATGATTGTACCGATACACTAAGTCGAAAACGTAGATCCGGCTACGCCGCGTCGTCCCACCGTGGTCACTCTCTATGATCGCCGCGTAATTATCTGGGATTTCTCCCCGCAAAAACCGGTAGCGTGTTTCGGGTCGTCCGCAAAATACGCGAGCTCGCTTCACAAAAATTTGACCCGCGCTATAACCGGCCGACGGTCCCGGCTCCTACGCGATTTACCAACGACGCGATTTACGGTGACGCGGGATCCCGCCGTTAACGACGCGAATTTGAGGCCGTTCGCAAATCGTCCCCGAGCCAACGCGAAACAGGGTGTCAAAAAGATGCGATAATTAAGCCTGATCGGCGCTTACCGTCCGGCAGCTTTTGCCCTCGCCAATCGGTGGTTTTTCGCCCGGATGTGTCTGGCAGCTCCTACGATTGGCCGGCAGCAGCTCTTCCTACTTCCGCACGGTTACAAAACGGACTTTTTGATCTTACGCAATAGTTAATTGTGATTACTCGTCGCGATGGTTTTCGGCACAATGACCTAGTTCGACATGGCTCGGGAACGCGGAAGCAGGGCGTCCCCCACTTTCCTAATTTCTCCCGCTCGGCCCGACGCTTGGGCCTATCGGCGTTTCGGACACGGCAGGGCCGTGCTCGACGGTCCGGGGACCAGGGCGCTCGGCAATCGGCGGTGATCGTGGTCGCCGATTGGTTCGTTTTCCCGCGGAGGGAGATCCTGGGCCAATCCCGCGGCGCGAATTTCCTTTCTGGCGGGTGAGGCCGCTGCGAGGTGGAGACGATGGTATTCTCCGGCGCGCTGCTCCTCGGCAGCTCCTCCAGGCTCCTTAACCCGGGCTCGGGATCTCTCTCGTTGTTATGTGCCGGAATTTCCTGACGAGCGTCCTGGCAGCGTCCTTCTGTGGGGATTCCCGCAGGTGGCCGAGTAGGAAAAGGGGTTCCGGGCCCCCTTGGGACCCGGATACGGTCCTGCAATTCGCGTCGCGCCAAGTGGCGCGACGTTCAAACGTATTAGCGCTGCCCCTTGGTCTTTAGAGACCATCCCAGGGGGAGCGCTCGCGGTTGCCGATCTCTTTCTGCTTGTTTCGGAAGTGGCCCGGTCTTCCGTTACAACTCGGAGGAGACGTAGGCGAAACTCGCCACGTCACAACTCCCCCCCCCCCCCCCGGAGAAGACCGGGCCATACCGGCGGCAGCCACCGATCAGGCTTTCGCAGGCTCGGCAACGAGCGCTCGACCTCGGAGAGTCCCACGGATTACGCAAAATTTTCAACACATACCTGACAAGTACCCAGCACCATGGTTAATCATGCCAATACTTACTGGATGTTCTATCGTTTCGGGCGCGATACCCGCTTCCGGCCGGCACCAAACCTTTTTTTTTTTTTTTTTTTTTCGAGGAGGTAATCTCGTTACGGATACCCGGCCCCTCCCGAGGGGGAGTGGGCCGGGTTATGTGGGACTCCTCGGCTGGTGGGTGCAAGGCCGAGTATACCCACTAACTCCTCCCCGTCCGTCCCTAGGCTCCTGGGGGCACCCGTGTTCCGCGCGCGCATTTCAATCCGGTGTGCCCCCGCCTTAGCATTCCTCCCTGGGTGGAGGACGCGGCCCCCACCCGAACCTACTCTATCCGAAGGCACCACGCAACGGACGACGCGGCGCCTTCCCCCCCATTTAGGCCGCCCGATGGACATCCGGGCCCCCGCCCAAAATGCCCAACGGCCCCCGGGGACGTCATTGGCAACCGAGTATAATGAGACCATCGGTCCCCCGCCTCGAGATCACCAAGGGCGCCCCCGCCTGCGTTAGAGGCGCCGCAACGGAGGCACGCCGCCGGGGCGTGCCCTTCGTCGCCTCCACCCTCCCCTTCGGCCGGGATCGTGATAGCGCTCCCGATCCCGTTCCGCAGCCTCCTTCCGCATCATTACTTGCTCGCAGAAGGAGGCGAACCCCCTCCACGCCTCCTCGCCACCAGCTGCCGCTGAGACGACAGCCGGAAGCGAAAGGTCATGGCCCACCGCGCGCCGCAGAGCACGGCGCTCGCCCGCCCATGCCGGACACTCCTCCAGAGTGTGCTGCGCCGTGTCCCGCGGCTCGCCGCAGTGGTGACACGCCTCCTCGGCCTCCCTCCCGATGCGACACAGGTACACACCAAAGCATCCGTGCCCGGTCATCACCTGCGTCACACGGTAGGAGACCCTATGCCCCATCCATCCCCTGTTCCACCGGTCGAACACGGGGAGGATGGCCCGAACGGCCCGCCTCCCGCCCTCCTCCGTCCCAGGTAGGCTATCGCGCCATTCCCGGGCAGCGTTCCGTCGAGCGCGGCCCCTGAACTCCGCCACATCGAGCGCCACCCGATCCGGAGCCATCCCCCTCCGCCGGAGGTCCCTGGCGTAACCGTGTACGTCCGACAACACGCGGGCCTCCAGCTCGAGGTGGATAAGCCCCGACATGACCATCGCCGTCGCGTAAGAAATGGTGCGGTACCCCCGCACGATGCCAATGGCCAGCCTGCGCTCAATTCGGCGCAGCAGTGCTCGCACACCACTACGCCCCCCGGCCAAGACATCGTACGCCCACACAGGGGCTCCATACAGGACTAAAACCCGCACCACCACCGCGAACAGGCGACGCACCCGTCCACAGGGTCCCCCGAGATTCGGGAGAAGACGACCGAGCGCAGCGGTCGCCCTCTCCGCCCGGGGCGCCAGCGACTCGATATGGCGGCAGAAACGCCACAGGCCGTCGAGCTCGAGTCCCAGGTACCGCATCTGAGACCCGACCTCGACCACTCCCTCCCCCACGGCGATCCAGCACTGGGGAGGTGCCGCCAGCCGGGCCGGGTGGTAAAACCACATGGCCCTGGTCTTAGCGACGGACACCTCTAGGCCCAGAGACCGGATCGCACGTACCGCGCGCCATGCGCCGCGCTCCGCCAGGCAGACGGCCTCCTTCGTGTACCTCCCGGCGGCAAGCACCAACGTATCGTCGGCGTAACACGTTAGGCTGACACCGGGAGGCATCCCCACCCGCAGGACGCTGTCGTACGCGAGGTTCCACAGCAACGGGCCCAACACCGAGCCCTGTGGAACCCCGCGCACGACGCTCCTGCGAATCATCCGGTACCGGCCAGGATACTCTATGCTCCTGTCGGAGAGATAGTCCCCGATTACCCTCCTAAGGTACGGAGGCACCTGGTGGAAGACCAGGGCCTCCGAAATTCTATCCCAGGGGACGGTGTTGAACGCGTTAGCGATATCCAATGAAATCGCCAACGCAACACCACCCCCCCTCGTACAGGCCTCCGAGAGAGCCCTCACCCGCCGAATTGCGTCGACGGTGGAGAGGCCCCCCCGGAAGCCGAACTGCGCGTCACTAAGATCGGGGACTCCTCCCCCCGACAGGTGCCGGACGAGACGCCCCACAAGCACCCGCTCGAATAGCTTCCCCGCCTCATCCAGCAAACAAATTGGCCGGTACCCACCGGGCGAGTCCCGGGACTTGCCCGCCTTTGGAAGGAGGACCAGCCTGCCCGACTTCCATAGTGGGGGGAACACTCCCTCCCTCAGGCAACTGTTGAACAGCCGCCTGAGTTCGGGAGCGAGCCCCCCCTCCAAGGCCAAGACCAACGCGCGGCCCGACACCCCGTCAGGACCCGGGGCCTTGCGGCCCACCCGCCGCGTCCTGGTCACCGCCTCCCCGAGCTCGCCGGCTGACACCTCCCACTCCGCGGACCAGGAGAGAGGCTCCCGGTCCGGATGGAGGCGGCGTCGCTGTCCCCCCTCTCGCGGGAAGAGGGACGTCACTACCCCCTCGAGTAGGGGAGGGTCCATCGATTCCGTCAGCGGGGGCGCCCACGCGCGCAGCTTGTTCATGACAAGCTTATACGGCCGCCCCCACGGATCCGCATCCACCGTGCCGACGAGCTCCGACCACGCGTCAGCCTTGGCCTTCGCGATGGCCCTCCGGAGAGTCCCGAGTGCGACTCGGTACCCCCGGTGGAGCCTCGCCTCCTCGTCGTCGCGCCTCCTGCGCGCTCGGCCATACCGGTGCCGCGCGGCATTGCAGGCACGCCGAAGCTCCGCAATGCCCGCGGACCACCAGTATGCCGCCCTTTTATGGTCGGACCGGCTCCGGGGTACCGCGGTGTCACACACCGCCGTCATCACCTCCCGGAGCCGCTCCGCCCCGCGCGCCGGTGCCTCCCCAGCCGGCTGGGCCCCCCCCCCCACGTTACCGCGGCGACAGCGGCCCGGAACAGGTCCTCGTCCAACCTATTCCACGCCCATCGCGGACGTCGGTCCGCCTGGCCCCGCCGGGAATCCCGCGCGTGGAGGGCGGCGGGCCACACGTCCATTACTATGGGTGTGTGGTCAGAGGCCAGCTCTAGTTCTTCCGCCACCCTCCATCCCGACACTCGGCGCGCGGCCGACGGCGTCCCCCATGTCAGATCGACAATGGAGACGCCCTGCGGCCGGACGCCCAGGTCAATACCTCGCCGCCCCTAGTGGTCGTCCTGGGACTCCCCCACGATACCGCGTGGGCATTGAAGTCTCCCAGGACAAGAACCGGACGGGCACTGCATCGCGCGATGCAGCTGCTCAGCCCGCCCAGGAACCCCCGAAAATGGTCGAGGCCACGGTTCGGCGAGATATATATTCCGACGACCGCGATGTCCCCCCACCGCACCGCCACGTATCCCTCGCCTCTCTCCAGAAGGGTGATCGACGGGGACCCGCGGCGGCCCTCCGCCACTATCGCGACGGAGCCGGCCTCGTCCCCCACCCAGAAGGGGTGTTCGGGAACGGAGTACGGCTCGGCCGCCACTGCCAGCCCAGTCCCCCGCTCGCGCATGGCCTGGACAAACAAGTCCTGGGCCGCACGCGAGTGGTTGAGGTTCGCCTGCAGAACCGGAATAGGCTTGAAAACAGCCTACTCTGACATTTGCTCTGCAGGCTCCCCCCCCCCCTGGGGGGACTGGGCCCCCGGTGTTGTCGGCTGCCCTTGCGCGGGTGCAGCCGCAGACGCTCCTCCTCTCCCCTTTCCCGCCGCGCGGCCCCTCCTCGGAGCCGGGGCACACGCTTTGGCCCCAAATCTATGGCCCGAGGGCCTCCCCAGGTCCGCGCAGAGCGGGCATCTGGGGGCAGCACTGCAGGCCGAGGCCCGGTGCTCCGCCGCCCCGCAGCGATAGCACAGCGCGCCCCTATCGACCGCGCTCTTGCATGTGGCCCGCGTGTGCCCCGTCTCCAGGCAGCGGAAGCACTGGAGGGGTCGCTCCTTCAGTGCCTCCACCCGCCCCGAGGACCAGCCGACCAGCAGCCGGCCCCCCGCCACCACCTTCCTGACGGCCGCGAGGGGGCCCTGGGCCCAACAGGAGCCCAACACCCGCTCGGAGACGGGCCTCCGGATCTCTCCGACCCGGAATTCGGCCTCCGAGCACCCCCCCCGCAGCCGCAAGTGCCGCCGTGACCTCCCTTGTGCTAACCGAGTCGTCCAGGCCAGCGACGCGTAATTTGCCTCGCTTGACGGCCTGAACGACTCTCACTCCGGTCCCCTCGAGGGCCTCAGAGACCCTCGTGGAGAGGGCCCGTGCCTTCTGCTGGCACTCCGGGCCCTTGACCTCCAGGAGGATCCCCCCCGTCTTCGTCCTCCTGGGGAGCACCCCCGACTCGATCCCCAGTGACTTGAGGTCGATCGTTTCCCTGGCCCTGGCGATCACTCCCGCGTAAGTGAGCTTACAGCTCTCGGGGATCGTGATCGCCACGGCCCCGGACTTGGGGGTGCGTCCCAGGGTTACCTCCCTCCCGCGAGACGGTTTCGCCGCGACCGCACCACCCCCTTTTCGCGCGCCGCCCGCCGGCTTCTTCGTCGCCGTCTTCTTCCGCTGCGAGTCAGCGGCCGCTAACTCGGCGGCGAGGGCTATTGCCGCCCTCTCCTCCGCCGCTGCCCGCCTTCTCGCCGCCTTCCTCGCGGACCTCGACTTGGCCGCCGTCCAGGAATCCGGGTCGAACGGCGGCGGGATTTCCACGGGTGGCATCACCCTGTAGTTGGACACCACCACCGGCCTCCTGGTTTCGTCCGCCGCCGGCGGAGAAGCCACCGGCGGGGCATCGCGTGCCCCTTCCCCCCTGCCCTCGAAAGCTGGAACCATCCCGGCCAGGATTGCCCGGAAACGGCTCTCCATCCTTGTTTCGAGCTCGGCATTCCTGGCCGCCACCATCGCGTCGACGCGAAGAAGGAGGGCTTGGGGGTTCAACGCACCCGCCTCCTCCCCCGCCAACGCCGCGGCCTCCACCACCGGCCCCGCCCCCAGAGCCCCACCCGTCGAGGAGGTGGAGGGCACCACCTCAGGGGTCACACTCCCCGTGGCCGCCCGCTTCTCCGCCTCCACGGCACGGAGCCTCGCCCGAAGGTCCTGTACCTCCTTAGCGAGGGCCTCGGTCCGCTGGCGGAGGCGAGCGTTCGCCTGGCCGCCCTCCCAGGCCGTCCCGGTGTAGGACCTCTGCATCAGGGTGATGCAGTGGGACCTTGCCACCGCGGAGCAGTCCCGGAGGGCTCTCGCCAGGTCCCCCTTGAGGCCCTTGGAGATGGTGGAGATGCTCTCCACCCGCCTCATCGCCTCCTCCACCTCCTCCACCAGCTGCGCCGTCGGCAGCTTCCCCCCGGCCTCTATCAGGTCAGAGACCTTCTGGGCCTGTCCTCTCTCAGCGCGGTCGCTGAGGGCCGCCTCGACTATCGATCCCGAGGAGCCCTCCTCCTCAGGGGTCCCCTGCAGTACCCGCCCACTGCGTGTCTGCAGCCCCCCCACCAGCACGGGCAGCTCCAGCCGGGGCCGCTTGTCCGACGGAGCCCCGTTTTCCGCCCCCCGCTTCCCGGCGCCCGCGCGCGACACGCCCAGAACCGAGGAACCTTCACTGGTAGCCATTACATCTGGAGGGGCCCAGTGGTCCACCCTCTCCAGCTCGCAGTAGCAGGATAACGACACGCTGGGGCCTGCTCGCTCGCCACCAGTCGCGCCGGCACTGAGGTATCCCTCCTCTGCGCCGTAAACTACATTTTGGTTCGTTTTTCCTGTCATGGTTATTATTTAAAGAACACCAAACCTTGCCCTGGTCCATTACCAAATCCCGTCCCAAAGCGGCAGTTTTCATCCCTCCGTGCGAGCCTTACCGGCAAGGGAGGCCCTACCAGGATCCGAAGATCCCACCGGCATCGCCTCGCACCTCATCAGGACTACTTCCTGTCGCGTACCCCTCACTCCGTTAGCCACCCACAATCTAAAGGCCGTGAGTGCCCAGGGACCACCACGAGGAGGTGGAGCGTAGAGGATTTTAGGAATATGACCGCCACCACTGTGGCATACCTAGCAGTGGATCCGAATCACCACTGCTAAGCCCATATTCCCTAGGTCCCCGGCCGGCACCAAACCTAGATACCTTCTAACCTGACGCACGCCGTAGGAGTTCGAGGATTTAATGATCGCACCGTGGGGAAAAGGACACCAAAAAAAAAAAAATCGCTTCCCTACATTTGGTACGGTACTTATTGTTTATTCAGTCTTACTTTGTGATCTTAAAAAAAAAATAATATATAAAAATTATAAGTCTTTTTCTCTTTGGTTGTTCCTTAATTATTCTAATGCACTCACTCGCTGGCCCACTCATACCATATAATGAAATAGAAAAGGTCCCCACCCTCCCCCGGTAGCTGATTACCCAAATATAAAAAGAAAACAAAAGAAAATAAACAAAACTGATTCACACCCCGCATTCATACTGACTTACAGACTACTTCTCTTATTCTAGGTTTCTGATATCGCGTAGTCTTTCCGAACTTAACAACGAGAAAAAAAAATGTTCTTTCGGGGGTTTTTTTTTTCTTCTTCTTCACGTTCTTGTCCTCTACCGGCAACTTTCTTAGTCACGGTTGGGGGGGGGGGTGGGGTGGCGTTACGAGCCGGCAGCGCAAGTGAAAGTAAGACTCTGTTAATCTTGAGTTGGCGGCACTTGATCTGGGTGTGTCTAGTTCTTGTATCCCCATGGATGATGGGGCCCGCCGCTCTTCCAATTTTGGCCGCACTTTGGGCACGTTTTTACGGTGTAGCCAATTCGGCCACACCGGAAGCAATATGTGGACTCCGGACCCGAGCAGTATGCGTGTTTGTGGCCCCGGCGGCCGCATCTCCAGCACCCATTTTGTCTATCGAGAGGGGGTTCTTCTAGGAGGCTACTCCTCTTGTTTGGTGGCGGGGCCTCCTTCGGCATCTGGAATCCCGGGGCCGGCGCAGCCCTGGGGGGTCCCCCCGCGGGACGTTTCCCCAAAGTATATCGCGGGTGCCTTACTATGGTCAGACTCGGCGTGACCCTCGCGTGTCGGTGCGGGTCCGCCTCCTCCGCCTTCTGCCTCTCCCAATGTTTTACTAGCCCGTGCCAATGGAGCCGCACAAATTCGGACGGTTCGTCGGCGGGCGGGCCGGCGAGGAGGGCTTCGACCGTTTTCCCCTCCCGGGTTCGGTCCTCGGGGAATGCCGAGGTACTTTCGGCTGGTTTTTGGGTCCTCTCCGTGAGCGACGGCACAATCGTTTCTACCGATTCCTCTTCGGATTCGTACTCGGAGGTCCGGGGGTCTGCTTGTTCGTTGTCTTCCGTAGTGGACTGCCCACTCTCCTCGGTACCGGACTCCGTGGCCGGTTCGCTCTCCGCACTATCGGGGAGCGCTCCCTGCCCCCGATCCGGTGTCCCCTCCGCTTGGGTGCACGTGGCTTCCTCTTCTTTTATGGGAACCCCATCGAGGTCTATTGGGTCCCTGTCCTCCGGCAGCTCCTCCACATCGCTACTCAACGTGTCATCTAGCTGGCCCCTCGGGGCCTCGGGCAGCTGGTCTGACGACGGCAGTTCGTCCGCCGATTGATATTCGGTAGAGGAGCTCTCCTCCTCACCCTCTACCGTTACCTCCGCTTCCGGCGGGCATCGAGGAGATCGTCGGGGCATTGGGATGATTGCTTGCCACGTTTGAGTGGCGACCGTTCGCTTCCGGTGGCTTTTCCGTCCGGCGATGTAGTTTTCCAACACCGCATTGATTCCTACGGCGTATCCGGAGTCGGCAGCCACTTCTAATGCCTCCACTAGCTGCTCCAGGGGGCTCGGCTGGTCCCGCTCCATTGTCCTGGCAGCTATCTATCGTCTGCTGACAGGTACGGTCGTATTGCTGTGGAGAAACTGGCTGTATTAGGCGGTATTCGGGCGTTCGTGCGGTGGAAGATAGCCCTTTAAATCACTGATGTGTGCCTTGCCGAGATCTTTGCCGTCCTCCGTAACTAAGGCATAGACGACCGGAGAGATTTTCTTTCTTATGACTACCGGCCCGTCGAATTTGGGGACTAACTTTGCCGCGATGTGGTGGGCTGCAGACGATAGTACGCGTTGCCGTCGCAAAACTTTATCTCCTACCTCGAACTCCCTATCCCTACGCCGCAAATTATAATGTTTCGCTTGTTTATTATACGCGTCTTCCAAATTTTCTAGTACCCAGCTCCGCAACGCCGGCAGCTGGGCTATCCTACTCTTCCACGTCGACGTGGAACCTACTTCTATCTCTATGGGCAGCTCGGTGCTCGCCCGTGTGCATCTGGCCGGTTGCGGTTCTCGCCCGAAGTTCAAAAAGGCTGGGGAAGCCTGTAACACCGAATGTCTTGCCGTGTTGTACGCGAACCGAAACTGAGGCAGGTAGACATCCCAGTCTCGGTGGTCCCTCCCGATATACGCGACCATCATAGTTTTTAATATCCGATTGACCCTTTCTACCGGATTCGCCTGCGGGTGGTATGGGGGCGTCGTACTTAAGCGGATTCCATAATCTTTCGCCAGCTGTTTGAGGCATTTATTGGCGAACTCCGTGCCGTTATCGGTGAGTAGCACCTCCGGAGTTCCCCATCGCGAAAATACTGTATTTTCGAGAACCTCCGCGATTTTTGGGCCGGTTGCTCGTCGAAGCGGGGCGCATTCTATCCATTTTGTGAAGAGATCCTGGATGACTAAGAGGTACGCGTGACCGGACCTGCTAGGAGGGAATGGACCCATGATGTCGGCAGCTACCACTGTCCAGGGCATGTCCACACGGCGCCGGCCCATCAGCCCGGAAGGGAGTGTCTGCTCCACTTTCGTTAGCTGACAGGTCGCACAGCGTCTTACGTATTCTACCGCGGTTCGGTACATTCCCGGCCAGTAGTAGCGCGTCGCGATTCGGTGGTACGTTTTCTCCACACCTAAGTGCCCCGCTTGTGGGCTGTCATGTGCCTCCTGCAGGATCTCGGTCCTACGCTCCTCGGGGACTACCAACTTCCATTCATCCCCGTCTTGCCCTAGCGTTTCGGCAATCACTGGGTCTGTTCTCCGGCAGAACAGCTCCCCGCCTCGCACGGCCCCGTCCTTGAACTTTTCCGGGTTCTCTTTTACTTCCGCTAATTTCCCCTCATACCAACTCGCGCGCACCGCTGCGGCTACCGGAACATCCCCCCCCGTGACACCCCCCCCCCTCAAAAGCGCGCGAGAGTGCGTCCGGCACCTTGTTTAGGGCTCCCTGCCTATATTTTACTTCAAAATCGTACTCTAATAATTGTAGGGCCCATCGCGCTAGCCTGCCCGACGGATTTTGCAGTTTTCTCAACCAACATAAGCTATGGTGGTCCGTAATAACGGTAAATCGGTACCCCTCCAAATATGCTCGGAATTTCTGCACTGCCCAGACTACTGCTAGACATTCTAACTCTGTGGCGGAATACTTTCGTTCCGGCATCGTTAGAGATCGACTCGCGAACGCTATTACTCTCTCGACGCCCTCTACCTCCTGCGTTAATACGGTGCCTAATCCTACTGTACTCGCATCCGTTTGCAAAGTGAATGGGACTTCGAAGTCAGGGCACGAAAGGGTTGGCGCGGTCGCTATTGCTTCCCGTAGGGTCTCGAAGGCGGCTTGCTGGCCGTCCTTCCATTCCCATTCCCGATTTTTCCGTAACAAGTTGTTAAGTGGTTCGGCCTGTGTGGCGAATTCTGGGATAAACCTCCTGTACCAGGAGGCCATACCCAGGAATCGCCGCAATTGTTTGATGTTTTTCGGGACGGGATATGTTAGAATTGGCTGAATCTTCTCTGCGTCTACCTTCAATCCTTCGTGACTGACTACGAACCCTAAATATCGGACTTCCTGCCGGCAGAACTCGCATTTATCTGGGTTGATGGTTAATCCAGCTTCTTTAATGCGATTGAGCACGCGTTCTAACCATTCTAGGTGTTCTTCGAATGACTTTGTTACGATAATTATATCATCTAAGTATGCAAACGCGTGGGGTTCCATTTCCGGGCCTATCAACCGATCGAGCAATCGTTGGAAGGTGGCTGGTGCTCCCGTGAGGCCATACGGCATGCGGCAGAATTGGAACAGGCCCTTCCCCGGCACCGTGAAGGCCGTGATTTCGCGACTTTCTGGGGCTAGTGGTATTTGGAAATATGCCTGGCTGAGATCGAGTGTCGAGATGTATTTCGCGGCTCGCAGCTTGTCTAGTATTTGCGTCATGAGCGGCAGTGGGTACGCGTCTTTCTTCGAGACTTCGTTTACTTTACGGAAATCTAAGCAAAATCTGTATTTCCCGTTGGCTTTCTTAACCATTACTATTGGGCTTGACCAACCACTGTTTGACGTTTCTATTATGCCGTCTGTTAACAATGTATCCACCTCTTTATAAATTGCCTCCTGTACTTTTGGCGATACGGCATAATAGCGTTGTTTTATTGGCGGGTGGCCACCTACGTCTATTTTGTGACTGATCAAGTCGGTCAAGCCGGTTTTGCCTTCGAATTTCGGAAGTGAAGTTTTGAGAAATTTCCGCAATATTTGCTTTTGTTTTTGATTTAATATCTGCAATCCGCAGCATACGTTCGTGAGGGAGGTGTCGACGAAGGGAAATTTCCGTCCCGGCCTATCAGCGAGGTACCATTCCGCCCGATGGTATTCCGCGATAATACCGAACAATGCTATGGCATCTGTTCCTAATAATATAGGGGTTATCAAATTATCTAACACGCGCGCCGAAATCCAGCATGCTTTATTTTTAATACTTAATTTAAAATGTGCTTTTTCCGTAGCGCGGTCTACGGCACCTGTAGCTAGGAGAAAGTAACACGGTTTTTTCGTAGTTTCTAGCGCGATTACCCCGGTATCCGTTTGCGTGATAACGTCACGGCTTATAAACGTTACCGTGGAACCCGAATCTACCAGGGCGCGGACCGGTAATTTACCAATTCTTGCTGTAATTGTTAGTAAAGGTGGTAATTGTTCGCGATTAATTGCCGCTATACGGGCCGATATTAATTTTGGCGAAGTCCCTCCGGCCCCTCCGAGCGACTTCTCCCCCCGTTTCCCGCTTGTTCGTTACATTTTTGACACGTTTTTAAAGATACCCCCGGTGCCCCACAGAGAAAACAATGCAGCCGGTGTTCCTCGCGACAATCTCGCGACAGGTGTCCGGTCTTGCGGCAATTCCAACATATAATTCCCCTTGGTTTCCGACCGAACGTGCGTTGTTTTTCGCACGGCGGTTCCGGTCCATTGTCGGGTTCTTTGTTCTCTCTGTGTGCTGAGGCCTCTTTAATTACTTTTTTTGTTGTTTGCGAGTTCCTATACGCTGGTTTAGGCGTGTATTTACGAGTGGGGGATTGATCGCTCGAAGACCCGTTTTCCTCCCCGCCTACGGCAGCCATTGCATATTCCGTATCAAAATTGTCTGTTCTTCCCTTTCCCTTTCTTGGGTATCTACTCGGGTCGTATGCAAAGCTGGGATGTACCATTTCTGTCGGTCTCGGGTTTCGTCTGTTCGTCATGTCTGTCTGTCGGTCTGCCTCTAACAGTTCGTCCTCTAATTCTTGTAGCGTCGTTATCGTCGTCAATGCTATGGCATTCCGTATTATGGGTTTCGCGCCCCAGTATAGTTTTCTAATTTGTTTCGATTCCGGCCAGGGGGGGTTTAATTTTTTAAACATAGCCCTCATTAAAATTACATAGTCGCGTAGGGGTTCATTTTCTCCTTGATATCTATCCTTTATATTTCTTTCTAATGTTTCCCGGTAATCCGGGTCTCCGAAAAATTTTCGAAATCCGGCTACAAATTCGTTCCAAGTTACCCACTCGCCCTCCCGCGTATCATACCAATAGGCCGCGTTGCCTTCTAAACAAACTGACAGGCAGCGAAGCAGATTTTTATCCGTGATGTTACACAATTTCCTTTGTTGACTCAAACGATCCAGGAAGGCCTCTGAGTCCTCCCCGGACGCCCCAGAAAATTTAATACGCCATTTTCGCATAATCTCTGCGGTTGGTGTTCCCCGATAATAATCGTCCCTTGGTATGGTCGCGGGTCTGACGTGTGAATGACTCGAATTTGTTTTTAATTCCGGTAATTGGTTTGCTGTTGGCACCGGCAGCGTAATGTTTTTCGGCGGTGATCTTTCCGGCCAAACATTCGCTTCAGTTGTTGATCCATCGTCAAACAAAGGCGATTCATCGAACGCGTCCCCGTATTCGGATTTCGAGTCCCTATCCTCATACTCCGGTTTCAACATTTTCGTTCTTGTCTATTATATTATGGGTTCCCCTTTATTTATGTGACCGACTGTCCTCGAGCGGCCGTAATCTTCGCGTGTTTACGTTGTGTTTACCTCGCGCGAGCGAGGCGACTCTAGCTTTGTAACTCTACGCGCGCGAACAAAGGACCGCTATTCCGACCGGCAACAGAAAAACTTTCCTCGAATTCCGTAGTATCTATCGGGTGGGTCTTGAATTTATGAATACTTATCGGTAGGACCTTTTCGAATCTGTTACTTCCGGCTTTCCCCAGCCATTTTTACATGAGTTTTCCGCAATTTTCTATTTCACGCTCGCTAATTTCTTAATCGTTTCGTTCGTAGCTGTTGTGTTCGTTAAATTTTCTTTTCTCTCTACTAACTAACCGACACCCAATTTCCGTATCTAATCTCTTAATTTTTCCCTTGGACGGCACGATCAACGGCACAGCTCTAAAGGGACGTATCTTCCACCACCATATTACATTTATCTATTATACAATACAACATATTATCGTGGAATACATTTTATATATCATCAGAGAAAAGAAATCATTAGCATGAAATATAATATTCAAGAAATGCCACATAATTTGTCAATTAATATCACATAATTCATACAATATAGAACATAGAATATATAGCACAAAATATCATTTCATATAAACATCATCAACTATTGGCATAATACATTTTGTCCACGTCATCAGGTTTTCTATTCATTTATTTCTGCAATGTCATTGTGAAATATAGACAAAATTTTTCCGAACTAATTAATTGCTTAAAATAACCATAAAAGAACCGCGAAAAATAACAAAATAAATTAAGAATTAACGAAATAAAATCTAAGAACAACAAAATAACTTAAGAAATAACAGGGTAAAATCAAAAGATAACAAAATAAATAAGGGAATAACAGAATAAATAAAGGAATAATAAACGAACTCGTAAATAACGAAATAAATTAACTGACTAACAGAAATTAGGGGTAATAAAAATAAATAGGACTAGAAACACAATAACTAAGGAAAGAACTAAATAAATTACCAAATTAAGGAAATAAATAAGGAATCGACAAAATAAATTAGGGGTGGACACAAAATAAATACGGGGTTACAAAATAAATTAAGATACACACCACAATAAATAATAATGGCCGAAATTAGCAAAATAAATCAATCATAAAATAAATTAGTAGTGAACTAAATTGAATAGCAGTTTTTAACTTAAATTTTTCTTTAATCTATGAAATTCTCTTATTTTTCTTTCTGTACCTGATGGCGTGGAACGACATAATAAAATACTTTTCATCAGAATTTTCATTCATGTAAATCGTACACAATATTATCATTACATAACATTTATTAATTTTTGCGTTGGCTCGTTCTTTTCGCAATTTTTGGTTTTACCCGGTTTGGTACTTGTCAGTTTTACGACGCGGCAGTAACGACGATCACGCTTCGACTCTATTTGTTCGTTAATTTACAATCTGTGTGAGAGTCCCGCACTCTTCCCGTTCGTCTTAATTGAAAAGGGCCTTCGAATTTCTCTTTTTACGACCAGATGTTAAGCGTCGATTCTTTGAAGGGTCTTTTCTAAGCCTGTTCGGGCGCCAATTTGTCACGTAGCCTAGGTTTTCCCGGTCCGTCGGACGGCGAAAACCCGGGCTACTTCGAGTTTTATGGCCGTAAAGCCGGGCCTCGCACCGGCCGCGCGGTACGCGGTCCACCCGCGACAACCGGGCCGCCGCGAAGTCGGTTTCCGCGAATTTGAATTTCGGATCGAGTCCTTCTAACGGGCGCCAGGCATCTGGAGATGCCACGCAAATAATCTACCGATCGTTGACGCGAAATATGTCGCAATCCCGACTTCCCGACGGCCGCGTACTACGCTGGATAACTCTCCCGGGGTCAGGGTTCGACGGGAGGAGTACGGGACGTTCCCCGCGGCGGGAAGGCTTCTCAAAGAATTCGAATGCGAGTTCTGGGCTTTACAATCGTTTATTGAACGGAGATGGTACATGCGGCTGTCGGCAGGAAGGCCGGCAGCCGTAAGAAAATAAGCCCGCGCGAAAATATTTAGTAATCGACGGATTTCCGGTCGCTCGCGCTGTTATCGCTCGAGTTTCGCGTCGGACACGACCCCTGACGCGATGTTCTGCGTCGTTATTGGAAATTAGTCGAGCTAAATGGGACCGTGTCCCGATGTTACACGCGCAATAATATGATTGTACCGATACACTAAGTCGAAAACGTAGATCCGGCTACGCCGCGTCGTCCCACCGTGGTCACTCTCTATGATCGCCGCGTAATTATCTGGGATTTCTCCCCGCAAAAACCGGTAGCGTGTTTCGGGTCGTCCGCAAAATACGCGAGCTCGCTTCACAAAAATTTGACCCGCGCTATAACCGGCCGACGGTCCCGGCTCCTACGCGATTTACCAACGACGCGATTTACGGTGACGCGGGATCCCGCCGTTAACGACGCGAATTTGAGGCCGTTCGCAAATCGTCCCCGAGCCAACGCGAAACAGGGTGTCAAAAAGATGCGATAATTAAGCCTGATCGGCGCTTACCGTCCGGCAGCTTTTGCCCTCGCCAATCGGTGGTTTTTCGCCCGGATGTGTCTGGCAGCTCCTACGATTGGCCGGCAGCAGCTCTTCCTACTTCCGCACGGTTACAAAACGGACTTTTTGATCTTACGCAATAGTTAATTGTGATTACTCGTCGCGATGGTTTTCGGCACAATGACCTAGTTCGACATGGCTCGGGAACGCGGAAGCAGGGCGTCCCCCACTTTCCTAATTTCTCCCGCTCGGCCCGACGCTTGGGCCTATCGGCGTTTCGGACACGGCAGGGCCGTGCTCGACGGTCCGGGGACCAGGGCGCTCGGCAATCGGCGGTGATCGTGGTCGCCGATTGGTTCGTTCTCCCGCGGAGGGAGATCCTGGGCCAATCCCGCGGCGCGAATTTCCTTTCTGGCGGGTGAGGCCGCTGCGAGGTGGAGACAATGGTATTCTCCGGCGCGCTGCTCCTCGGCAGCTCCTCCAGGCTCCTTAACCCGGGCTCGGGATCTCTCTCGTTATTATGTGCCGGAATTTCCTGACGAGCGTCCTGGCAGCGTCCTTCTGTGGGGATTCCCGCAGGTGGCCGAGTAGGAAAAGGGGTTCCGGGCCCCCTTGGGACCCGGATACGGTCCTGCAATTCGCGTCGCGCCAAGTGGCGCGACGTTCAAACGTATTAGCGCTGCCCCTTGGTCTTTAGAGACCATCCCAGGGGGAGCGCTCGCGGTTGCCGATCTCTTCCTGCTTGTTTCGGAAGTGGCCCGGTCTTCCGTTACAACTCGGAGGAGACGTAGGCGAAACTCGCCACGTCACAACTTCAATCGCATTTTCCTTCGGAACCTTTTATATTAACTTTATGAAGTCCTGAGCCAGTTGGTTTTTTGAGCATAAGATATGAGCAAATCTAGTAAAATGGTCCACTAGCAAATGTAGATATTTTTTTGTCGATCTTTGTCCACCAAATCCACCGATTGTATCCAAGGACATTATTTGGAATGGTCTTTCTGCTGGACCTAGATATGACATCAATCCAAAGGCTATAGCCGGTTTTGGGGGTCAAATCTGCCCTGGAAGGTATTTTATTCTAATTTGCGCCATTCGATAGACAAAAAAAAAGATACTTTCCAGCCAAGTTTTAGCCCGATAAAGGGTAGTTATTGAGGAAAAACGAAAATTCAGTTTTTGGCCCATTTTTCCCATTTAATGGCAATTTAAAATTCTGAAAAAAACTGACACATTTCGGATACCAAACCACATACTTTGAGCCGTTTTCAGATTTTTCCGTTGCAAACTCTGGTTGTAAAAATCGAAAAACACGAAAAAAATCGGAAAAAAAAGATTTCATATGGAAAGCTAAGAGTCACTAGAACAGAATTAATTTTGCAATTAGGTATTGTCCTAAGTATTATGCTCAATTTTTTTCAAACCCCTGCGTGTGGTGCGTCATAGTAGGAAAAAAGAAAAACCGCTTTTTTCGGCGTTTTTTCCGTGAAAAAGTAAGTTATAATTTTCGTAAAAATATATTATGTAATATTAAACATTCCTAAGTTCAGAGAAACATCGTACAGACTTTAAAAATTGCGTAGTACAAAAACAACAATTATACTATGCAGGGTATATTCGAATATTTCGAAACTATTTTCATATTTTCAATAGTGCCGGTTGGTTCAGTGGCTATGGTCTCCGACTTCGGAACCGCTGAAGACTTTTTTGAGCAGGTTCGAATCCCGCCGCGGGCCAATTTTTTTTTTTCGTTAATCAGATGTTTTTTCGATTTCTCACCTTATGATTGTTGTTACGCTATTGTAAAAAAATTTTTTAACTATGTTCAAACTATTTTTGAATAATTTTTCGGGAAAATATTTTTGGAGTACTTTCGGTCTTTAGTCGTTTGCAGGCTGTATTACTTATCTACTTAACATTTTTTTACGTGGAATAAATGCATCGATTTGAGCGCGACCAAGTTTCTGATTTTTCTCATACACTCATGAATTGTTTTTTAAAGGATATTCTTCCTTTCCATTCTGGTGTTAGGATGTTTTCCCGTGAGCATATCATTGAACATGAAACTTCTAATGTCGCTAAAAAATTGTATAATATTGACAATCAATATATAATCGAAAAAAAGTATCTTTATGTAATCCTTGTACCGTTTACACGATAAATGGATATATCATTGACATCTTCGAACCTTTTTATGCCAACCAGAGTGATGCTGAAATCATACAGATCGCTCTTCTAGATCCCAATGGCTATTATGAAACGGGGAGACGTTTGTACTGTAAATAGATCGCGGTTTTCGTGAAGTTATATCACACTTAGAAGAGTGTGGTTTTTATGTTTTCATACCTACACTAAAAGGCAATCGTTCTTAACTAACTACTGAGGAGTTCAATTCATCTCGTAAAGTTACTTTCGGACTTGGAAAATATCGCGAGAGGCGCGTTATACATATAAGAAACTTAAAGAATAGGCTTAATATTAATACAGTGGTTATTGGTCGGATTAAGAATACGGTCCTTACTCTAAGGTGTACGACAGTCGATGGTTTATCGATGGTCGTACACTTACCTACTGTAATCTATATTACCGACGGTTGTACCCTACAGTACTTCGCGATTACCGACGGTAATACTGTTACCTACGACGGTAGGTAACACCTTAAGCTACCTACAATTACCCCCGCTGTTGCCTCGCTACCTCTAACGTCTATATAAAGAGAATATGGAACTTGTACGCTATTTATCTCATCAACAACACGTCGGTCGTCCGACGTGACACCTCCCCCCTCGGAACAATGATTTTTACGGGGGAAAAATCATTCATCGTCGGTATCAAAAGTTATTGTTCGTCTTAATGATCTAGTTATAGGGTTCGGCGCTGTATTATTTACCACAATGGTGGGCGGAACATTGGAGGTATTGTTCGTTCGCACCGCACTGGGGGAAGAATCGTGTATGATTGTGGCGTCAGGGTTATGCACAACAATGTTCGGGAGGTCACTGGGGGCAGTGTTCACTTGTATGCACTCTAGGGCTTGGGTTTTCACAGGGGATTGTTTTTGCACTGGGCCACTATCTTCCTTCTTCAAATATAGGCAGAAGTGTGCCAATGCACTCCAGGAGGCTGCCAACAGCTGAATGCTCCAACCATAGGCTGCGTGCAGGGCGATGCCGTTTAGGATGATGCTGATGCTCATCTTGACGAGTCGAATCGCTACGTATATGCCGATGATGCCGGCAACCGCGGATCCAAATTCCATGAATTTGGTCCACACCTTCTTCCCCGTGGACTCAGCAATCTTTTCGAGCGTTGCCTGGTCCATTAAATGTAGTAGAGAAGCCGATCCCTCCTCGTAGGTCCTGCCTGAGGCTCCTTGGGCGAGGGAGTTTATGACTGCGGTCTTCTCAATTGGGAACATAATATGTTCATTTAATTTTGAGATATCTTCGGAGGAGTAAATGCCTCCGGTGGCGATGTTTCGCGGGTCCACGTACTTCCAAGATGTTCCTGTGAGAGGTTGTATTGGTGGAAATGGTACGCTCTCGACTGGGTTTGGGAGCATCTTGTACCATGTACCTTGGAGTCTGTATGCAGTCGGGATCAGTTCGTTGCACTTCCTGCGGGTCCCCATTGTCGTCAGGATGTGGTTTCTCGGGGTCAAGTAGTACGATGTGTTCCTGTAGCTGACTGGCAGTTCTTCGTAACAGTTGTCGGTTTTTCGGAGAGTGCATTCGACTGGGATACATTTCACCAAGTGGATGACTTCCCCCGCCTGAATGGCCATGTAGCCGTGCTCTCGGGCGAGCGTTGTGGCAACTTCGGCTGGGTCGATGTGGATTGAGGCGACAGCGTTTTCCAAGATCTGTCTTTCCAGCTTGCATTTTTGCTGTAATGTGTTGCGATATAATGAGACTACTTGGCTCTTCACGTGACGTTCAAGGTAAACAAATTTGGCGTTTACATATGTGAATATGTCCAGATTATTCACGTGGATTGGCTCGATTTCTTTGAATTTCCCTTCCTTTTGCGTTTCTAGGATCAGGAGTTTCGGGTGCTCGGTTTTTATCAGTATATAACCACATACTGAGGTTCGGCCTGAGCTGGCCAGTGAAAATGCCATCTCATCTGCTGTTACCGTGTAAATAGATATGGCATTGGTCTCTGGTGCCTGAGTTCGTGTTGCCATTCCCTCGTAGAGGACTTGATACTTTTCGAACTCACATCGGTCCACAGGTAGACTTTTCCAATATGTGTAACCATCCTCGGAGTCGAGGCAATGTTCTTTTTGTAAGCCACACTTTTGTCCAGAGGGCAGGTATATCTCGTTGGAGCTGAGTTTGATGGGAGCCAGGAAATTCTTTAGTGTTATCCGGACTACGGCTTGCACCACGACATCAGTCCAGGTACCAAAGGGATCGCTGTAGGTTGCGCCGTTGCATGTTCCGTCATTTCGCACTGTTCCTGCTAGTGCGATGCTGCGTGACGTGGTATGATTTGAGGCGAGACCCGCGATCTGAATGAAGGGTGGGAGATACAGTGTGCCCGAGGTATGCATCTGCTTGCAGGTGTCTTGAGGTGTGTTCAGGATATACTGTTGGCGTCCGTTTTGCACGATAGATACGTGGGAGTGCATCCCGCAGTAGTATATCGTTCTGTCGATTTCAACTCTACATTGGATTGTCGGCGTGTCCTTGAACTCAGAGATTTGGAGTAGCTGGATTTTTGTTTCCTCGCTGATCGGGTTTGTATCTGTGGCATCGCAATTTGGTTTGTCCACGGTGGAGAAGGTAGTGATATTCAGAGTTGATCCCCCGCAATCATATCCGATTATGGCCGAGGCCACGTGGAAGACGCTGACTGCTGTCAAGGTTGCTGTAGAGATCTTCATTTCTTTGATGTCGGTCAAAGACTGACCCTCTCGGAGCGCGCCCGCGGATATATAGTCGTCGTTATCGGGTGACGTGGAGGGGGTTATCGGGGTGACCGTTGTACTTTGGACACGGAGAGGGGGCGCTCGCTTTAATTTGTTTACGTGAACTATGCGGCTACCGTTTTTAAAACTAATTTTTACATTATTATTATGCAAGGTCTCGAGGACACGATACGGACCCGTATATTCGTCGTCGAACTTATTCTTCCTAGGTTCTTTTAACAGGTACACCTGATCTCCGATGGCGAAGGATTCGGTACGGACTTTACGGTCATAATAGCTTTTAGATTTTATCTTTGCTGAATTGAGGTTCTCCCGGGCCACCACCGTCGTTTCAGCTATTTTACTTTGAAGGTCATGCAGGTAGTTCGAGTAGGATTCGTTGGTCAGATTGCATTTCTCTGTATCCGCGGTCGGCGTTCGGGCTATTGTGCCGAACACCAATTCGTGGGGCGTAAACATCGTGCCTTCGTGCACGCTGGTGTTATAGCTGAACGTCGCATATGGCAACCATTCGTCCCAATTTCCCTTTTGAATGTACTGTTTTAAATATTCCGTCAGGACGTGATGAGACCTCTCGATGGAGCCGTTACTCTGAGGTCGGAATGCCGTCGTCTTAAATTGCGATATTTTGAATTTGCGTGCTACGGCCTTCATTAAAGAGCTAAGGAAGTTCGTGCCTTGGTCGGTAAGTATGGCTTTGGGGGCTCCAAAGCGGCAGATAAAGTTTATAACGAATGCGTCAGCTATATCGGTGGCGGTAGTGGATTTCAAAGGAACAGCGAGGGAATATTTGGTCAACAGACCTTGGATGGTGAGGATGTTCGTGTAGCCGTTGGGAGAGGTAGGAAGGGGGCCAACGACGTCCATTGAAACCTTGTCAAAGGCTCGACCGGGCGTGTCGGTGAGGATCATGGGTTGACGTGTTTTTACTCTCACAAGTTTCTTTTTTTGGCACGATGTGCAAAAATTTACGAAATTTTGAACGTCTTTCTTTAGTGTTGGCCAAAAGTATTTTTCTCTGATTCTCCTGTAGGTCTTGGTTACGCCTTTGTGACCGGCGAACGCAGATATATGATTTTCGATTAATATGTCTTCCCTACGGTTGGTCGTGGGGATCGTCACTTCGTGTGAACAGCAGAAAATTTGAACGTTTGTGGGGGCGAAAAATTGTAAGAGTAAATTTTGTAACGTTGGCCAAGAGACGTCTTCGACTGCGGATTTAGAAATACTAAAGGTTGGTAATTGTAACTCGGTAACTACGTCGACGAGGGAGCGAAGACACTCGATAATGTCTTCGTATGGAGCGGAATGCAACGGGGATTGTTTGACGGGAAGGAGGATTAGTTTCTTAGAATTGTAATTTAGTACTTTGGCTCGGTGGAGTGTGACATCGTTAAGCACTGGTATTTTATTATTGAGAACTAGATCTGTCGTGCCTGTGTCTAGTGGTTGTCCGTCGAGTGTAACAAAGCCTACGAGGTTGTCATTACGCATTATTAATCTATCGCGGGTGTGAATAAGTGTGCGTCGCGGTGTGTCTATTAATGGTATGGACGCTGGTTCCATGAGTGCTTCGTCACTATCGTCTTCTATGTCCGTTTCGTCGTCCATATTGTCGGTGAATAGAGGAGAGCGATTGGCAGAGACGGGAGAGTGGGCGTCGTGGCGAGCGGATAGCGAGGGTTGGTCGCAGTGCGACGAGCGAGGAGTGGGGGTAGTTGGTGGGACGGGCGTCGTAGATCGCGATGGCGGTTGAGTCGCCGTGATTGGAAGGGAGGCGCCTTGACTCAGTGGAAGGGGTAAGGATCGAGCATCTATTCGCGGGGTTTTATCTTCGGCGGATAAAAATGGTGGAGTCGAAGGAGAGACAGCGGTTCGGCGAATTGGATCGAATATGAGTGAATCAGGGGGATCAGAAGCGACTGAGAATGGTAGGATTGGTACTGGATTTCGGGAGAGTGCGTCGGCATTTAAATTTGTTTTTCCTGATTTGTATGTAACTCTATAATCGTATTCGGCCAACTTTAGTCGCCAGCGTAAGAGTCGGGAGGTCGGGTCTTTTACCGAGTTCACCCAAACTAAAGGCTGGTGATCCGTAATTAAATTGAATTTATGACCGTATACATAGGGGCGGAAATATTGTACGCAATACACAATCGCAAGGCATTCCTTTTCAATCGTCGAGTAGTTTAGTTCGGCCCCATGCAAGAGCCTCGAGGCGTAAGCGATCGGCTTGTCTTTGCCGGAATCTCCCTGACTTAATACGCCGCCGATGGCGTAACCGGATGCATCGGTAGTAATGTTAAATTCGCGAGAGAAATCGGGATATTGTAATAGTGGAGACGTGGTAAGTATCTCGCGAAGTGTGTTGAATGCAACCTCTTGCTCGGAATTCCACTCAAACTTCCTGTCCCTTTTCAGTAGAATCGTAAGAGGTTTCGAAATTTGCGAAAATTTATCGATAAATCGCCGGTAGTATCCCGCGAGACCTAGGAATTCTCGAACTGATTTCACGTTTCTGGGTCGCGGAAAATCTCGTACCGCGACGATTTTATTAGGGCAAGGTTTAACGCCTTCCTCGCCGATGACGTGGCCAAGATATGCCACTTCACGATGCAAGAAGCCGCATTTCGCCGGCTGTAATTTTAGGTTAGCCTTCCGCAACCTTCCAGCTAATTTTTCGAATTTAGCGCGGTGCTCGGAAAGACTTCGAGCGTAGATCACGATATCATCCAGGTACACGAAGAGTTCCGTGCCCTGGAGCCCAGAGAGAATATTATCCATTAATCTCTGGAAGGTTGCTGGAGCGTTCCTGAGACCAAATGGCATTCTTCGATATTCATAATGCCCATAGGGCGTGGAAAAAGCAGTCTTGGCCGCGTCTTCGGGTTCCATACCGATCTGATGGAAACCATTAGCTAGGTCGAAAACACTAAAATATTTGGCTGAACCAAGCTGGTCTAAAATTTCGAGGATGCTTGGCAGCGGATACGCATCGGGAATAGTTTTCTCGTTTAGAGCTCGGAAGTCAATGACCATGCGCCATCGCTTGTTACCATGCTCGTCTGGTTTTTTGGGCACGATCCACAAGGGGCTATTGTAAGGAGATTCTGAGGGCACTACTACATCGCTCGCGAGTAATTCTTTCATTTGGGAATTAATCTCCTCCCTATGGATCGGCGGATAACGATATTGTTTAACGTGGACTGGCATTGGGTCCGTCGTGATAATTTTATGGCGCACAGTGTTGGTTTTCCCCAGGTAGTCGCCTGGAAGGTGGAAAAGGTCGTGGTGCGCCTGAATGATATCGTCAACATGCCGTCTCTCTTCCTCGCATAGATGATTCGTGCTAATAATGCCGTTAATCTCTTCTATACGAGAAATATGAGAGCTGAATTTAGAGTTTGAATTAGAATTTGAATTAGAATTAGAATTTGAAATAGAAAAAATTTGACGCGGTTTTGATTCCACGGCATCCACGATCTGTTCAACCTCCTCCAGCTCCATGATCGGCATGGGGAGGTCGACGTCGTTCTCGGTTGTATTGACAACCTTTAAAATCGTTTTGCCATCAGAGATCCGCGCAACACAGTGTGGAATTAGAACGCCGGGCGACAATTCTTTTCTCGCGATATACCCGCACTCGGGTCCGACGGCTGTCATGATCACATACGCGGACGTGCGAGCCTTTACCGCGAGTCTGCCCGTGGAAAGGAATGGAAGGCGGTTCCCACACCATGTCATAGCATTGTCCGGGTATGATATAACCGCTCCTTCTCGTAAGAATACCGAACCGGCTAGTCCGTCGGTCGGAATTGGAAAGTTATCGGGGACTACTTGAAAGTCAATCGACTTCCCCAGGCACGTTAAGCGTGCCACGCCGAGGGAAGTCGTAGTTCCTTCTCCTATGCCTTCTAAAATAACGCGTTCAGACTTATTAATTAAAATATTCGGCTTAAGCAGAGCTAATTTGATTATATTGGTGCAGGCCCCGGTATCTACAAGGAGGTCTGCCTTATCCTCTAATTCTGGTATATCTAATTTAATAACTAGGACATCATCGCCTGGACGGATGGTCACTCGTGCGACTCGTCGGATTGAGTCTCCTCGGGTTGGCTCGTTATGGCTCGGATCGGCCGTCCGACCTGGTTGGCCTCCCGTCGGGGATTCGACGCGGACGGGAGGGCTGTTCCGTTTCCCGATTGTTCGCGCATTTTATTATTATACTCGCGCTTTCGGCACTCATGAATATCGTGCCCTGGCGTCTTACAGTAGTTGCATGATTTCGCGGGTTCGCGTGGTACTGCTCGATTGTCCTCGCGGCGTTGCGGTGGTGTGTACGTATCTCGAGGTGGCCGAGTGTCGGTGTTATTGTTTCGCGCGATAGCGGCGTCGCGATAGGAGTTCTGCCGTGGGAGCTCTGGCGGTCTCTCGTCACGCGTCCTGTTTACGTGAGGCGGCGCGCGATAGCCGCTCGATGCTGGACCGTTTGTATATGTGTCCGCGCGATAAGGCGACGGTGACCGCTGGCTCGCATAAACATCCCGTCCGGCCGATTGCATATCGCGTGGGAATGGTCGCGGCTCTCGCTCGAAAAATCTGACCTGTTTATGGCCGTAGCGGGTTTTGTCTTGCTCGAATTCTTTATAAAATACAATTGCTTCGTCATATACGCGGTCTAAGGGGTCGTTCCTCATGTGTCTAATTTCCGTTCTTAATTTTGGCACGATTCCCCGAATGAAACTGCGACGTGTAAGGTTGTCGATGTCGCGAATGTCTGCGTCCCGGTCGCAGTCGATAATAGCGGATCTTAGATCTTTGACGCGGCTAATGAATGTTAAAATATGTTCTTGCGGCTTCATGGTTATATTAGTCATTTCGCCGCGGTAATGGTCTACAGTGTGATCCGACCCGAAAATAAGTTTTAAACGATTGCAAACGTCACTGATGGAATTCAAGGCCTTATCTTCGATCGCGGAGTAGGCTGCACCGCGGAGTTTGCTGATTATTAATTTCGAGAGCGTTTTCTCGGCATGCCTTGGTATTAGGTCGCGCGCGCGGTTACAGGCGCGCGTGAATTGAAGCACCGGTAAATTATTTCCATCGTAATTTGGGACAGAGTCTATCGCGGCTTTTATTAAGACTCCGGTATCTTCGCGATCCATTGTGGCATTCGGAGGGTTTGGCGGGAACAACAACGAATTACCGTTATTTGAGCGTAGAGGGTCTGAAAATTGTTCTTCTTTGTTTTTGTGTTCTAACAACGTTTGTCTCAACGCTTCTAGTTCCTTTTGTGCGGCTTCGCGTTCTGAATCGAGTTGAGCTCGTAGTTCTGCGCGAGCGCTTGCGATTTCTTCCTCTACGGTTTTACTGTGCTTTTCTAACTTCTGGCGAGTCTTTTCTATCGCGGCTGCTTCCCTTTTAAGGCGAGCATCCTTAGCTTCTAATTGGTTTTGAAGCGCGGCTAATTCATCAGCGTTTAAAGCCATTGGAACCTTGTTAATGGACGAACGTAAGTTATCGGCAGGTGTGCTCATCACGAGTTGGTCGGCAGTATCCCACCGCTGCCACCAAATTGTTACGTCCCGCGCGTGACGTTTGCGGTTTTAGAACTAACGCGATGTCCCGACGCGGAGGGAAACGTAATAATTAAATAACCGACTTTTGGTCCACGCGGCACATACGTCCGTCGTCTGACTCGGGGAAACTCGTAAGGGCTGCGCACCTACCTTTCGTTGTCTTCTCTCTTTCTTTCTCGTTCCCGTTCGGCTTTACGGTCGTCTGGCGTTGATCTCGGCGTACGGCTGCCTTCGCGGATCCCGCTCTGGAATACGGGTGAGGTCGTAGATGACCGGTCGCACTGTAATCGGCCTGAGGATGTACGGATGCTGCTTCGCGGCCTGGTCATCGGCTGGGCGGCATCGGTCTCCTCTCGTGCAGCTTGGACGATGACGATCTTTGTGTTGAACACGGTTCCGCGAGTAATGCGCGGCGCGGCGTATACTCCGAGATACGGGCTAAAACGATACGCGGAGGCGTCTGTCTCGTACTCGCGGGCTAGCCGTTTCAGTTGATATTTCCTGCCTGCTCTGCGAGGCATGAAGTGATATATTAGAACCTCGGGTATCGAATACTAGTAATTAACAAGATATCGCTTCTCTCGTTCTCGTGCCGAGACTGCCTGGTGGGCTCAGACGCACGAAGGAGGAGAGGATTCGAATTATTACGCGCGCTCGATCCGTCACTGTGCCGAGACTGCCTGGTGGGCTCTGACACACAGAGAGGGAGTCGGAAAAGATTGTACAATGCAACCGCGAACACTTCACTTCACGCAGAAACACTGAGGAAAATAAAGAACACTGGTTCAATATAACACTGAATTTATTATAATGAGAGTAATACTGGTATAAGAATACAAATGAAGCGTAAAACTATGGTTAAATACTACTGGATATAAACGTGAGAAATGGTAACGCAAGATATAGAAGTACTTGGAATAGTATCGCAGGAGGTACTAAGGCGAGATTCGCTAGATGTGAGCGCGACTGAGGCGCGGATAAGAGAGAGCCTCTCTGGGGCTGCATGGACCTCCTTCGGTTGGGTCCCACTCTTGCGGCATCCGTGCGGATGGTGGGGCGCGTGACGCAACGCCCAGCGCCGTGGTGGGGCTCGCTAGCGCGCGATGACGTACTCGCGAGCGTGTTGGCGCGTCGCGAGTCGGACTTGGAAAATATCGCGAGAGGCGCGTTATACATATAAGAAACTTAAAGAATAGGCTTAATATTAATACAGTGGTTATTGGTCGGATTAAGAATACGGTCCTTACTCTAAGGTGTACGACAGTCGATGGTTTATCGATGGTCGTACACTTACCTACTGTAATCTATATTACCGACGGTTGTACCCTACAGTACTTCGCGATTACCGACGGTAATACTGTTACCTACGACGGTAGGTAACACCTTAAGCTACCTACAATTACCCCCGCTGTTGCCTCGCTACCTCTAACGTCTATATAAAGAGAATATGGAACTTGTACGCTATTTATCTCATCAACAACACGTCGGTCGTCCGACGTGACACTATTTAGGCCGTACATTTGGAGAAGATCGCTTATGAATATGCTAAACAAGACGGGAGAGTTTACTGTGCCTTGTTGTAGGCCGTTATCGATGCTGTAACAATTGTTTGACTTGAGATGACCGTTTACTACATGGAATTTTTTGTTGTGTAACATGCTCCAAATGATTTTGATTAAATGAATTGGAAATTCTTTTTTTAGTAGTTTAAAAAAGAGTCCATCTAGCCAGACCGTATCAAAAGCTTTCTCTAGATCTATAAGTACGGCGCCTATGCAGTCGCCTGCATTTCTGGCCCAGCAGATGTCTGAAGTGAATTTAGTGATAGCGTGAACGGTGGAATGTTTATGGCGGAAGCCGAATTGAGATTCTGGGATAATGTCCTTAGAATTGCAAAAGTTAACTATTGCGTTATTAATGAGTGTTTCAAAGACTTTACTGATGTTTGGGAGTAGACTGATTGGTCTATAGCTATTGGGGTCACTACTGTCTTTGCCTTTCTTTTTAATAGTTATTAATTTGGCCGTTTTCCAAGTTGCTGGGAAGTGATAGGAGTTTAAGCAGTTATTGAAAATAATTGTATAAAAATATATGTAACGTCTGGGGAGGTGTTTTAGTACAATGTTTGGGATACCATCAAAGCTCGAGGATTTTTTATTATTTAGTTTATGAAATGTGTATTCTAATTGTATTGGAAACGTGAAATAGTCGGGAGGGATTTGTGGGTCTGTAGGATTGCTGGCTTTGTTGTTGTCTGTGAATGTACATAAGGTTCTATCGTTTTCTGTGTCTTGCTGTATGTCTGTACGAAGTGCCTCTACTTTTTTACGGATTATGTTGGACAATTGTGGTTTGCCCATGTGGTTATTTTGGGAGTGGACCGCCTCGAAGTGTGCTCCCATTACGTCTAATTTATTCTGTTCGTCCGTTATCAGAATTTTGTCGGAGTTCGTATCTGTCGAGAGGAGATTGATGTTGAGGTCTGCTCTATTAAGGATGGCGGTATTTGTCGCAGGAATTTTTAGGGTGTCAATGTCATTGTTTTCTTTGTGTCGGAATATACTATTTATCGACGGGAAAAGTTCTTCTTGTTGTCGTAGTGAGATTTTAATAATTTTCTTTTTCCAATGATTGCTCACGGAGTTTTGGAAAGCTTTTTTAATTTCATGTCTGGTCCGTTTTAATGTTTTTTGTAGGTGGTCTATTATAGGATCGTTTGCGGAAGTATAATTGCGGAGGTCTTTCAGTCTGTGAATTTGGGTAATGAGTTTACTTTTATGGGCTCTGAGTTGTTTGATTTCGGGTATTTGTCCGTCGAGTTGAAGTTATTGTCGATTTTAGGTACTGCGATATCAATTGCTTTTATAATGTTGTCGTTAAGTTTATCTATGTATTCTTCGATTTCTTTTGATGTCAAGTTTTTATTGTCGGGGATTTCCGTGTCGTCGTTGTCGATTAGGTAGGTTTTGTACTTTGTCCAGTCTGCTTTATTGTAATTGTATTTTATGATTGGCGTTGTTTCGTCAAAAATGAAATGGTCGGTCGTTGGGATGGATATAGTCATAAGGGTGGCTCTATGGTCGCTGTCGTATCTTGAGGAGTGTAGGAGGTTGGGACCAGGTATGTCGTGGAATTTGATTCTATTGTCCGAAATGCAGAGGTCTATAAAGGCTCCGCTTTTCGGAAAGGAGGGTATCGCGGTACTGTGGAGGGTTGCACGGAAGGTGATTTGGCTTTCTATAAGCCATTTATTTAAGGAGACTCCTCGAGCATTGTTTATGGTATTTCCCCAGTTAGAATGTTTCGCGTTAAGATCACCCGCGAGCAGGTAGTAATTGCTAGCTTTGTATAGCTCTAAAGAATCGAAAAGGGCTCTGAGTTCTATCATGAATTCTTTCTTACAACTGCTGGTGGCATAGCTCGCGATGAGATACAATTTGCAATTATTTTGAAATTTAATTTCTACTACTGTAGATTCGAAACAAGTGCTGTCTTTGATGCAGTTTAGCTGAATGTTTTTGAATTTAATATCCTTACGGATTAATATTCCCGTGCCTCCTGCTTGTTTAGCATTTACTCTATCGCGTCTGACAAAGATGTAGTCCTTGAAGGTCAATTTGTGGACCGGATTTAGCTTTGTTTCGGAAAGCAAAGCTACATCTGGTTTGTGCTTATTAAGGAAGTCCAGGAGAGTGACTCTTCGTTCATTTGTTATAATGGAGTTTACATTAATTTGGACTATCTGCAATTCGTTTATAATTAATTTATTGGCAATATTCACGCGGATATCGGGAGCCATTGAATTAGAAATTAATATCTAAGGCCTCTGCAATTATATTAATTTTATTCGCGTTTGAGATGATGTTTTCTTTTAGTGAAGATATTTGAGAATTTATCGCGACAGTGATTATGTTTCTGATTTCTTCTAGTAGGGAGGGTTGTGACGCGTGTATTTCTTGTGGTTGCGGTCGTGTGGGCGTAGTTTGTTGTGTCTGTAGAATTTGTGTCTGTTGGGGTTGAGGGTTTGATTCTATTTTGTTTGTGGCTATGGAACTGTACGATATGTGGCTTTTAACTATGTTGTTGTAAGATTTTATTTTATTCTGTGCGGCTGACTTTGATAGGAGTTTACGTTCCTCTATTTTCTGTTTAATTTCTTTTAATTTCGGGCATCCTCTGTATGATGCGGGGTGTCCGAATTGTTTGCAATTCGTGCAGTACGGTTTTGACTCCTCGGTATCCGCGGTTATGTCTGTTTTAGATCGCGGGCACTCTCCTGGATTATGGGGCGTGTTGCATTTTACTCATCTATAATTCAGATTGCAATTCAATGCAACGTGGCCGATACGTTGGCATCTTTTGCATTGGATTCGATCTTTTTTAATTAGTTTTTCCCAAGATATTATTGAATGGAGTACTGTCTTTATGTTTTTTAGGTTATTGATAGAGCTGTTTTGAGAAATCTGGACTATGTAGATGGGTAGATTTCTCCCTTCCTTTGATGAACGCTGGGTTTTGAATTTTTTGACCGTTTTGAACTCTACGTTATCTATATTTTTGTTTTTGAGGTCTTCAAGGACTATTTCATTATCGAAGTCTCCTTCAAGATTTTTTAATAAAACAGTGATCGGTTTTTCTTGTTTTGGCGTGTAGGTGAAGTATTCTACGTTACTTAATTTCAGTGTGTTACAAGCTAATTTGTATGTCTCTAAACTGGATGTGTGTATGATATGTTTGCTGTCATTAATTTTTTTAATTGCAAAATTTTTTTCAACGTTTTTCATTATTTCTAGAGTTACTTTGACGGGGGTGGAGTAGACTATTATTGGTGGGGGCTTCGAAACTTTTAATATTTGTTGTGATTGCATCACCTGGTTTTCGAATCGCGGCTTCTTTATGGACGGGTGTGGAGCCGGCGCCTGGACTGTCTTCGTATCAGCCATTATGGTCCCGCTTGCTGTCAGCTGGGTTTTTGCAGTGTGTTCTGGTGGGCCGTTTTTCCGCTTCTGCGAAGAGACCTTCGTCCACTGCTCGTTTGCTGCAGGGTTGTCCGTCGCTGGGATGATCGTCTGTTGCGTTGCTGGTTTCTCGATCGGTGCTGGTCCTTTAGTACTTTTTGATGGCCCTGGTTCCGCGTTGAGCTTTGATTTTCGCTCTTCCTCTAATTGTTTCGATAAATTTTCGATTGTCTTGTTCAAGTTTGCGATCATTTTGATCAGTTCTGCATATGAGGGCTTATCCGTTTCTGTTTTGTCTTGTAATTTGGAGGGTGTCTGGACCTTTGGTTTCCCCATCGTTGCTGTCTCTGTCGGTTCTGCGGTCTTACGTTTTTTTAGATTCGGCTTGATATTTAGCCGTTTGACGTTGTCGTTAATTTTTAGCACTTTGTTCACATGTGTCAACAGTGGTCCACTCGCGTCTGAAAACGTGTTCGTTCTCTTTACTATTCTTATCAAGTCATTGATTTTGCTGTCTTGAGAGACGTGACTAGGGGGAAAACCCCCTTGTGGGTTTTCTTCACTTTCTATTTTGTCTTTTTGCGGATTTTCATCACTAGTGAATTGCACAAACTGTAGATTATTCCGACTGTGATATATTCACACGCGTTGCACGTGGGTACTTTAATAGCGAGCGGGCACTGAGCACTGTGTAAGCGTAGACTTTCGGCGGCGTTGGTGTGAGGGTTACTCGGTATACCTGCGGAGCGTTCGTAAGGGCACGTCCGACTCCTACGAGGGTTGGTGAGCAACTGGGATACTAACCACTATACTATCGAGGAGTGAGACGCTTACTTAATTTTATTATTTGTTTATATAAAATGTCTTTTTGGGTCCTTTGGTTTCGGTGGAAATTGCGTATCTTAATCTAACTTATGTCTAATTTATTTTATGTACATATTTACACACTTTCATACTTATACATTCATACATTATATTCATATCCTCTACTTACAACGCGGTCACGCATATACAGATAAAGTTACAATAAGGAAGTCTACAAAGATAAGATAACGGTGTGTGCTTACTGACTATATCGCTTTGTTTGATGCTAGGATAGGGCACAGTTCGGTTATTATTATATCTAGATTAGGGTATTTACATTATTGGCACGGATTTCTTAAAGGTTACTTAGTTGTTACTGGTTGTTGTGTCTAGCCACCAATATTTTTCGGTGTCGTCTTTGTAGTTGTTTCCTAAGTCGTACTTTGTTAGTTTGTTACGGAATCTCATCTCAGTATCGTCGAATGTGATGTCGTTGTTATATGTTATTTTTTTGTTGTAATTTTTCCTATTGTAATGGTAGAGTATTGGTTGGCTGTTAGTGTTCTGTATGAGTCCTATGCTGTCTAAGTATATGAATGATTCCGGCGGGGTGTATCCTGTATGTCTGGTTTTTTCAAAGTATTGCGGGTTGGGGTAAACGGAGCTGTGTATGAGGTTGTTATTGTCGATGTTTCGAATATTCGCCCAGTGGTTTCTGATTAGTTTTAGCATGAAAAGATCTATGCGGATGATTTTAGCTTTTTCTAGTAATTTGTGGTTGCTTACTTTTTTGGTGTAGTTTGATTCTGGGGTTCTGTAGGCGTTTAGGCAGGCTCTTAGGCATCTACGTTCAAACACATATCTCTTTTCCATTGTGCTTGCGCTGATATTAAACCATATCGGGATGCCGTATGTGATGATGGGCCGTATCAGAAGTTTGTAGCATAGTATTTTTACCTTTCTATTGAGTTCTTTGGAGTAAAAGATACGTTTGTTCGCCGCAAATGCCTTTTGCGCTTTGTCAAGTTGAATGCTTACGTGTTCATTGAAATTCAGTCTGAAATCCAAATGTACGCCTAAATAACGGACAACTTGTTTGTGTGGGATTTTTATGTTAATGTCGTTGCTGTCGTGTAGTTGGAAGTGTTTTGAGTGCGTTCGTACGTCGTTGTTCGCGTCTGATATGTTTGAGATGTATGGTCTAAATAATATAGTTTCGCATTTGTTTATGTTTATTTTTAGTCTCCAAGTATGGAAATAGTCCTGAATTTTATTGAATATGTCCTGTAGTTGTGTTTTCAGTCTAGATGGTTTTTCGTCGCTGGTGTATATTAGGAGGTCGTCCGCGTATGCGATGGCCCCTTTATTGTTGCCGCTATTCAGGTCGTACATTTGTAACAGGTCACTCATGTACAGGCTGAACAGGATGGGGGAGTTAACGGTACCCTGTTGTAATCCGTTCCTAACTTTGAATATTTTAGAGGAGGTGTTTTGGCCTTCGGTGACATAGAATTTCTTGTCATGCACCATGTTCCATATCATCTTTGTTAGATGCGTTGGAAAGTTCTTTTTAGTTAGTTTGAAGAAAAGCCCATCCAACCAAACTGTATCAAAAGCCTTTTCCAAGTCTATGAAAACTGCACCGACGCAGTCACCGGCGTTTCTGGCCCAACAAATATCTGAGGTAAATTTGGTGATGGCGTGAATGGTTGAATGTTTAAATCGAAATCCAAATTGGGTATCGGGTATTAGGCTATTGTCTGTGCAAAAAGAGTCTATTGATTTATTTATTGTAACTTCGAATATCTTACTAATGTTGGGTAAAAGACTGATTGGCCGGTAACTGGACGGGTTACTGCTGTTCTTTCCTTTCTTTTTTATTGCTATTAGTTTTGCAGTTTTCCAGGCTGTTGGAAAATACGCCCTGTTTAAGCAATTGTTGAATATTATACTGTAATTGTAAATGTATAGAGGTGGTAGGTGTTTCAGCACGATATTGGGAATATTGTCGAAGCTTGATGATTTTTTACTATTTAGTTTTTTCAGTGTGTAGGCAAGATCGTATGTTGAGGTGAAGTAATTAGGTGGGATTGTGTTGGGGTTTGGATTTTCGGCTCTGTTTGTGTCTGAGAATGTGCACACCGTTCTGTCGTTGCGTCTGTCTTCTTCTATTTCGGATTTTATCGTGTTTACTTTCCGTGTAATTATGTTCGTTAATTGTGGTTTTCCCGTATGGTCGTTTTGTGTATGTGCTTTTTCAAAATGTGCGCCTAATACGTTTAGTTTGTCGTTTATGTCTTGTATTTGAAGGTTGCCGTCGTCGTCGATCTGTATGTTGTTTCTGTCTATACCAGTGTTTGTGATGATTTCTGTATTGGAGCTATGGATTTTTAGTGTGTCTATGGTGTCGAGTTCTTTCGGGCGGAAGATTGTGTTTATAGACGGGAACAGTTCTCTGGGATTGTGTATCGTGAGATTTGAGATTCTATTTTTCCAGTAGTTGCTTACAGAGTCATGGAAGGCCTTCTTGATTTCATATCTTAACTTTTTCAATGCGTATTTTAGTAGTGATATCTGTGCGTCATTTGTAGGGGTGTAGTTGTTTATTGCGGTCAGTCTGTTTATTCTTGTTATGAGTGAGCTTTTCAATTTTCTGAGGTTCTTTATGGCTGGGGTGATGTACCTGTCTGTCGAGTTGTAGTCGTTTGTGATGCGAGGTATTGTCCGGTCTATAGCGGTATTAATGTTTCCGTTCAGTTTCTCTATGTAATTGTCTATTTCTTCGATTGTCAGGTTTCTTTTGTTGGGTATATCTGTGTCGTCTATTTCCGTTAGTTGGGTTTTAAATTCGTGCCAGTCAGCTTTATTGAAATTATATTTGATAATTGGGTTTGGTTCGTCAATTTCCATGGGTTCGTCGGTGTCGAGGGAGATTATTATTTCAACTGCTCTGTGGTCACTGTCGTAGTCGTGTGAGTCTAGTCTTCCTGGGGTGGGGAGGTTGTGAAATTTGAGTCTGCTGTCTGCTAGGCAAATGTCGATAAAGGCGCCACTTTTTGGAAAAGATGGTACTGCTGTATTTAGTAATGAGACTTTGTATTTTATTTGGTTTTGGTGTAGCCAGTGTTTTAGTGAGATTCCTCTTTTATTATCTATGGGGTTGTGCCAGTCTGCGTGTTTAGCGTTTAGGTCGCCTGCTAATAAAAAGTAATTGTTTGTCTTTTGTAGGTCTAGTTTTTCGAAGATCAGTTTAAGCTCTGCCATGAACTCTTTTTTGCAACTACTGGTGGCGTACGCTGCTATTAGGAATAGGTTACTTTGTTGAATTTTTATATTTATAATAGTGCTTTCGAGGGTTGTAGATTCGAGACAGCTTAGCTGGATGCGCTTGAATTTTATGTTTTTTTTAACTAAGATGCCTGTTCCCCCTGCCTGTCTAGCATTTGGCCTGTCGTTCCTAAGAAATGTGTAATTTTCAAAGTTGACGCGGTGCCTGCCGTTTAGCTTTGTTTCGCAGAGGAGAACCACGTCCGGGTCGTGGACTACGAGAAAGTCTGAGAGGGATGCTCTACGCTCGTTTGTTATTAAGGAGTTTACGTTTATTTCTATGATTTTTATGTTGTGGTGGGGTATTGGTCCTGTCGGGTTATTTTGCCTGTTATTACTGATCGCGTTAATAGCCATTTAGATATCTAATTCTAGAGCTTCGGCTATTATGTTTATTTTGTTGCTATTTTCCTGTATTTGTGTTAGGAGGCGTGAGGTTTGTGCATTTACCGTGGATTCTATAATTTGTTTGATTTGTTCTAGTAATGTATTCTGTGTAACTTGGTTTGTTTGGTTACTGGGGGGTGGTTGTGTTTGTTCTGAGTGATCTGTTGGTGTTGGTGTCTTTATGGGGTTGTTTGAAAGGACTGAACTGAACGATATTCCGGTTTTAACCCTTTCGCGTCGAGCGCCGCACATATGCGGCATCCACTCGACGACCCGTGGGTACGAGCGCCGCATATACGCGGCGTCCACTCGACGACCCGTGGGTACGAGCGCCGCATATGTGCGGCGTCGAAATAATCTGTACAAGTGCCATCTACAGTCGATGGCAACATTTTTCGTTACCGGCAGAGCATTTTTCGTTACCGGCAGAGCATTTTCCGTTGATTTTATTGACGAATTGGATTAATCATTTCTTAAAACTTTTTAAAACTGCTCTTTCTTGAAACCACATCCAATCGTATTACGCAATAAACTACAAATATCAAGGCGATCGTTTACTGTTTTATACCGAATATTCTATCGAATCCATTAGGCAGTAAACGATTTTACATACTTGGTTTTTACAGGAATTAGGAATAGACCGGCTTAAGGTATAATTCTTAACTCTTAAAAATTAGACTTTTGAGGTTAGGGCTTTGTTTCAAAATGTATTTACAAAAATATTTTAGACGCTTTCAAGATGAGTACAAAGCATACAAATAGTATTATCTTTGAAACTGAAGTAATCGATTCTGAAAATGAAAATAATGTCCACCGGTGTAAAAGACGACGGAGAAATAATATATGCAGCACTTCAGAATCAGAAGCAGAGTTAATTGACGATAATACAACGGACACCCAGTGCAACACAACATGGACATCAAAAAATTTCGTACCAACGATTCATAAATTTTCCTCAAAAAATTCAGGACTGAAGAAGTATATAGGAAGATCGTCAAAAATTATCGATTATTTCGAACTATTTTTTTGTCATGAGCTCGTAGAATATATTTTAAATGAGACCAATTATTACTCGGCTCAAAAGAGCAATAACAACATGGGCACTAAAAAAAACACGACACTAGAAGAAATGTATTGTTTCTTTGCGTTGTCACTACTCATGACACGTAATAAAAAACTAACGTTACAAGAGTATTGGAGTACAGATAAATTTTTACACAGTAATATTTTTAGTGACGTAATGACCAGAGATCGGTATCTTTGGATACTACAAATGATACATTTTACCCGTCAACAAGGGCCTGGTGATAATCGTCTATATAAAATAAGTAACGTAATAAACATGCTACGAAAATCGTTCTGCGACATATTTTATCCATATGAAAAACTTTGCATTGATGAAAGCTTGATGTTGTACAAAGGTCGACTGTCCTTCAAGCAGTACATTCCCTCGAAAAGGAATCGATTTGGAATAAAATCATACATACTGTGTGATTGTAAAACAGGCTATGTCCAAGATCTTATAATTTACGAAGGAAAGTCAACTGTTACAGAAAGTGACATCAGCGGAATTGGTAAATCAGGTGCAATTGTTTTATCGCTCTTGCAACCATATTTAGGCCAAGGTCACACACTATACACTGATAACTTTTATTCAAGCCCAGCATTATTTAACTTTTTACACGATAACCATACGAATGCATGCGGCACTGTCAAGAAAAGACGTCAAGGAATGCCGAAGATGGAAGAGGGACTGGAAAAGGGAAAAGCATGTTTTCGTGCAGCAAAAAACTTGCTAGCGATCAAGTGGATGGACAAAAGAGAAGTCTATATGATTTCCACTATACACACTTTAAATTTTGAAGCAGTATCGAGATATGGAGGGAAACAGAGTGTCCAGAAGCCTATTTGCATCATAGATTATAATAAATCAATGGGAATTGTAGACAAGGTGGACATGGTACTAAGTACCGTAAATTCAACGCGGAAATCATTAAAATGGTATCGGAAATTTTTCTTCCACCTCATGGACATCTGCGTGTGGAACGCATATTGCATGTACAAACACAATCGGAGAGAAACAATATCGATGGCAAAATTTCAACTGACGCTGATAAAACAAATGGTCGAAAAGTATCGTCACAATGCAACGGGACGTCAAGACAGACCCGCTGATAATCCGATGAGGTTAAGCGACAGGCATTTTCCCACATTTTGTAAGCCGAAAAACAGAAGACGGAGATGTGTAATTTGTAGCAAAAATGATAAAAGAACGGATTCGCGGTATGAGTGCAAAAATTGCGATGTTGGCCTTTGTATAGATCCTTGCTTCAGAATATATCACACAGAATTACATTATTAGTTTTTACATATTTTTTACGTATTATATTATCACATTATATTTTAATAATTTTCGTCTCGTTATTAATTATATTAAACATTTAATCGTTAAACTTTGTAATTATATAAATATCTATGATACCTATTTTTTTCTTTCTTTTTTTTTTTTTTTTAATAATTAATTGTCTTTTCATATTAAAAATGTAAATATACTTATTACATTAGAGCAATGATTGTTTTATACAGCACAGTTCCTATTTAAGACTTAGAACAACATATATGCAGAAACCACGCGCACTGTGCATATTTTCGGCGCGAGTGTCCGTTCAGTGACGGCACTTCGGCGGACGGGGCTGCCGAAGCGAAAGGGTTAACAAAGTTGGTTTTGATTATCTGTTTTCTGTCTTTTACTAATTGAATATTTTCTTTCCTTGCGTCTATTTTTTGTTTTATCTCTTTTAGTTTTGGGCAGCCGCGGTAAGATGCAGGGTGTCCAAAGTTTTTACAATTTACGCAATACGGTTTGTCTATATTTTCTGCTCTATTCTTATCCTCTAAGGGGAGAAGTTTGCATTCGCCCGGATTGTGCTTTTCGGCGCATTTCACGCATCTGTAATCCAAATTACAGTTGGCTGCGGCGTGCCCTATCCTCTGGCATCTTCTACATTGCACTTGGACCGATTTGTTTAACCTTTCCCAAGTGATTACCGAGTGTAATACTATTTTTATGTTCTTTAATTTTTCTAAATTGCTATCCGGTGATAGTTTAACTAGAAATATTGGCAGGTTTCTATTGTTTTTTATTGAGTTGCGGGTTTTGAATTTGGTTACAGTTTGGAAGTTGAGGCCTTCTATTTTTTGATTTTTTATATTTATTAAAATTTCTTCCGGGTCAAAGTCGCCGTCTAGATTTTTTAATAAAACTACCTTACATTTTTCATTTTTTGGGGTGTACGTAAAAAATTTGAAATCGTTATTTTTTAATGTTATACATATTTTTTTATATTCTATTATGTTGAATGTTTGTAGTATGTGTTTATTGCTGCCAATATTTTTTATTGTGAAATTATCTGTTATACCTGCGTTTTTAATTGTGGTGATGACAGATTTAGCGGCTTGTTCGGTAATTGTGATGGGGGGTGGCTTGGTGCTGTCGGTCTTCGGCTCACTGGGTGTCTTCTTTTGTACGGCGGGTACCTGGGTTTTCCCGGCGGAGTTGGAGGACGAGGTGGAGGGTTGGGTGACCATCTTCTTCGCTGTATCCGAGGTATCCTCGCTCGTTCTGGGCCTTTTTTGGCCTGGGGTGACTACATCCTTCCGCTTCTTCTGGGTGGTAGTTTCGATTAAAGGAGGGAAATGTTCTTCTACCTCCAGCGCTGCGAAACGGTTCGCGCCGAGGTATGAGATGTCATGGTCATTCTTGCTATTGCTATTTTTCTTGCGTTCTTCTTCCAGTTGTTGGGATAATCTTTCTATAGTCTTGTTCAGATTTTCTATTACTTTCAATAAATCGTCCTGTTTTTTGTTATTTATGCTGCTGTTGCTGGTCTTATCTTCCTCCTTTGTGTCTTGTGTGTTGGTAGTTATTATCTTCTTTATTTTACCCATATCTGCTGCTTCTTGTGCAAGTTTCGTTTTGCCGTCTCTTTTTTGTGGGAGATTTGGCGCAGGATTTATTCGCTTGGTGTTTTTATTGTTTTTCAGTAGTTGTTTGATTAGATAAGCCGTTTGTGGGTCGTCTAAACAGTTGGATGTTTCGTTGCATTGCGTTATTTTTTTCAATGTATTTGAGATTTTTGTATTAAAATTTGTTGGTAAATTATTTATTTTGTTTATTACTTCGGTACCAACATGGTCCGGGTGGCTGAAGCTTGTTTTTGCGGGGGCATCCGCCCCTCTTTGATCGACGTTCGCGTTCTCAATTTTTTTATTCTTCAGTCACTTTTTTTTTTCCTTTTCCTCTAATTGCACTTCTTTTTTTTTCACCTTGTGTACACCGCACTTTGATTGTGCACACTGCACTTTGTTTATGCACAAGCACTGCTATCTTCTTTGTGTTGCACTTGCACGTTTTCGGCACTGTGTCCTCGCTTTTTCAAGTATCCCTTGGGTTAGCTGGGTCCTTGAGAGAGCTCTCTCGGCACGTCTTATCCCTACGAGGGTTCGAGGGATACTGGGATACTAACCACTATACTATCAAGGAGTCAGACGCTTACTTAATTTTATTATTTGTTTATATAAAATGTCTTTTTAGATGCTTTGGTTTCGGTTGAGCAATTGCGTAACTTAATCTAGCTTATACCTAATATACTTTATGAACATATTTACACGCTTGCATACCTATACATACATACATACATACATATATATCCATGTATTCTACATACACGCGGTCACACACATACAATGAAATTAAAGATAAGGAGTTCTATAATGTTAAGGTGAGTGGGTGGATAGGGCACGTTTCGATTATTACAATTATATTACGGTATTTACATTATTGGCGCGAGTTTCTTAAAAACTACTTAATTATTAAGTACCTGATGCATCTAGCCACCAGTACTTTTCGGTGTCGTCTTTGTAGTTTTTTCCTAAGTCATATTTTGTCAGTTTGTAACGGAATCTCATTTCTGTATCGTCGAATCTGATGTCGCTGTTGTATGTGATTTTTTTATTGTAATTTTTTCTGTTGTAATGGTAGAGTATTGGTTGGTTGTTAGTGTTCTGTATGAGTCCTATGTTGTCGAAGTATATGAATGATTCCGGCGGGGTGTATCCTGTTTGTCTGGTTTTTTCGAAGTATTGCGGGTTGGGGTAGACGGAGCTTTGTATGAGATTGTTGTTGTATATGTTTCGTATGTTCGCCCAATGATTTCTAATTAATTTTAACATGAATAAGTCTATGCGGATGATTTCCGCTCTTTCTAGCAGTTTATGATTGCTTACTTTTTTAGTGTAGTTCGATTCCGGTGTTCTATAAGCGTTTAGGCAGGCTCTTAGGCATTTGCGTTCGAACATTCGTATCTTCTCCATCGTGCTCGCGCTGATGTTAAACCAGATTGGGATACCATATGTTATAATGGGCCGTATCAGGAGTTTATAACATAATATTTTGACTTTATTGTTAAGCTCTTTGGAGTAGAACATACGTTTGTTCGCCGCAAATGCCTTTTGCGCTTTGTCAATTTGAATATTTACATGATCGTTGAAGTTCAGTCTAAAATCCAAATGTACTCCTAAATAGCGGACCACCTGTTTGTGTGGGATTTTAATGTTAATGTCGTTGCTGTCATGTAATTGGAAGTGTTTTGAGTGCGTTCGTACGTCGTTGTTCGCGTCTGATATATTTGAGATGTATGGTCTAAATAGTATGGTTTCACATTTCTTTATGTTTATTTTTAGTCTCCAAGTATGGAAATAGTCCTGAATTTTGTTGAATATGTCCTGTAGTTGTGTTTTCAGTCTAGATGGTTTTTCGTCGCTGGTGTATATTAGGAGGTCGTCCGCGTATGCGATGGCCCCTTTATTGTTACCGCTATTTAGGTCCTACATTTGTAACAAGTCGCTCATGTACAGGCTAAACAGGACTGGGGAGTTGACGGTACCCTGTTGTAATCCGTTCCTTACTTTGAATATTTTAGAGGAGGTGTTTTGACCTTCGGTGACATAGAATTTCTTGTCGTGCACCATGTCCCATATCATTTTCACGAGGTGCATTGGAAAATTCTTTTTATTTAGTTTGAAAAAAAGCCCATCCAGCCAAACTGTATCGAAAGCCTTTTCTAAATCTATGAATACTGCACCGACGCAGTCACCGGCGTTTCTGGCCCAACATATGTCGGAGGTGAATTTGGTGATGGCGTGAATGGTTGAGTGTCTGAATCGGAATCCAAATTGGGTATCGGGTATTAAGCTATTGTCTGTGCAAAAGGAATTTATTGCTTTGTTTATCGTGACTTCAAATAGTTTACTTATGTTGGGCAGAAGGCTGATTGGCCGGTAACTGGACGGGTCACTGCTGTTTTTCCCTTTCTTTTTTATGGCTATCAGTTTAGCAGTTTTCCAAGCTGTTGGAAAGTACGTCCTGTTCAAGCAGTTGTTAAAAATTATGCTGTAGTTGTAGATGTATAGAGAGGGTAGGTGTTTCAAAACGATGTTGGGTATATTGTCAAAGCTGGATGATTTTTTACTATTTAGTTTTTTAAGTGTAAAAGCGAGGTCGTATACCGAGGTGAAATAGTTAGGCGGGATTGTGTTGGTGTTTGGATTTTCGGCTCTGTTTGTGTTTGAAAATGTGCAGACCGTTCTGTCGTTGTGTCTGTCTTCGTCTATTTCGGATTTTATCGTGTTTACTTTCTGTGTAATTATGTTCGTTAATTGTGGTTTTCCCATATGGTCGTTTTGTGTATGTGCTTTTTCAAAATGTGCGCCTAATACGTTTAGTTTGTCGTTTATGTCTTGTATTTGAAGGTTGCCGTCATCGTCGATCTGTATGTTGTTTCGGTCTATACCAGTGTTTGTGATGATTTCTGTATTGGAGCTATGGATTTTTAATGTGTCTATGGTGTCGAGTTCTTTCGGGCGGAAGATTGTGTTTATTGACGGAAACATTTCTCTGGGATTGTGAATTGTGATGTTTGTCATTTTATTTTTCCAGTAGTTGCTTACAGAGTCATGGAAGGCTTTCTTGATTTCGTATCTTACCTTCTTCAGTGTAAGTCTTCATTGTAAGTCTTCATTGTAAGTCTTCATACACTTCATTTGTAAGTCGTTTGTAGGGGTGTAATTGTTTATCGAGGTCAGTCTGTTTATTCTTGTTATGAGTGAGCTTTTAAGTTTTCTGAGGTTCTTTATGGCTGGGGTAATGTACCTGTCTGTCGAGTTGTAGTCATTTGTGATGCGAGGTATTGTCCGGTCTATGGCAGTATTAATGTTTTCGTTTAGTTTCTCTATGTAATTGTCTATTTCTTCGATTGTCAAGTTTCTTTTGTTGGGTATGTCTGTGTCGTCAATTTCCATTAGGCAAGTTTTAAACTCGTGCCAGTCAGCTTTGTTGAAGTTATATTTAAAGATCGGGTTTGGTTCGTCAATTTCCATGGGTTCGTCGGTGTTGAGGGAGATTGTCATTTCAACTGCTCTGTGGTCACTGTCATAGTCGTGTGATTCTAATCTACCAGGAGTGGGGAGGTTGTGAAATTTTATTCTGCTATCTGCTAGACAAATGTCGATAAAAGCGCCACTTTTCGGAAAGGATGGGACTAGTGTGTTTAATAATGAAATTTTATATTGTATTTGGTTTTGGTGTAGCCAGTGTTTTAATGAGATTCCTCTTTTATTGTCTATGGGGTTGTGCCAGTCTGCGTGTTTAGCGTTTAGGTCGCCTGCTATTAAAAAGTAGTTGTTTGTGTTTTGTAAGTCTAATTTTTCGAAAATCATTTTAAGCTCTGCCATGAACTCTTTCTTGCAACTACTGGTGGCGTACGCTGCTACTAGGAATAAATTATTTTGCTGAATTCTTAGATTTATGATAGTGGTTTCGAGTGTCGTAGATTCCAGATAGCTTGGCTGGATGCGCTTGAATTTCATATTATTTTTTATTAGGATGCCAGTTCCCCCAGCCTGTTTAGCATTTGGCCTGTCGTTTCTAAGAAACGTGTAATTTTTGAAGTTAACGCGGTGCCTGCCGTTTAACTTTGTTTCGCAGAGAAGAACCACGTCCGGGTCGTGAACTGCGAGAAAGTCTGCGAGGGATGATCTACGCTCGTTTGTGATTAACGAGTTAACATTTATCTCTATGATTTTTATGGTATGGTGGGGTATTAGTCCGCTCGGGTTATTTTGCCTGGTATTATTGGTCGCGTTAGTAGCCATTTAGGTTTCTATGTCTAAAGCGTCAGCTATTATGTTTATTCTATTGCTATTTGCTTGTATTTGTGTTAGGAGGCGTGAGGTTTGTGCATTTACCGTGGACTCTATAATTTGTTTGATTTGTTCTAAAAATGTGTGTGTGTTTTGTGTAATTTGGTTTGTCTGGTTATTGGAGGGCGGGAGTATTTGTTCTGTGTGATCTGTTGGTGTAGGTGTTTTTTTGGGGTTGTTTGAGAGGATTGAACTAAAGGATATTCCTGTTTTGACAAAGTTGCTTTTAATTATCTGTTTTTTATCTTTCTCTAGTTGCATACTTTGTTTCTTTGCGTCTATTTTTTGTTTGAACTCCTTTAGTTTTGGGCAGCCTCTGTAAGATGCAGAGTGACCAAAATTTTTGCAATTTACACAGTACGGCTTGTCTATGTTTTCCGCTCTATTTTTATCATCTAAGGGGAGAAGTTTACATTCGCCCGGGTTGTGTTTTTCGGCGCATTTCACGCATCTATAATCTAAATTACAGTTCGCTGCGGCGTGCCCTATCCTCTGGCATCTTCTGCATTGCACTTGGACCAATTTATTTAATCTATCCCAAGTGATTACAGAGTGCAACACTATTTTGATGTTTTTTAATTTTTCTATATTACTATCCGGTGATAGCTTGACTAAAAATATTGGCAAGTTTATATTGTTTTTCATGGAATTTCGGGTTTTAAATTTGGTTATGCCTATGAAATTAAGACCTTCAATTTTTTGATTTTTTAAATCAGCTAAAATTTCTTCCGGGTCAAAGTCACCGTCTAGGTTTTTCAACAATACTACTTTGCATTTTTCGTTTTTCGGGGTGTATGTGTAGAATTTAACGTTGTTATTTTTTAATATAACGCATATCTTTTTGTATTCTAATATGTTATACGTATGTAATGTATGTTTATTGCTGCCAATATTTTTTATTGTAAAATTATCCGTTATACCTGCATTTTTTATGATGGTAATTACGGATTTAGCGGCTTGTTCGATGATTGTGATGGGGGGTGGTTTTGTACTGTCGGACTTCGGTTCGCTAGGTGTTGTATTTTGTCCAGCGGGTACGTGGGGTGTTCCGGCGGAGTTGGAGGTGGAAGTGAAGAGATGAGACGTGTCCCTCTTCTTCGCTGCGCCTGGGGTGTCCTCGTTCGTCCGGGGTCTTTTCTGACCTGCGATGGCTGCATCCTTCCGCTTCTTCTGGGCGACCGTCTCGTTTAATTGGGGGTAAAGTTCGTCTACCTCCAGCGCTGCGAATCGGTTCGCTCTGAAGAAGGAGGTGCCATGGTCACTCTTTTTATTCTTCTCACGCTCTTCTTCAAGTTGTTGCGATAACCTCTCTATTGTCCTGTTTAGGTTTTCTATTATTTTCAACAAATCGTCTTGTTTTTTGGTATTCATGCTGCTGTTTCTGTCCTTGTCTTCCTCCTTTGGGTCTTGTGTGTTGGTGTTTGCAGTTTTCTTTATTTTACCCATGTCTGCTGTTCCTTGTGTGGGTTTTGTTTTACCGTCTTTTTTTTGCGGGAGATTTGGAGTGGGGTTCGCGCGTTTTGCGTTTTTATTGTTCCTTAGCAACTTGTTTATTAGGTGTGCTGTATTCACGTCGTCTGAACAACTGAATGTCTCGTTGCATTCTGCAATTTTCTTCAGCACGCTTGTAATTTTTATATTGGCCTTTATTTTCGAATTATTTAATGCATTTGCAGCATCGGCACTAACCTGGTCCGGCTGAGAAAAATCTACCTTTGCGGGGGCGCCCGCCCCTCCTTGGTCGGTGTTCACGATCTCTATTTTCTATTCTTCAATGAATTATGGTTGACAGCACAATTTCACCAATTTCACTAATTTTTCAGTTTATTTACACCTCTCTTTGATCTTGCACAAGCACTGCGCTATTCTTTGCGTTGTGCTTGCACGTTTTCGGCACCGTATCCTCGCTTTTCTAAATGTAATTGATCGTTTGACTATCTGGGTTAGAGAGCTCTCTCGACACGTCTTGTCCCATCGACTGTTCGAGGGGTACTGGGATACTGACCACTATACTACCGAGGAGTTACAAAAGTTTGTTAGTTAACATTATTATTTAAATAAATAATGTGGGTAATTGGGTTTTACAGAGTATATATAGGGGGGGGGGGTGTTATAACCACCAGTATTTTTTGGTGTCTTGTCGGTGTTTATCGCTTAAGTCTACACTAGATAGTTTATACATGTAACGCATGTTTGCGTCGTCTCGCTGAACGTTTTTGTTATATGTGATATATTTGTCAAATGTTCTTCTATGGGCGTGGTATATTAATGGGATGTTGTTGGAATTTTGAATATATCCTTCACTGTCCAAAAAGGTGAAGGATTCGGGAGGAGTGTAGCCAGTTTTCATGGTTTCTTTAAAGTACATCGGGTTCGGATATGTGGCGGCAAAGATGAGGCTGTTGGATGTTATTCGGCGGGTGCTGGCCCAATGGTTCCTAATGAGCTTCAGGATGAACAGGTCGATCCGGATGAGTTTGGCTTCTTCGTAGAGTCGGTGGTTGCTGATCATCTTGGTGAAGTTGGATTCTGGTGTCCGGTATTTGTTGATGCAGGCTCTGATGCATTTCCTTTCGAAGATTCGGAGTCTCTCCATGGTTCCCGCGCTGATGTTGAACCAGATGGGACAGCCGTAGGTCAGGATCGGTCTTATGAAGAGCTTGTAACAGAGAATTTTCACGGATTTTCTTCGAGATCTTTGGAATAAAACAATCTTTTAAGAGAGAGGAATGCTTTTTGGGCTTTGTCAATTTGAATTTCTACGTGGGAGTTGTAGTTTAATTTAAAATCTAGATGTATGCCTAGGTAGCGAACTATCTCTTTGTGGGGGATTTTGTCGTTTGGATTTAATTTATCGAAAATATGAAATTTTGATGAATGTGTCCGAACATCGTTGTTAGCGTTAGAGATTTTTGATATATACGGTCTAAAAAGAATTGTCTCGCATTTATTTATATTTAATTTCAGTTTCCAAGTGTGAAAGTAGTCTTGGATTTTATTAAAGGTTTCTTGCAATTCAGTTTGAATTTTGGATACTTTGTTATCGCGCACGTAAACTAGTAGATCATCCGCGAATGCTATCACCCCTTTGGAGTTGTCGCTATTTAGGCCGTACATTTGGAGAAGATCGCTTATGAATATGCTAAACAAGACAGGAGAATTTACTGTGCCTTGTTGTAGACCGTTATCGATACTGTAACAATTGTTTGATTTGAGATGACCGTTTACTGCGTGGAATTTTTTGTTATGTAACATGCTCCAAATGGTTTTAATTAAATGAATTGGAAATTCTTTTTTTAGTAGTTTAAAAAAGAGTCCATCTAGCCAGACTGTATCAAAAGCTTTCTCTAGGTCTATAAGTACGGCGCCTATGCAGTCGCCTGCATTTCTGGCCCAGCAGATGTCTGAAGTGAATTTAGTGATAGCGTGAACGGTGGAATGTTTATGGCGGAAGCCGAATTGAGATTCTGGGATAATGTCCTTAGAATTGCAAAAGTTAACTATTGCGTTATTAATGAGTGTTTCAAAGACTTTACTGATGTTTGGGAGTAGACTAATTGGCCTATAGCTATTGGGGTCACTACTGTCTTTACCTTTCTTTTTTATAGTTATTAATTTGGCCGTTTTCCAAGTTGCTGGGAAGTGATAGGAGTTTAAGCAGTTATTGAAAATAATTGTATAAAAATATATGTAACGTCTGGGGAGGTGTTTTAGAACTATGTTTGGGATACCATCAAAGCTCGAGGATTTTTTATTATTTAGATTATGAAAAGTACATTCTAGTTGTATTGGGAATGTGAAATACTCGGGAGGGATTTGTGGGTCTGTAGGATTGCTGGCTTTGTTGTTGTCTGTGAATGTACATAAGGTTCTGCTGTTTTCTATGTCTTGCTGTATGTCTGTACGTAGTGCGTTTACTTTTTATGGATTATGTTGGACAATTGTGGTTTGCCCATGTGGTTATTTTGGGAGTGGACCGTCTCAAAGTGTGCTCCCATTACGTCTAATTTATTCTGTTCGTCCGTTATTAGAATTTTGTCGGAGTTCGTATCTGTCGAGAGGAGATTGATATTGACGTCTGCTCTGTTAAGGATGGCGGTATTTGTCGCGGGAATTTTTAGTGTGTCGATGTCATTGTTTTCTTTGTGTCGGAATATACTATTTATTGACGGGAAAAGTTCTTCTTGCTGTCTGAGGGAGATTTTAATAATTTTATTTTTCCAATGGTTGCTTACCGCGTTTTGAAAAGCTTTTTTAATTTCGTGTCTGGTCTGTTTTAATATTTGTTGTAAGTGGTCTATTAAAGGATCGTTCGCGGAAGTGTAATTGCGGAGGTCTTTCAGTCTGTGAATATGGGTAATGAGTTTACTTTTATGGGCTCTGAGTTGTTTGATTTCGGGTGTGATGTATTTGTCCGTCGAGTTGAAGTTATTGTCGATTTTAGGTACTGCGATATCTATTGCTTTTACAATGTTTTCGTTAAGTTTATCGATGTATTCTTCAATTTCTTTTGTGGACAAGTTTCTATTGTCGGGGATTTCCGTGTCGTCGTTGTCTATTAGAAAGGTTTTGTACTTTAACCAGTCTGCTTTATTGTAATTGTATTTTATGGTTGGGATTGTCTCGTCAAAAATGAAATGATCGGCCGTTGGGATGGATATGGTCATGAGGGTGGCTCTATGGTCACTGTCGTATCTTGAGGAGTGTAGGAGGTTGGGGCCAGGTATGTCGTGGAATTTAATTCTATTGTCAGAAATGCAGAGGTCTATAAAGGCTCCGCTTTTCGGAAAAGAGGGTATCGCGGTACTGTTGAGGTTTGCACGGAAGGTGATTTGGCTTTCTATAAGCCATTTGTTTAAGGAGACTCCTCGAGCATTGTTTATGGTATTTCCCCAGTTAGAATGTTTCGCGTTAAGGTCACCCGCGAGCAGGTAGTAATTGCTAGCTTTGTATAGCTCTAGAGAATCGAAAAGGGCTCTGAGCTCCATCATGAATTCTTTCTTACAGCTGCTGGTGGCATAACTCGCGATGAGATATAATTTGCAATTATTTTGAAATTTGATTTCTACTACTGTAGATTCGAAACAAGTACTGTCTTTGATGCAGTTTAGCTGGATGTTTTTGAATTTAATATCCTTACGGATTAATATTCCCGTGCCTCCTGCTTGTTTAGCATTTATTCTATCGCGTCTGACAAAGACGTAGTCCTTGAAGCTCAATTTGTGGACCGGATTTAGCTTTGTTTCGGAAAGCAAAGCTACATCTGGTTTGTGCTTATTAAGGAAATCCAGGAGAGTGACTCTTCGTTCATTTGTTATCATGGAGTTTACATTAATTTGAACTATGTGCAATTCATTTATGATTAATTTATTGGCAATATTCGCGCGGATATCGGGAGCCATTGAATTAGAAATTAATATCTAAGGCCTCTGCAATGATGTTAATGTTATTCGCGTTTGAGATGATGCTTTCTTTTAATGTGGATATTTGAGAGTTTATCGCGACAGTGATTACATTTCTGATTTCCTCGAGTAGGGAGGGGTGTGACGCGTGTATTTCCTGTGGTTGCGGTCGTGTGGGCGTAGTTTGTTGTGTCTGTAGAGTTTGTGTCTGTTGAGGTTGTGGGTTTGAATCTACTTTGTTTGACGCAATGGAACTATAAGAAATGTGACTTTTAACTATATTGTTGTACGATTTAATTTTATTTTGTGCAACTGTCTTGGATTGGAGTTTACGTTCTTCTATTTTTTGCTTAATTTCTTTTAGTTTTGGACATCCTCTGTACGAAGCGGGGTGTCCGAATTGTTTGCAATTCGTGCAGTATGGTTTCGACTCTTCGGTATCCGCGGTTACGTCTATTTTTGATCGCGGGCACTCTCCTGGATTATGGGGCGTGTTGCATTTTTCACATCTATAATTGAGATTGCAATTCAGTGCAACATGGCCAATACGTTGGCATCTTTTGCATTGAATGCGATCTTTTTTAATCAGTTTTTCCCAGGATATTATAGAATGGAGAACCGTCTTTATATTTTTTAAGTTATTTATCGAACTATTTTGGGAGATCTGGACTATGTAGATGGGGAGATTTCTCCCTTCTTTTAAAGAGCGTTGTGTTTGGAATTTTTTTACCGCTATGAAATCTACGTTTTCTACATTTTTGCTCTTGAGGTCTTCAAGGACTACTTCTGTGTCAAAGTCTCCTTCTAAATTTTTTAGCAAGACTGTAATAGGTTTTTCTTGTTTGGGAGTGTACGTGAAATATTCTACGTTACTCGACTTTAGTGAATTGCAAGCTAATTTAAATGCATCTAGACTGGAAGTGTGAATGATGTGTTTGCTATCATTAATTTTTTTTATTGCGAAGTTTTTCTCTACGTTTTTCATTATTTCTAGGGTTGTTTTGACGGGGGTGGAGTAGATTACTATTGGTGGGGGCTTCGAAATTTTTGAAATTTGTTCTGATTGCGTCACCTGGTTTTCGAAACGCGGCTTCTTTGTAGACAAGTGTAGAGCCGGCGTCTGGACTACCTTCGTATCGGCCGTTATGTTCCCTCCTGTCACCTTGTTTATTGGGGGAGGTGCTGGCGGGATGTTTTTTCGCTTCTGCGATGATATTTTCGTCCACTGCTCGTTTGCTGGAAGGTGAGCCTGCGCTGGGATGAGCGTGGTTTGTTGAGTTGGTGACTTCTCCGTCGGTGCTGGTCCTTGTATGCTTCTCGATGGTCCTGGTTCCGCGATGATTTTTGCTTTTCGCTCCGCCTCCAGTTGTTTGGATAGGTTCTCTATCGTTTTATTTAAATTTGCGATCATTTTGATCAGTTCTTCGTAGGAGGGTTTTTCCGTTTCTGCTATTTTTAACTTGGTGTTGGTTGACTGGGCTTTCGGTTTTCCCATTGTTGCTGATGGTTCTGCTGTCTTCCGTTTGTTTAAATTCGGCTTGTGGTTTAGCCGTTTGATGTCGTTGGTTTTGAGCACTTTACTGACATGTGTCAACATGTATCTCTCATCTGGGGACGTGTTCGTTCTTTTTATGGTTTTTAGCAAGTCATTGATTATGCTAGCTTGATCAACGTGAGAGACGTTACTAGGGGGAAAACCCCCTTGTGGGTTTTCTTCACTTTCTATTTTGTTTCTTTTTTTTTCCTTTTACGTATTATTGTCACTGATAAATTGAGAAAAAACTATAGTTTATTTGAACTGCAATATATTCACACGCACTGCACGTGGATACTTTACTAGCGGGCGAGCACTGTACACTGTGTACGCGTGAACTTTCGGCGGCGTTGGTGTGAGGGTTACTCGGTATACCTGCGGAGCGTTCGTAAGTGCACGTCCGACTCCTACGAGGGTTGGTGAGCAACTGGGATACTAACCACTATACTATCGAGGAGTGAGACGCTTACTTAATTTTATTATTTGTTTATATAAAATGTCTTTTTGGGTCCTTTGGTTTCGGTGGAAATTGCGTATCTTAATCTAACTTATGTCTAATTTATTTTATGTACATATTTACACACTTTCATACTTATACATTCATACATTATATTCATATCCTCTACTTACAACGCGGTCACGCATATACAGATAAAGTTACAATAAGGAAGTCTACAAAGATAAGATAACGGTGTGTGCTTACTGACTATATCGCTTTGTTTGATGCTAGGATAGGGCACAGTTCGGTTATTATTATATCTAGATTAGGGTATTTACATTATTGGCACGGATTTCTTAAAGGTTACTTAGTTGTTACTGGTTGTTGTGTCTAGCCACCAATATTTTTCGGTGTCGTCTTTGTAGTTGTTTCCTAAGTCGTACTTTGTTAGTTTGTTACGGAATCTCATCTCAGTATCGTCGAATGTGATGTCGTTGTTGTATGTTATTTTTTTGTTGTAATTTTTCCTATTGTAATGGTAGAGTATTGGTTGGCTGTTAGTGTTCTGTATGAGTCCTATGCTGTCTAAGTATATGAATGATTCCGGCGGGGTGTATCCTGTATGTCTGGTTTTTTCAAACTATTGCGGGTTGGGGTAAACGGAGCTGTGTATGAGATTGTTATTGTCGATGTTTCGAATATTCGCCCAGTGGTTTCTGATTAATTTTAGCATGAAAAGATCTATGCGGATGATTTTAGCTTTTTCTAGTAATTTGTGGTTGCTTACTTTTTTGGTGTAGTTTGATTCTGGGGTTCTGTAGGCGTTTAGGCAGGCTCTTAGGCATCTACGTTCGAACACACGTATCTTTTCCATTGTGCTTGCGCTGATATTAAACCATATCGGGATGCCGTATGTGATGATGGGCCGTATCAGAAGTTTGTAGCATAGTATTTTTACCTTTCTATTGAGTTCTTTGGAGTAAAAGATACGTTTGTTCGCCGCAAATGCCTTTTGCGCTTTGTCAAGTTGAATGCTTACGTGTTCATTGAAATTCAGTCTGAAATCCAAATGTACGCCTAAATAACGGACAACTTGTTTGTGTGGGATTTTTATGTTAATGTCGTTGCTGTCGTGTAGTTGGAAGTGTTTTGAGTGCGTTCGTACGTCGTTGTTCGCGTCTGATATGTTTGAGATGTATGGTCTAAATAATATAGTTTCGCATTTGTTTATGTTTATTTTTAGTCTCCAAGTATGGAAATAGTCCTGAATTTTATTGAATATGTCCTGTAGTTGTGTTTTCAGTCTAGATGGTTTTTCGTCGCTGGTGTATATTAGGAGGTCGTCCGCGTATGCGATGGCCCCTTTATTGTTGCCGCTATTCAGGTCGTACATTTGTAACAGGTCACTCATGTACAGGCTGAAAAGGATGGGGGAGTTAACGGTACCCTGTTGTAATCCGTTCCTAACTTTGAATATTTTAGAGGAGGTGTTTTGGCCTTCGGTGACATAGAATTTCTTGTCATGCACCATGTTCCATATCATCTTTGTTAGATGCGTTGGAAAGTTCTTTTTAGTCAGTTTGAAGAAAAGCCCATCCAACCAAACTGTATCAAAAGCCTTTTCCAAGTCTATGAAAACTGCACCGACGCAGTCACCGGCGTTTCTGGCCCAACATATATCTGAGGTAAATTTGGTGATGGCGTGAATGGTTGAATGTTTAAATCGGAATCCAAATTGGGTATCGGGTATTAGGCTATTGTCTGTGCAAAAAGAGTCTATTGATTTATTTATTGTAACTTCGAATATCTTACTAATGTTGGGTAAAAGACTGATTGGCCGGTGAAGTCGGAGACCATAGCCACTGAACCAACCGGCACTATTGAAAATAGTTTCGAAATATTCGAATATACCCTGCATAGTATAATTGTTGTTTTTGTACTACGCAATTTTTAAAGTCTGTACGATGTTTCTCTGAACTTAGGAATGTTTAATATTACATAATATATTTTTACGAAAATTATAACTTACTTTTTCACGGAAAAAACGCCGAAAAAAGCGGTTTTTCTTTTTTCCTACTATGACGCACCACACGCAGGGGTTTGAAAAAAATTGAGCATAATACTTAGGACAATACCTAATTGCAAAATTAATTCTGTTCTAGTGACTCTTAGCTTTCCATATGAAATCTTTTTTTTCCGATTTTTTTCGTGTTTTTCGATTTTTACAACCAGAGTTTCCAACGGAAAAATCTGAAAACGGCTCAAAGTATGTGGTTTGGTATCCGAAATGTGTCAGTTTTTTTCAGAATTTTAAATTGTCATTAAATGGGAAAAATGGGCCAAAAACTAAATTTTCGTTTTTCCTCAATAACTACCCTTACAGATGAGCTATCGGGCTAAAACTTTGCTGGAAAGTATCTTTTTTTTTGTCTATCGAATGGCGCAAATTAGAATAAAATACCTTCCAGGGCATATTTGACCCCCAAAACCGGCTATAGCCTTTCTTATTTAGTCTTGTCTTGTTTTTCATACAAATATCGCAGCTTTTGCAAATTAGTCTTATATTATCTGATAAATTCGGTGCTGTATAAAATGGTTTCATTTTTGTTTCTATTTGATTAATCCCAATGTGGCAGAATTCTTCGTGGATTTTCTTTATTAATATTTTACTGTAATCTTCACTTAAGACTATTTTTTTTCTTTTCTTTTTGTTTTGTTTGTAATAGATGTTGTTTTCTATTGTAATGATAGGCGGTCTTGATCGACCAGAAAATTGCCTTAGGAAATTTTGGAACGGATGAGAGTGGTTGGGGGAAAGTCAGAGGGATGAGCGAAGGAGCGAGAGTGAGAGGGAGAGAGAGAAAGAGCGAGAGTGAACTAAGGATTAAACGATGGGCGAATTGTAGGGATGAAATGGAGTGAATGCGAGATGGATATTGAATCTGCGATAAATAGGTTTATTGGCGCTTGAAATTGTACAACAAGCTTGCCTTGTTACGAGCGATGTAATTCGAAAAACAATAAAGAACTATAAGAGAAACTATATGAGAGATTATGCGCGCTGACTGAGGCGAAAAAGAGAGAGCCGTTGATTGTCTCTCTCTTTTATTCACTCGATCCTTCTGGAACTTTCGATGTGCGTCGGTGCTTCCGGTTTAGCATTCGCGACCGTTCCAGAAGGATCGCGAAGGAATCTGGCCTATTACGTTCCTAGATTGATATGCACGCAATTTCCGCGCGCTGCCTATTGGCCGGTGAGTCGGTCGGATCGCGCTGCTTGCTCGGCGGGATCGCGATGGCTATTTGGCGGGATCGCGCGGTGTCGCGGAGGCAATATGGCGCTCGCGCGCCAATCTCGAACACTATAATAAGATATTTCTTGTTTTTTAAACTTGTGTTATGCCTCTGGTCGTTTTGTATATCTTCCTTGCTTATAAAATTCACTGTTTTTAATCTGTCTTCCTCATTTTCATAGTGTTCATAAACCGGAATTCTGCTAAGACAGTCGTCTTCGGTGTTTTCCTTTCCGGGATTGTATATAATTTTGAAATTGTATTGAGATAGATATAATGTCATGTCACCCAATTCATCATCTGTTCTGTTTTTTACATTTAAATTTTCTAGTGGTTTGTGGTCTGTGTAGACAATGAATGCGTTACCAATTAGCCAATGTTGCAAAAATTTTAAGCTTTCCTTAATAGCTAGACATTCTAAGAAAATTGCCTTTTTCTTTTTTTGTAAATCACTTAGTTTTTTTGAAAAATAGGCTACGGGTTTTTGCGTACCGTCCTTCTGCGTTTGTTTTAAAATAGCTCCGATACCTTTGATGCTCGCGTCTGTATAGATAAAAGTTTGAGCTTTGTGGTTATAGATGGCCAGAATTGGTTTCGAGCACAAATACTTTTTCACTTTCCCGAAGGCAATTTCACAATCATTTGACCAATCGAATCTTACATTCTTTCTAAGGAAGTTGTGGAGAGGATCGAGCAGTATTGAAACGTTGGGGATATATTTTCCATAGAAATTCACTTTACCCAGGAATTGTCGTATTTGTTTCCTGTTTTGTGGTGTCGGGAAGTCTATTATAGATTTTAGGTTTGCTGCGAATCTGCATTTTGTGAGTTTTAAACGGAATCCTTCTTCCATAATGGCATCTAACAATTGTTTTAAGTGGTCTAAATGTTCCTCGAACGTTTTTGAGAAAATCATTATATCATCTATATAGTTTACGACAAAGTTTGATAAGTTGTATTTTCTAATTATGTTTACCAAAATCCTTTGAAATATTGCTGGGGACGTTTTTAGTCCAAAAGGTAGACAGGTCCATTGATAATGACCTTCCTGCGTTACAAATCCAGTCTTTTGTCTATCTCCGATTCTCAACGGTATGGACCAGAAAGCTGAGTTTATATCAAGTGTTGTGAAATACCTGCAATCAATGGTTTTAACCATTAAATCCTCAATTAAAGGAAAAGGTTGCGAATGGAGTACTATTAGTTTGTTTATATCTCTAAAATCAATACACAATCTAGTCCTCTTTTCTTCATCTCTTTTATAAGCCAATGTCACTGGTGCTGCGAATGGGCTGTAGGATTCTTCGATTAGGTTATGTTTCAGTAATTGAGCTACCTGTTTTTCAATTTCAGCTTTATCTTCTAACGAACATCTGTACGGTCTTTTGTAGCAATATTTATCTACTTGTAGGTCTATAAAAGCTTCATAGTTCTTTACTTTACCCACATCATACTTGTCCTTTGCGAAAATAATTTTGTAATTGTCTATTAGGATATTCATCTTATTTGTTTGGTTTGTGTTTAAATGTTCAATATCTATATTGAATTCATTTATATTAATACCCTCATTGAAATTTACTTGAAATTGATCAAATGCATTTTTCATCTCAATTTCTTCTTTATTTTGTATTTTATTTTTGTTATTGCTTTTGATTCCAATGTGCAATTCATTTTTTGATATATTATCCTTATCTGCTTTGGACTTTATTTCTTTTTGTAATTGGATATTTAAATTCCTATCATGGGTCAATCCAAATCTTTTGGGGATGGCTCTTTTGCGCACAGACGATTGCGCACGACGGCATGGCACACGATTCTTTTGGACACAGTAACATTGGACACAGTGGGTTTCCGCTCACGCAAGGATTGCCCACATGGTTAAGACGCACACGCTGAGTTACGCACATGTAAAATTGGACTCATGATAGATTGCGCACAGAATGGCGAATCGAGAACAAATAGAATTGCGCACAGTAATTTTGGACAGTGGAAATGCGGCCAAGTCGTTATTAATTTCGGGTTATGTGCGTTATAAAACATTTCCTCACAGAAAAAAGGGTTAGGGTTAGGGTTAGGGTTAGGGTTAGGATTAGGGAATCACTTGGGGGTAGAATGGGGTGAATCGACTTTCGAGTAGAACTACGGGGTTAGGTAAGGGTGGTATAAAATTTTGACTTTTGAATAGGCCTAAGGGGTAGTGCCGGGGTGATATGCTTTGTGTAAAGTCTTTAAAAAATTTCGTTATTTTTTGTCTAGGACGCACGGTTTAGGAGATACAGCGATTTTAAAATTCTGTGAATGTGTCCAATTCTATTTGTGCGCAATTGAGATGTGTCCGATTCTTCGTATTCTGCATAGAAGATATATAATCATAGACTAATCTCACAGCACAACACACGATGATAAACAACAGTTTGAATTCATTCTGTGCGCAATCTATCATGAGTCCAATTTTACATGTGCGTAACTCAGCGTGTGCGTCTTAACCATGTGGGCAATCCTAGCGTGAGCGAAAACCCACTGTGTCCAATGTTACTGTGTCCAAAAGAACCGTGTGTCCAATAATACCGTGTCCAAAAGAACCGTGTGCCATGCCGTCGTGCGCAATCGTCTGTGCGCAAAAGATGGCCTCTCAAATCTTTTTATAGTATCTAGTCCTAAGATCATATCATAATTGAATCCATCATTGTTGTACACAAATGCATTGATTTTATCTTCAATGTTTAGTATATTTGCATTTACTATTATTAATCCATTAGTTTTACCCCTACCACTAATTGTTTTTATAGTACTACTGAAGTTTTCTTTCATCAAATTTTTTATTTTTACCAATTTAGAGTTAATCAGTGTGATATTTGAACCAGGGTCATAAATACCTCTACATTCAGTATTTCCATTCAGTATCACCTCAACCTCAATTAGTGGGGGGAAATCTAGTTTTTTGGATCTTCTGTATTGTCAAACTCTAATATAGTATTAGTTATTCTATTTTTTCCAATGCTTTTGTTTCTGTCTTCTTTGAACCAACACAAATCTTCGGGATGATATCTGTTTTTATTTCCTTTGCTCTCACAAATTTTACATGGCTGTTTTAAATTGGATCTTGCTTCTGTTTTCATTATCGTTGGTTTGTTTTCATTTTTTCCCAATGTTTTCGTATTTTCTTAACTCACTGAATAATTAAACTGGAGTTGTGGTATCTTGCCTGTCAATTTTGTTTCTAACGAACGCTGGTAGTCCATCAGCAATCAGATCTACTAAAGTTCTATTATCCATATTTTTATTGGATTCCAGTAATAAATGTTCTTTTTTTACTGCATACTCCAGAATTGAGCCGGTGAAATATTTGTAGTTCAGTGCATAAGTGACAGATGACCAACCTTTATCAGCAAAAGTTTGTAAAAACTTTTCTTTCCATGTTCTCCACTCAGAGTTTAATGTGTGTTTGATTAGCATAGAGCTAAACCAATCCTTTACTGCATCATCCAAGAATAATCTCAGAGCTTCATTCTTCTCAGCATCACTTTCAATACTCAATCTATCACATTCACTTTCATATGTCTGCAACCATTGGTCTGCACTCACTTTTTTCCCCTCAAATTTATCAAGAACAAATTTTTCGCACAGTTTGTTCAAAATTCTGTTTTTACTCTCTTTTTCAGGTTTTTCTTTTTCACACAATTTTTCAAGAAGTTTTATTAGGGTTTCATCTACTTGTGTTTCAGAAGTGCTTGGTGCAGCTTGTTTTGGGATAGAAATTTCTGCTAACAAAAAGTCCTTGACTGCCATATTCCCACTTTCATCTTTGTAGAGTGGTAGGATTTCACTATTTAGATTTATCCACACATTTCTGCATTGTCCACGTTTTTTTAATGTATTTGCGACTTTTTTGAATTCTGGTAGTTTTATAAGTTCTGGATGTTGTTTGTATGACTGATAACATGGTGGAATGTGGAATTTTTTTCCATCTTCATCGGTTATAGATTTGATTATAACAGTGTTTGACTTTGGGTCCTCATCAGCAGTCATTTCACATTCAAACTGTAGTTTTGACATTTCTCTTCTATTTTTATCCACAAACGTACAATTGTTGATTTATAATATGTGGAAGGGCTATTGAGGCAATAAACACACCTTGATTCGTCTAAAAATAAGAGATTAATTTATTTTAATGAAATGAATTAGACTAGAATTACACTAATTGCACGTGGTTGACTAACCTAGAAATAAGAGAATCAACAATTAATGTTTATGCTCCCACTTCTTTGTCGATCGGTGCTTGTTGAACAAATTTCGAACAGTGTTTAACAACAGATGTTGGACAAGCACTCGTCTCCCAATCCACAATCTCTCTGTAGGCTGCTATTATTATTTTTAATTCTTCACTCTTCAAAATCTCTATCTCTCTTTATTTCTGTCTTTACTCGACAGCTTCCACTCTTTCCCATCTCGTGGCGCCACCTCCGTAACGTCCGATCCCCCCAAGGCGCACATGCATGTGCCTTACGCTTACATACTAGTGATGGGCATTATCGACTAAATTCAACTATCGACTAATTACTATTTAGTTACTACATACTATCGAATATTTAGTCGATAGTTTTTAGTCGACTGAAATTTCGCTTTAGTGGTTACGTCTAGATTGCGGGCTATAGTCTATGCCTACGTATAGATCTCATTTCTCACTCACTCTTACAGCACTGTACTGCAGTGCTCACTCAGTATTATAGGCACAGTAAGAGTAAATTGGAGTAAATATACCAGACTGTGGTGCAGGAATCTGAATTCACCATTATTTTTATAAATTTCTTACTCCATAATTTAAATTCCAAAAATACAAGGTGTGAACAAATTTTTTATTTTAACAATTACTAATATTTTGACTTACCGTAAGCTATTTATTATTGGTATTTAAAACATTTTTGTGTCAAAATCACAACATAAATGATAAATAAATATAAACAATAATTAAAAAATGTATATAAATTATTATTTATCCTTTAATAATAATGCAATATAAAGGCAAAATGTTAATGAACTTTTTAAAAAAATATCTAATATCGATAGATGTAATTAAAAAATACTATTTTTTCATTAGGTTATGATTAATATTTTATTCCCATAAATGCAATATATAAGTATTTATTGTTATTTAATAATTGTATTATATTTGTAGTATAATAATTGTTATTTATGCTAAATCACATGCTTATTGAACGAATTATTCGATATCGCTAATGAGTGAATGTATTTGATAGTAAATCTTATAAAATCTATTCAAAACTCCCGCCGTTAAAATTCAACCAATATCTCGATAGTTTAAGCGACTGATTCAGTAACTGAATTTAGTCGATAGTTTTCAGTCGACTGAATTGCTTTACTGGTTATTCTCGTATTTATTCTTATTCTCGATGTTGGCTAGTTAAATAAATAGTAGGACGGTACAGAGATAGTAAATTTCGTGATTGAATGATTTTGTCGGAATCTGTCTTTATTTAATAATAAATTCATACACTATGTTATAAATATAAATATACACAATTTATTTATGTCACATATATAGTTTATATCGCATAAATAGCAATAAGATTTTAACATCTAATATGAATTAAAGTGTTGAAATATCTATTACATATTTCATTACTTGCATATTTGCACGTCTTGTCATAATCATGTATTTCTAACATTTTCGTTTCATCATGCGACACTGACATTTGAAATTTGAGGATGGCGACGTGTAAAACAGTCGACTGAAAATAGTAACCCAACCACTACTAAATTCAGTCGATAGTTTAAAAAATCAGTCGACTGAAAATAGTAGTTGGCTACTATCGATTTAGTCGATAGTTTTTAGTCGATGGTGCCCATCACTATTACATACATATACAGAAAATTTTCAGGCAGTGCCAACCTCCCATGCTGCTGGCAGTGGAAAACCTCAAACCACCGCTGTGAGTGGCCGAAACTCGAGAGCCGTCGCGGCCACAACATTGTCGGCTATATCGGTGTGAGACTAGAAGACCACACTAATCCAATTACAAAACTTCTTTATTTCTCATTATTCTCTTATAAAACTTTTACCAACATATTCGTGGCAATGTTCTGATTAAAATGATACCAAATATGATATAATTACGATGATATTTAATTGTGTAACAAGCGATAAAAGTTACGAACACAGAGAAGGACAGCGTATATGAAAGAAAGAGTCACAGAGAGTCGCGGCCGCCGGCAAAGATCAAAGCTCGCGTGATCGCAGGCCTGAAAAATTTAACTTCTTTAATATTAATTATTTTCTTATGAGACTTTCACCAATATATTTGTGGCATTATTTTGATTAAAATGATACCAAATGCGATATAATTCGGATCACATTTACACTAATTTTCTGTTAATGTTGTTACGTATGCGGCGCTACCGTTAGCGACCCTTGACCCTTCCGGAGATATGAGTCGAAACAGGGGATCTATTCAAGAAACAAAGGGCTCATTTTTGAATCGATCTAAGCTAGGCTCCTGCAAGCGATGCAACTAGTTGCATAACTTCCAGGAACTCGGTTTAATCTGAACCTCCCACTCTCGTCTGGGGCCGATTTTGGGCAATATATAAGGGCATAGAATTCCCTTCGGAGTGGGCAGTGAGTTAGAAAAGTTCACGCTGTACGCGTCGAGTCATTCGTTAAATCAGAACAAGACAGGGCTCAAGTTCCCTATCAAGAAATTAACGGTACGTTCCCAAATAAGGGACCTTGATTTAGTCTGCCCCCGCACACCTTGGTGCGTTAAAACTAAGAGTTTAGATCGCGACAATTTACACTCCACATTTGTAACCCAATTTCTTGGTTAATATATATATATATATATATATATATATATATATATATATATATATATATATATATATCGATATCTTTGTGTGTCAATCCTATTTACAATTTCATTTTACCTAGTTCGATTTCCCAGTCACTAGTATTTCCGTAACGGTACACCTTTACCGCTCGAGGTGTATCATTTCAATTCATAGATTACGAGTCTGCGGAACCCTAAACCTATCCCTTATACGTGGCGACCCGGTGGTGAAAGAGACATCGGCAAGTCCACTCCTTCTTCCGTACACGAGGCGACCCGGTGGTGAAAGAGACACCGGCCAGTCCTACGTGCTCCGAAAGTGGCAACCTGGTGGTGAAAGAGACACCGGCGAGTCCATTTTACCCTACTTCCACACACACGAGGCGACCCGGTGGTGAAAGAGACGCCGGCAAGTCCTTTGGTGCCCTTATACGTGGCAACCCGGTGGTGAAAGAGACATCGGCAAGTCCACTCCTGTGTTCCACACGAGGCGACCCGTTGATGAAAGAGGCAACGGCCAGTCCGACATGTACCTTCCTGTCTCTATTCCATAATCTTTCCAAAACCTAAACTCCCCTCGGTTCCGCAAGCTGCCGAACCTTGGCTCGTAACAATGTAATTGTTATGGGGAGCAACGTTCATCGTTCATTACAGAAGTAAATATCATCGGAATTGTATCATATTTGGTATCATTTTAATCAGAACAATGCCACGAATATGTTGGTAAAAGTTTCATAAAAAAATAATGAGAAATAAAGAAGTTTTGTAATTGGATTAGTAGTGGTCTTCTATAGTCTTACACCGATATAGCCGACAATGTTGTGGCCGCGATGCCTCTCGAGTTTCGGCCACTCACAGCGGTGGTGTGAGGTTTTCCACTGCCATCAACATGGGCATCCGAAACGTGCGCGAATGCCAAAGTGAACAAGATAGACATAAATACTACGACGACGAGCGACGCGATCGAGCTCCAACACTTGGAAAAGATGCCGCGCGTATTACAATGCAGACGTGCAAAGTTAGATATTGATAATAATATAATTCTGATATGTCTCATATTTTTTACTATTTCTATACTTACTATACTATATATAAATTACAATAAAAAAATTTAGTTCCAAGTTATAATGTAGTATAATATGTAGTATATCTTATAAATATTATATCTTATATTCCTATACTATCTTTTCTTTCTTTCTCTTTCACTCTCTCTCACTCATTCTTCCATTCACGCCCGTTTTTTCATCTCCCTTCCTCTCCTTTATATTTTCCGTCCTGTATTTCTTTTCTTTCCCAGTCTAATATTTTCATCCACTCTTCCCCCCTACCGTCCTCAGCCAGTATTTCTTTCATCTTCTCGTGTATCCCTGCTTTCATTCCTTGTTCTCTTGCGCACCTTTCCAGCATATAATTACATGATAGTGTAAGAATATAAGATATTAAAGATATTATAGATTTTGTATAGGTGAAAGATTAATGCAAAAAAAAAGAAGAAAAGAAAACAGTACAGTGTAAAGGGAACGGGATCTCTTTGTAACCCGTAAGGGAACAAATAAAATATACATATACTACATTGTAACTTAGAACTAATTTAAATAATTAACTAATTTAATAATTTAAGTAATTAGAAATTTAATATATACTTTATTGAACGCAATTTCATATGGTACACATTGCTTGCATGAGTCCGAAACATCAAACTAGCGGAGTATTTGCATGTATAAGAAAATTATATACATATACAGACATACACAGACGCACGTTGCTGATGAGCGAATAGGCGTCGTACATAACCACAATCTACAGGGGTGTCCCACTTGGACGCCGACCGATTGGACGCGTCCCGATTGGACGGTCCCGATTGGACGCGTTCCTATTGGACGCCGTGCCTTTTGGACGCCGTGAATTGGACCACCGACGAGGTATAGGATAGACCAATCACCCAATGTATTTTTCTGTATCACGCTCGGAGGGCTCTAGAGCCCCCTTACCGTTCCGTGTCACATCCTATCGTATCGGCCAGAAGCAGTATTGTGGAACCAATATTTTAGAACGGCGCTGTTGCTGATAAAAATTTAAATCTCTTGTCGAAGGTTCTATAAATGATGAATGAAACAAAAGAATGTTGTGTCCTTTTAATTCCGTTACGCCTGTAACGCGACTGCATCGAAGGAGACATTTCTACGTGAGGAAGCTTATATTCAAGTAAATCATATGCGTGCATATACTTATATAATGTACATGTATGTATAGCGAGCATCAAGAAGCATAAATTCACACTCATTCGGAGGAATTCATATTAAAAACATTATTATGAATTTTTGCTAATATTTAAATATATCATCATTAATGTTACTTTTTTGGTAAATAATAAGCTTAATTATGTGTATTTATTTACACTTTATTCCTACACACTTCCTTAACTTCTTTTTCATTCTATTTATGGCGTGTTTGGACTCATTTTTATTAGTAAGCAATTTTCATTAGTAAGCAATGCTTATGAGCTTACATTGTTGTGTCCGGTAGCTGCTTGCCTGGCTGACAATAAGCCATTGAAATTCTCAAGACCTCGCTCGGAAGAGAGTACGAAAGGCAACATTGTAACGCATTGCCTATTAATAATGAACAACCAGAACCCAACTGTGTTATTATAAAAAATATCGTAATGAAAATATTATCAGCCGATTCGAGATGTTTTTCTGACAAAAACGAATCTAAATTCGCTATAAATCGGAGAATAACGAAGAATAAATTAATTTTGAAAACTCTTATGGAAAACGGTTTCGGTAGCGAATCTTGCCTACTCTGGGACTGGACTATAATCGAGCGACGCCGTTCCACAGGGGAGGGGGGCTATTCCCTCCACCGACTCGGCCCCCTCTCTGACGTAACGTCGTCTGAGCTGCCTGCTCGACTGTTCAAAGCGTTTCACCGATTAGCGCGATCGATTCCCGGTTCGGCGAAGAGCACATTTTGCAACAACATTTAAACTGAAGAAGATTTTTAAGATATAGCCGGATCAGATGATCATAAGAGCCCCCAAACCTTTATATTTAGTTGCACCATGCTCAACAAAAAATTACGAAAAAATTCATGAATATTCTATCTAATATCATACACGACTGAGATTTTTTTTCATAATTTTTGGTCGCAAAATCGATTTTTAAACAAATCCGAAAGCATAAAATTGCCGATTTTATATCGAAGTTTTCAGTTGACCACATTTATGTTATTATGTTAGTTGTATCTCATCGTGATTATTAATGTGAATTTTTTACAGATCTAGATTATGCAAAAATGTTTAAGAAAATTGGATATGTCCAATCATTTGAAAAAAATGTACAGGGAAAAAGACTGATGTACTAGAAAGAACAAGAAAAAAGTATTTAACGAAAAAAAATCATTTGGTGCGGGATTCGACCCGGGACCAAAATATTCTCACAGTCGAAGACGTTACCGCCTGCGCCAAACGAAACTGATAAGAGTGTTCAATATAACACAATACACCTATAAAACTGTAAGAAGGTATTGAAACAATTGATTTCGATCTTTTTTTAATGACGATGCAATTAATAAAAATTTATAAAAAAATTAAGAACAATAGTTTCAATAACATCTAACTACTTAATTTTGGTAAAACTGGTATCTCTGAAACTTCAATTCGAAATGTGCACTTTCTTCAAATGATTGGGCACATTCAATTTTCTTAAACATGTTTGCATAATCTAGAAAATCTATAAAAAATTCATATTAATAATCACTATGAAACACAACTGGAAACTTCGACATAAAATCGGCAATTTTATGCTTTCAGATTTGTTTATAATTCGATTTTGCAACCAAAAATTATGAAAAAAATCTCAGTCACGTATGATATTAGATAGAATATTCATGAATTTTTTCGTAATTTTTTGTTGAGCATGGTGCGATTAAAAATTAATTTGGTTTGCAGGCACTTTTGACCATCTTATCCGGCTTTATCTTAAAAATCGACAAAAAAAATTATTTAAAAAGTATAGAACATATTTCAGCATACGACATTAAATCCGATTAAAAAAAAATTTCTTGGTCAAATTTCGCAGATCTTTTTTAATTTAAAAATTGTAGCGAACTGTGCCTTTCGCCGAACCGGGAATCGATTGCGGTTCAAGCGCTTGAAATTTTGGTGGGCCGTTCTGGCGGAGGAGTTCACCCCCCCCCCTCGTGCCACGTGGGACGGTGACCCATGATTCTTGCATCACGACTGGAGCCTGATCGAGCTCGATGAATGCGGTAGTGTTCGTACGTGTCGTACTATTGCGTTTATCGTTTATTTTCTCACTACAAACGCGCAAGAAATTAATACAACTACGGTCTGAGTCAGTAGTAAAATAGATTGACATATCGCAAAAAACGATCAACTACATAATTTTCGATTGATTAATTTTTAACTCTTTCGAATTTCACAATTAATATTTATTGATATTTTGCAAGATTCTTTAAAGGCAAAATTTATGTTGTTTAAATGAAACATACATGAAAATGTATAGTAAATTTCAATTTAATTCTTTTTTCAAATTCAGTTACAAAATACATTCAAAATGGATGCGTATTAATAGTGTTAAAAAATTATAGAAATGCGAATAATAATTATATGTATAAATAAAATGTATAAAATAAATGTATGCGTAAAGATATTCACGTTCAAGATTTATGAAAATTGTTTTTCTATAATTTGAAAACGTGGTATCTACATTTATTAATATTGTACTGATAAAGATAATTGCAGATATATAACATAATGACATCAAATAAAAAAGTATAATTTGAACATATAGTCGTAACATCAGATACATAACTCGACAATCAGATTTGATCATCCTTGTAGATCTAGTTCCACCATTTATCGCTCTACAGCCTAGAGGGCGTAAGAAAACCATTTGTTTACATGTGAGACAAGAAGCCCCATATGGTGATTGGTCTATTCCTATCCCTCGTCTGTGATTGGACACATTTATAGAATTTTAAAATCGCTGTATCTCCTAAACCGTGCGTCCTAGACAAAAAAATAACGAAATTTTTTAAAGACTTTATAGAAAGCATATCACCTCGGCACTATCCAATCCAATCTACGCGCAGTTTCTTTCAATTCCACGTCGACAGTCTTTCGACTTAGACGCCACCTGATGAGATTCAGCACAACTAAATTTTTGCTCTATGTTATCGATATTCTCAGATATCATGAATTCTGACGCTAGAAAGCCACGTGCAAAACGCCCCGTAACTTTTCTCCTTTATTTCGCAAGAGAATCAAGACAAAATATAGCTCAATTTGTAGCTGGAGATCTCCTCGAGTGCGCGGAACTCTCGATTTTGTCCTGAAAACCCATCCAATGGCATAAAAATGCTTGGATTCAACGGCATGCACATCGTCAATTTTTGGCCCAACTTCGAACGCTTATATTACCAAATATCTGCATAATCTCGGCATCTCCTGACCACCGCGCACTCGATTGAACCTTCCTCTTTCGAATAAGCCCTTTACAAGCGACAAAATATTCTTATAAGAGGACGAAAACTTGCGGGGCGTAAACCCATGTTTTGACGGTAATGTAGGGACTCTACCTTATCGCGAATTTGCCATCACCCTGCCCCTTAAATCACATTTCTTGGGTCAAACAATTATTTGTTTCAATGTAATAATGTTAAAAATGACTTAATATATACTTGCGGTAAAATCAACAAGTGTAACTTTCCTTCTAATAGCAGAAACGCCGAAAAAATTCGGTTTTTCTTGTTTTTGACAATGATGTCCCACAAAAAAATCTATAAAAAATTGATTACACTGCCTGTTATAATACTATATTGGGGAACTAAACAGTAGAATAGCATGTTTTCATATTTTTGAGAAACCTGTATTTTTCCGATATTTTGGGGTTTTTTTGATTAATATTTACGCCTATGCAATCGTCAGAACAGACAATACTTACGCCTATGAAACCGCTGAAACAAATAATAGTCATATAAATTCAATAGAATATTTATACTCATGCTTATTAATGTAAAGTAGAATAATCGATACTAAAAGCCTATGAGATCACTGCAACAAATGATACTTACGCCTATGGAACGCTGAAACAAATAATAGTTATGTAAATTCACTCGAATATTTAATAGTCATTATGAAAGTAAATAGAATAATTGATACTTACGCCCATGGATGGCTGAAACAAATAATATCCGCATTAATTTAACAAAGTAATTAACACTTACAGCTACGAAATTAGACACAATAAATAATACTTACCTCCATAAAGAATAATTAGAAACAATAATACTTACCATTATAAAACCAGTAGAATAAATCACACTTACCTCTATACAATCACTAGACATATACAAGGGAAACAAATAATAATTACAAACAATTAAATAAATAAAAATAATAGTCCAAATAGATAATTACTACAATTTAATAATAAATAAATAAATAACATTTAATGAATAATTCAAGGAATAACAACTACAATCGTCATGAATAAATAAATAAATAATATTTGCAGTTAAAATAAATAATAATCCTAGTTACAATTGAAATCCGATCAAATACAATAAATATTGACTAAATATTATCTGCAATCTCATTAAAATAATTAATATATACAATTTCAATAAATATTAATTACAAATAATTGCAACAATTACAATAAATAATATTTACAACCCAAATAAGTATTAATAATCATAACAATTAAAATAATTAATATATACAATTTTAATAAAATCCTAATTACAAATAATCATAATTAATGTATACAATTTAACTAAATACTAATTACAAAATAAAAGTAACGGTTAAAATAAATAAAATTTACAATTTGAATAGATATAATCACAAAATAATAGCAACGACTAAAATAAATAATATTTATATAATGTTTGATTCCTTATAAGGACCCGACAACAATGACAAAAACTCAGTTGTGTTGCTCTAAAAATAAAGATTGATTTTATTATGCGAAAAGGGGAGATATTTACAATATGTACATACTTAATGCTTACCTAAAAATAAAGAAACGACAATTAAAGTTTTTTATTGCGTTATCAGTTTCTTTTTATAACTCTACTTATTCCTATAAATCTACCCAGTCTCACTTCTCATTACATATATCTTCTCTACTGCCGTGAAGATAGTCATTGACCTATCAATACGGCGCGAAAGATTAAATTAAAGAAATACGTTTTCTTTACATCACCCCCCCTTAGGGGAGAAAATTTTCCAACAAACTTTTCGTTATGCAGATAATATTCTCTATCACATATTTCTACCCTGTTTCTTCCTCTGAGTTGTCTTCCTTGAATGTAGGGATTGGGATGAGTTTTGTTACGTGGAAAAGGTTGGATTCTGATTTCTTGTGACTTGTGTTTACCCTGTATATTGACTCGGAGATTTTCTCAACTATTTCGTACGGACCTATCCTGAGTTCATCCAGCTTCTTTCTGTTCATTTTGTTCCCATTTTCCACGAACACCATGTCTCCTACCTTGAAATGAATTTCTTTTCTGTTTTTATCAAAAAGTGATTTATTGTACTTGTGAGATTTTAGAGTATTTTCAAGAGCCTCTTCTTTTGCTGCTTCCCAATCTTTGTCTGCTTTTCCCCGTTTTAATTCATCCGGTAGGATTGTTACATCTATACCATATAGTAGGTACCTTGGTGCAAAGCCGGTGACTGTGTGTTCAGTGTCATTATATTTTTCGACACATTGCTGTGCTATTGTCGTCCAAGCTTTTTTATTATTTCTTTCGTTTATCTTACACCTGATTTTGTTAACTAGGGTCTGATTTAATCTTTCATTGAGACCATTTGAGAATGGTGCATTCACGGCCGTAAAAATTATTGGGATTGATTTTTCCTGTAGGAAATTTTTAAACTCTATTGAGTTTATACTCGGGTACTGGTCCGTGAGGAGCATACCGATATTTTCTGTGTCTGATATTTTTGTGACTAGTTTTATGAAATCATTTGCATTCTGCGTTTTTGATGTTCGAATAAATGCATATCTAGTAAAGTGATCTACTAGCAGATGCAAGTATTTCTTTGTCGATCTTGAACCACCGAAACCTCCAATTGTATCTACAGAGATTATTTCAAAAGCTTTCGTCGCTGGACCCAAGTGAGACATTAAGCCTAACTTATCTTGACCTCTGGTTTTATTTTTTTTGCAAATTTCACAGCTTCTGCAAATTTTCTTAATATTTTCCATCAGATTTTTAGCCGTGTAATATGGACTAACTTTCTTTTGCATTTGGTTTATACCAATGTGGCAAAAGTTCTCATGTACCTTCTTCATAAATTGGATGCTGAATTCTTCTGTTAACATTATTTTTTCTTTTTTTCTGACTTTTTAAAAAAAAACACTGTGTCTTTGAGCTAACTTATCCTTTCTGTTTTGGATTTCTGTATTATTCATTTGGTCTATTTTAATGTCCTGCAAAGTGATACAATTCACCACCTTGAGTTTTTCTTCCGCATTCTCATTTGATTCCAGTACTGGATTTCTGCTGAGACAGTCTGCTTCTAGGTTTTGTTTTCCAGGAGCGTATTTTATTTTAAAATCATACTGGGACAGATAATAAGTTAAATCACCCAGTTCTTCATCAGTCCTAGACTTAATATTCAAGTTTTCCAGGGGTTTGTGATCCGTGAAAACAGTGAAAGTCTTTCCTATCAACCAGTATTGCCAGTATCTGATGGCTTCTTTTATGGCTAAGCATTCTAAATATATGGCTTTTTTCTTTTTTTGGACTTCATTGAGTTTTTTTGAAAAGTAAGCCACTGGTTTCTCCTTCCCATCTGCTTGCGTTTGTTTCAAAATTGCACCTACACCTTCCAATGAAGCGTCTGTATAAATATGTATCGGTAGATCCTGGTCAAATATTTCTAGAACTGGTTGGCAGCATAACATCTTTTTTATTTTTTCAAATGCTTTTTGACATTCTTCAGACCAATCAAATTTTGTATTTTTTCTTAGCAATTTGTGAAGTGGATCTAAGATAATTGCGTTTTTCTCAATATACTCATGGTAAAAGTTTATCTTCCCTAAAAACTGTCTGATATTTTTTTGCGTTTTTGGAACTGGAAAATTTTGTATCGATATCAAATTATCTTTTATTGGTCTAATCGTATTATTGTGGATTATGTGCCCTAAATATTTTACTAATTCTGCTGCAAATGTGCACTTTGTGAATTTGAGCCTAAAACCTTCTTTCATTATTGCCTCCAATAATTGTTCTAAATGGCTAATGTGTTCTTCAAAGGTTTTAGAAAATATAAGTATGTCATCTATGTAATTAACTGTAAAATTAGTAAGTCTGTATTTTCTCAGTATGTTACTTAATATCCTTTGAAAGATTGCTGGTGATGTTTTCAGACCAAATGGTAAGCAAGTCCATTGGAAGTGGCCCTCTTGCGTTACAAACCCAGTTTTTCTTCTATCTTCAATTTTCAGTGGGATTGCCCAAAAAGCTGAGTTTATATCCAACGTTGTGAAGTATTTACAATTCCTTGTTTTTACTACCAAGTCTTCAATTAGCGGAAAGGGTTGTGCCTGAGGTACCACAATTTTGTTTAGATCCCTAAAGTCTATACATAACCTTGATTTTTTGTTTTCTTCTTTCTTAAATGCTAAAGTGACTGGAGCAGCAAAAGGACTGTAAGATTCTTCTATCAGCTTTTTATCAAGTAGTTTTGATATTTGACTCTCTATTTCTTTTTTATCTTCTACCGTACACTTGTAAGGTCTTTTACAGCAGTATTTATCTATTAATAAATCTATTCTAGCTTCATATCCATTTACAGTGCCAACGTCATATTTATCCTTTGCGAACACTGTTTTATATTTGTTAATTAGTCTATCTATTTCAGACTTTTGGTGTTGATTTAAATGCCCTGTTTTCATTTCAAAATCTTCTTCCTTAATGTGTTCATTAAAGTTTATTTGGTAAATCTCTGAACTTGTATCTTTTTCAATGTTTGTATTTGTAGAAATTTCTTCTATTTTATTAATCTTATTTCTAGTTGTAGAAGTTTCTTCTACTTTTACATTATCCTTTTTTTTTGTAGAAATTTCTTCTATTTTATTATAAACGCTGTTAGACTTTCCCAAATCTCTATTTTTCAAATCATATTTTTGTTTTATCGTTAAATTTTCATCTTGGGTTAGTCTAAATTGTTTTATCATATCTAAACCAATTAAAAATTCGTACTTAAAATCTTTACTATTAATTATATATATATCTACATTTTTCTCTATGTTAAAAATCTTTATTTTCAAGTTCGTCAAACCTTCTGTTTTCTTAACACCATTAATTGTGATTAAATTTGTATCGCTTGCATTATTTTCACCTTGAATAGTTAATAGTTTAGAATTTATCAATGAGACATTTGAACCTGAATCGTAAATTCCGTATAGCTCCTTTTTATTGTTTACAATTAGTTTGACCTTAATTAATGGTGTTATTATTCGTTTTTTGGGTTTATACCAACTAACTCAGCTTCAATCTCTGAGTTATTAACATGTTTTATCAAATTTCCTTGTGATCCATCTTTTGATTTAAACCAACATCTATCTTCAGGGTGGTAACGCGTGCCCTTATTTAATTTTTCACAGATTCCACATGCTTTTTGGCTTTTAGTATTATCATATGATTTTTGGTTAACGGGTTTTCTTTTAATGAAAGAATTACTTTTATTTACCATGTGTTCATATTTACCAATCTCATTATATAACTCTGTTGTATCTGTTATTGCTTCTCTATCAATTTTATTAAGAATGAACTGTGGTAAGCCTGTGGCCACAAGGTCAACTAATGTGCCTGTATCGATTGATCTTCTCATATCCAATAAAAGCTTTTCTTTCTTCATTGCATATTCCAAAATTGATCCTTCTTTGTCTTTGTAAGAGAGTGCATAAGTAGCTGCACTCCATCCTTTATTTGCAAATGAGTCACAAAACTTTTGTTTCCATACTGCCCATTCTGAGTCTAAGGTTAACTTTATAATCATGGAGCTATACCAATCCATGCAAGACTTATCCATAAATAGTCTCAGAATTTCAATTTTTTTCTCATCAGCTATTACTTTGAACCTTACACATTCTCTTTCAAAAAATTCCATCCATTGGCTTGCATTTGTATTTCTGTTGCTGAATTTTTCAATTACAAATTTGTCTGCTATATTTCTTAAATTGTATTATTCTTTCGATTCTGTGTTCTCCACTAGTTTTTCCAAAATCTTCTCCCAGGTACTTGTTTCACTTTGTTTGGCAGTTGCAGCTTGATTCTTATCATTCAATTCTTCTAAGTATTGATTTTCAAATTGTAGATTGTCTTCATCATCAATATATATTTTTTTCAAGTCACTGGTTATTTTTATCCAGACCTTTCTGACTTGATACCTTTTTTTAAGGCTATTTTTAATTTTTTTAAAAGTATCTGTGTTAGTTATTTCTTTGTGGTAAGTAAGTGATCTAAATTCCTCTGGTATTGCATATGATCTTTCATCTGGTGTGGAGATTGAGGTTATGCAGTACACGTTTGATTTTCCATCGCTGCTTGGTAGTAGAGAAAATTCGAATCGGAGTTTTTCCATTTTCTTTCTTCTTTTCCTTTGACTAAAATTGTCGTTTTATAATGTTTGATTCCTTATAAGGACCCGACAACAATGACAAAAACTCAGTTGTGTTGCTCTAAAAATAAAGATTGATTTTATTATGCGAAAAGGGGAGATATTTACAATATGTACATACTTAATGCTTACCTAAAAATAAAGAAACGACAATTAAAGTTTTTTATTGCGTTATCAGTTTCTTTTTATAACTCTACTTATTCCTATAAATCTACCCAGTCTCACTTCTCATTACATATATCTTCTCTACTGCCGTGAAGATAGTCATTGACCTATCAATACGGCGCGAAAGATTAAATTAAAGAAATACGTTTTCTTTACATTTATAACTTAAATAAATACATTACCACTAACAATTACAATGAATGATCTCATGAAAATAAGTTACGGTTACGCCAATGATTCCAAGTAAGGAACAATTACGCCGAAGATCTTATTACATAAGTAATTATTATATGCGATATTATAGGAATCAGTAACGGGAAACCGTAAATTCTGCGTCTGAAACATAGTAAATTATAAATAATTAATTATAAGTACACAACCATCGTAACGCAAACACGTTATCCTATAAGCGTGCGAATTCCGTATCTTCTCCATTCCTTAAATAATCAGAGCGGAAACTGCACTTCCGGTAGAAAAATTATTATTAAATTCGGAAATTAATTATAATTTATAAACTATAATTAATTTCCGTAGTAAAATAGCTTCGAGCATGATTGGAAATTTGAAATGATAAACCATACGAATATTTGATAATTACGCCAATGACATTCCTTAGCGCACGACGAACAAAGACATTCCTTAGCACCTCGGCGATCTTTGTCACTCATCCAGCTCTTCAGTCAGTCTCGTTTCAGCTCTCGTACCGGCCGCGTCGTGTGGTGCAGTGCGTGTGTGAACAGTGCCAGTTTCGTTCGCTGTTTCCTATTTCCTATTTCTAATTCAATTTCCAATTCTATTTCATTTTACTATTTTCTCGCGTATTATTTCCATTATTCTCCTTATTATTATTCCTATTTCCTATTTCTAATCCAAATTCTAATTCTATTCCATTCACTATTGTCTATTTCTAATTCAATTTCCATATTCCAGTCCATTTATTATTTCTTAGCGTACTATTTCGATTATTCCTGTCGTTCTCTCGTTATTATTATTATTAATATTATTATATTATCCTTATACTAATTTCTTGCGGTTTATATTACCATTATTATTAGTTATTTCTTATATTATCTCGCCAATTATACGCTACTTCTTTCCTATATTTATCGTTATTACCATCCTTAATTCCTTAATATTAATTATCACCGTTTCTCTAATTTTAAATCGTTTTATAAATCCTTCTCCGTCTCGCTCCATCGTGCACGTGTATATAAAGTCAGTCCCATAAGTATTCATACCCCTATTGCTTGAAAAACAAATTTGTTGAAATCAAATGATGCAGGTAAGATTTTGCAATAACTCTTTTGTTACGAATGAACATATATATAAACTTTACTTGTACAAACTTTTAACAAAATTGGGTTATTGATAACAAAAATATATCAATTTTAATCTACATTGTACATAATAACAGTCCATAAAAGTATTCGTACCGGTATACGTCTTATAAGAAAGATCGCATATTATAATAACTTATTATTTTTTTAGTATTTCGTCAGTCCACTGTTGTACTTAATTATTTCAATTAATCTAGTTTCCATACTTATTATTAATTTTTCAGTGGTGCTTTGTTCAATACGATTCCAAACTTCCAGAATTTTTTCTTTTAGTATTTGTTTATTTGAAATTTCATGTTTGCGTAGTCTTTTCTCTATTTCTGCCCACAAATTTCCCATGGGATTCACATCCGGACTCTGAGGTGGTGTGGACAAAAGATGAGGAATGTGATAAAGTATCCACTCACGAACTATTTGAAACAGTATGCTTTGGGTCGTTGTCACGTTGAAAGTAATAATCGTCTTGCATACCCAGTTTAACTGCACTTTCTTGCAGATTTTGTTCAAGAATACTTTTATATTTATATTTATTCATAAGTCCATAAATGAATACAAGATTACCCACTCTGGATGCTGCCATGCAGCTCTGAATGTTTCACAGTCGGTCGTAGATTTTTTAATTCTAGTTCTTTGTTGAGTTTTCTCCAAACTTTTCCTGTTCCGTCACATCCAAAAATATTAAACTTGGATTCATCAGAGAAAATAACTTTTTGCCAAAAGGTATTACTCTTATTTATGTATTCTTTCGTAAATGCTAATCTCTTTGCTCTGTTAATCTTATTAACCCTTTCACAGTGTGGTAAAATTACGAATTCTGGTCCAAAAAATGTCTATTTTTTTCATGTTTGGAAATACTTTGGCATGTAATAAAAAATGTAAAAAAATGTGTTTAATTATTGTCAATTGTGTTGGTTCTGTCTTGCATTCTCTGATGAAGTTGAACTGTCATCGGTTGAGACCGGATTATCACCATCACTGGCATTTATGATTGACGAGTTACTACTATTACTACTATCTATGTTGGATAACAAAATACAATTTTATATAATTCACAAAAACGATTTTTAGAACTGATGAAGCACTAAACTCTGGTGCGAAGGATTGTGTGATCGGTTTTAAAGCCGACGGCATACTGAATTCAAAACTAAACCACGTCTCCTTCTTCAGTTAAAATAATCTTAGAAAACAGAGGAAGCAAAGAATCTAGCCATAGTCTTAGATATCTTTGGTAGACTAAACAGTTTGAACGCCTTACCCTGCCATTTGGTACTTGACTCTCTGCCCGTGACTGTCTCGGAATAAACCGTTTGGTACTTGACGCTCTGCCTGTGACTGTCACGGGATGCACTGTGAAAAGGTTAATGAAGGGCTTTTTTCAGATCTTAATATTCTGCGACAAGTTTCAGCAGAAACTGTTTTATTAAACATGTTGTTGCACATTGTGACTAACTAGGGGCAATTCTTGGATTTTTTTGCACTTGACGTATTAAAGTCTTTCCTTCCCGAGCAGTTAAAATCTTTGGTTTAATTATGTATTGGATAGTAGATTTACTTCTGCCAATAAGTTTTGCTATCTCAACGTAACTTTTGCCCTCTTAGTGCAATTTAAAAATTATTTTACGCTCTTCTACAGTAGTCTCGGCCTTCTTTCGACTCATTTTCGATTATCAATGTTATTTCGACAAAGTTTTGTCTAAGGCTAAGTAACTGAAACTCAATTATTCGACTATGACCTCTGGCAATCAATGTTTATAAGAAAGTGAAACAATGTTTATAAGCAAAATAAACTAAACTCTGTCAAGCATGGTACGAATACTTTTGTGGTATGTTATTATGTATTATGTAGATGAAAATTAATATAATTTTATCAATAATTCAATTTTGTTAAAATTTTGTATACATATAGTTTATGCATCTGTTTATTCGTAACAAAAAACTTACTGCAGAGTCTTACATGTATCACTTGATATCAGCAAATTTCTCTTATATGCAACAAGGGTACGAATACTTATGAGACTGACTGAATTATCGCGATACCTGAGATTCAACTCTGCGTTCTTATGAAATACATAATGGTAATAATGATACTTCTTCCATAACTTAATTAATCTTTATTTGCATTAAATTTTTTAATAATTCATGGTACGCGTGAAGAATTTAAAAGACAACATTTCTGGCATTCTGACAAATTTGTTCCTCCGAATAAACTTGTATATGTATCGATAACATCATTAAAATATCCTTACAAAGTTATATACACCTAGAAGGTATGAAAATAAGATAAATTATGACAATTTTTTACATTTTGTGCTGTTTTTATTCACTGTGATATAACTTACTTGTTATAATATACAGTGTCCTAGACCACCCGTCTACCCCTATTAAAATGGTGGACAGTGAATTTTTTTGAAAATTAGAAAAATATTCTAACTAATTCGAGTATGCTCTATCGAATGGTGATAGTTGCAATTTTAACTAGGATTTTCAAACCGGAAGTCGTTTTTTTTTAAATGGAACCTGGTACTTTTTATTGCATATTCAAATTGGACGCAAAAAAATCTAAAATTTTTGTCTCAGACGTTTTTCTCGAAAATGCCTTCATTGGACGGAAAATGAATTCTAATGTATGAATTCACATTTTTCAAATTAAGGATGTAATTTTTAACAATGAATTTGCACACATTACAAGACAAATAGTAAAGAACAATATCTTCTCTTAACTAAATTAATAAAGAAATTAATAGAAATAAACTATGGAAATAAACAAAAGAGCAACAAGGATTAATTTTGGAAATAAACAGGAAATAATTAGGTATGTAATATTGGTTTAATTTAACTTTTAATCAACATTTAATTGGTTTAATTGTTTAACTTTGAAAAACGATTGTAAATGGAAAAGTGTTTAACGTTGGTGTTCAAATGGGCCACCATTCTGCGTAATACAAAGGTTTATCCTATTTTGGAAGGAATCGACAGCACGAAGAATTTCATCAGCATTTAATATCTGTATATCTTGTTATATTATATAAACATAATATATAAACATTGTCACGTTGCTCGGGTTTTCCTGCCCGTCGGGCGGGAGAAAATCCGGACGACACCGGGTTTCTATGGGCCTGGAGGCCGGGCCACGCGTCGGTCGCGCAATACGTGGTCCACCCGGGACAAACGACTCGTCGTGGGCTTGGTATTCGCAAAATTTATCAAGGAACTGGTCCTTCGAACGGGCGCCAGGCACAGGGAGGTGCCACGCGAAACTTCACGGGTTTTCCGAGACGCGAAACGTTATTCCGAGCCCACGAGAGCCGCGCGATTTCCTGGATAGTTTACCCGGGGCCAGGATTCTTGACGAAGGGAGTGCGGGACGTTCCCCGCGGCGGGAAGGTTTCTCACAATGACTCGAATGCGAATTAGGGCTCTAACAGACATTTATTCGTCTTAGATCTTTTACATGACCGCTGGGGGATAACCCGGCAGCAATTCGAATAGCAGCCCGCGCGAGAACAATATTATAACGACGGATGTTCGGCCGTTCGCGCTTATTTCGCCCGAGTCTCAATTAATCGCGTCGAGCATGGCCGCGGACTTACGGCGTCGATGACTAGGTTTTCGGACGTGTATCGACCATGCTCAGTTGGAATACGCGAATTGGATTCTACACGCGACTATGACCGTTGACACGAGCCGGAAACGGCGATATCGTACCGTCGCGTTGTCCCACCGTGGGCAGTCTCGAGGTTCGCTAATTTATTTGGGATTTCTCCCCGCAAAAATCGTCGGCGTACGGATCCCCCGCGAATGCGCAACTTCGCGTTACAACCCAACCCGTACGCCTAACGACCGACGATCCCGTGCCTTACACGAAATACAATCGAACGCGACTTTCCGGCAACAAAGGAATTCGTCGTCACGACGCGAATCGCAGTCGTTCACCAAAACGTTGCCGAGCCGACACGAAATGAAAAATCACAAAGCCTTTAAGAGAGAAAGCCTGATCGGCACTTACCAATCGGCACAACTCCGTTCGACAGTTTCCGGCAGCAACTCTATCAGTCTTAACGGGATGGTATTTTTACAATTTACTCGATATTAGGCAATCGTTAAATGACTACGACTCTCGAAGGTTTTCGGCACAGATGCAGAGGCGTCCCTCACTTTCCTATTTTTCCCTGCCCCCGCGAGACGCTCGGACCTATCGCTATTTTCGGCGCGGCAGGACCGCGCCCGGCGGTCCGGGGGCCCAGACGTTTGGTAATCGGCACCGATGGTGGTTGCTGATTGGCCGCTTGTCCCGCGGCGGAAGATCCCGGGCCAATCCCGCGTCGCACATATTTCTTCTGGCGGGTGAGGCAGCCGCGAGGTGGAGATGTTGGTCTACTCCGGTGTAATTCCCTCGTCGGCTCCTCCAGGTTGGTTAACCCGGGCTCGGCTTCTCCCTCGTTGTCTTAGCTAGCGGGATATTCTCTGGATGGTCCTGGAAGCGTTCCTCCTCGCGGTTTCTCGCTTCCGGCGGCGTAGGGAAAAGAAATCCGGGGGGACCCGGATACGATCCTGGAATTCGCGTCGCGACAAGTGGCGCGGCGTTTAAAACGCATCATTTCTCTACCCTTCGTCATTTGAGACCGTTTCTGGGAGAGCGCTCGCGAGTGCCGATGTCGCATTGGTTAAGATCAGAGAGGGTCCCGGGCCTACGCCGCACAGTGGGCAAAAACGGCCTATTTCGATTCAAAATCAAAGAACTTTCGATAGGAATGAGGTAGAGCGATGAATTTTTTTTAAATGAAAGCTGAAACTTTGTAGAATATGGCAAAAATAGGGAGATTACGGTACGAACGTTTGTTAACCTTGAGAAAATTCGTTAAAGTTGCACAATTTCAAGAAAATTTTGTTTTTGTGGCTAATACGCGCGGAAAATTTTTTTTTAACATGCTGTATATCATTTCCCATAGATTTTTTCACGCTGATTTCAAATCTGTTTTCAAACTGTTTTCAAACCCATCCGGAAGGGAGTGTCTGCTCCACTTTCGTTAGCTGGCAGGTCGCACAGCGTCTTATGTATTCGACTGCCGTTCGGTACATTCCGGGCCAGTAGTAGCGTGTTGCGACACGATGGTATGTTTTTTCGACCCCTAAATGCCCCGCTTGCGGGCTATCATGTGCCTCCTGCAGGATCTCGGTCCTGCGCTCTTCGGGGACCACCAACTTCCATTCGTCCCCGTCCTGCCCTAATGTTTCGGCTATCAAAGGGTCCGTTCTACGACAAAATAGTTCCCCGCCTCGAATGGACCAGTCCTTAAATCTTTCCGGGTTTGCCTCTACTTCCGCGAATTTCCCCTCGTACCACCTCGCGCGTACTGCGACAGCTATTGGAACATCCCCCCCGTGACACCCCCCTCCCCTAAAAAACGCGCGAGAGTGCATCCGGCACCTTATTTAGGGTTCCTTGCCTATATTTTACTTCGAAATCATATTCTAATAATTGCAAAGCCCATCGCGCTAGCCAACCTGACGGATTTTGCAGTTTTCTCAACCAACGTAAGCTATTGTGATCTGTTATTACGGTAAACCGGTAATCTTCTAGATATGCCCGAAATTTCTGCACAGCCCAGACTATTGCCAGACATTCTAACTCTGTGGCGGAATATTTTCGTTCCGGCAGTGTTAGAACTCTATTGGCGAACGCGATTACTTTCTCGACACCCTCTACCTCCTGTGTTAAAACGGCACCTAATCCTACCGTACTCGCATCCGTTTGTAGGATGAATGGGGATTCGAAGTCAGGACACGAGAGGGTTGGCGCGGTTGCAATCGCTTCCCGTAGGGTCTCGAAGGCGGATTGTTGACCGTCCTCCCATTCCCGATTTTTCCGCAGCAAGTTATTAAGCGGTTCGGCATGTGTGGCGAACCCTGGAATGAACCTCCTATACCAGGAGGCCATACCCAAGAATCGCCGCAATTGTTTAATGTTCTTCGGGACGGGGTACGATAATATCGGTTGTATTTTCTCCGCGTCAACCTTCAACCCTTTGTGGTTGACCACGAATCCTAAATAGCGGACTTCTTGCCGGCAAAACTCACATTTATCCTGATTGATGGTTAATCCAGCCTTTTTGATACGATTAAGTACGCGTTCCAACCATTCTAGATGTTCTTTGAATGTTTTGGTCATGATGATCATCTAAATACGCGAACGCGTGGGGTTCCATTTCTGGCCCTATTAATCTATCTAGTAACCGTTGAAAGGTGGCTGGTGCTCCCGTGAGCCCGTACGGCATGCGGCGGAATTGGTATAGGCCCTTCCCCGGTACCGTGAAGGCCGTGATTTCGCGACTTTCCGGTTCCAATGGTATTTGGAAATAGGCTTGACTGAGGTCGAGTGTCGAGATGTACTTCGCTGCTCGCAGCTTGTCTAATATTTGCGTCATGAGCGGCAGCGGGTATGCATCTTTTCTCGAGACTTCATTTACCTTTCTAAAGTCTAGACAAAATCTATACTTCAAACTTTGGGTTTCTTAACCATAACTATTGGACTTGACCAGCCACTGTTTGACGGTTCTATTATGCCGTCCGCTAATAAGGTATCTACTTCCTCATACATTGCCTCCTGCACTTTCGGAGACACGGCATAATAGCGTTGTTTTATCGGTGGATGCCCGTCCACGTCTATTTTGTGGCTGATCAAGTCGGTTATACCCGTTTTATTTTTGAATTCCGGCAGCGATGTCTCGAGAAATTTCTGCAATAGCTCTATCTGTTTTTGATCTAATATCTGCAATCCGCAGCATACGGCAGAGTGGGGGGTGTCTACGAAGGGGAATTTTCATTCCGCATTATCGGCAAAGTACCATACGGATCGGTGGTATTCCGCGACGATTCCGAATGACGCGATGGCATCGGTCCCTAATAATATCGGAGTTACCCAATTGTCCAATACGCGTGCTGTAACCCGGCATTCTCTATCTTTTATTCGTAATTTAAAATGCGCTCTGTCCGTAGCGCGATCTACGGCACCCGTGACTAATAGATGATAACATGGTTTATCCGTGGTTTCCAACGCGATTTTACCGGCAGCAGTTTGCGTGACCACGTCACGGCTTACAAACGTTACCGTAGAACCCGAATCTACTAAGGCGCGAACCGGTAGCTTACCAATTTTTGCTGTTATCTTTAAAAGAGGCGTAATTTTTGCGCGATTGATTACCGCTACGCGGGCCGATATTAATTCTGGCGAAGTCTCTCCGGCCCCTCCGAACGACTTCTCCCCCCGTTTCCCGATTGTTTATTACATTTCCGGAATCTCTTTAAAGTTACCCCTGTAACCGTTTATTTTTACTCCTTGCCGATCGTATCCCCTATCCACTCACGTGCGAGAGGAGATCGTCGCAACACACATGCACGTTGTCGATTTCTCGGGAACAGCGCATGTGTGACGGCTCATGCAAGGCTCAATGCGTCCAGTCAACCCTGAGGAGTGCACCTGAGGTCACCTTGAAGTGGGCTCAGGCGCTCGCCGGTATTGAGGAGACGATTTCGTCCGCACTTATCCTACTGTCGCAACGCTTCCGTGCGGCCGAGGTTGCCGTAACACACCTGCAGTCTGCCGAATACTCGGGTGTACGCACGTATGACGGCACGTACAAGGCTTCGTCCACCCAGCCAACCCTGAGGATCACACCCGTCGTCACTATCCAGTGGGTTCGGGTGTTTTCCGGTATTGGTGAAGTGAATTAAGCTGCACGAAACCTGTGACCGACTGGTCGCTCACCGTGCGTGACCGGCAAGGGTCACACTGCTAGAAATCAAGAGACGGTTACCACCCTCGGATAGCTCGGTTCGTGCCTGGGAGATAGAGAGGTTCTATCTACGTGTAAATCAGTCGGAGATGATGTAGGAGGTAGAATGAAAATATATTGTATCCTTTTATCTGTACAATTGTCTGTGTGTTCGCGTGACGGAATACTATTTTAAATTTTATAACGTTACTTTTCGTTAGAATGAAAATATATACTATCCTTTCGATCTGTACAATTTTGTGTGTTCGCGTGATGCAATATTATTGTGGGGTGTAAATAAATATGTTAGCATTAGGATACGAGCGTCTAGGTTTAAGTACTTTATAGCCTGATCATTTGGGACACAGATGGTTCGCAGGCGAGCGGCGATGGCCTGCAGAACCGTGTCCCAAACCGTCGCGGAAAAACCGTTGGGTTTATTACTTACTCAGGTATATCGCTGGAGAGAAGGAAAAGAACGATGGGCACCGAGACCCTTCATGAAGGGAAAACGCGTAGAGTGGTTCCGAAAGTCAAAGCGAGCAGATCGAACTGCACAGTGTAGAACAGCGTGGTACAGAGTAGAACAGCGTGGCACCAAGTAGGCTTGTTTGATATAGTTTAGTTTAGTTTAGCTAAGTTTAGCTTAGTACCTTTAGTTCTATATAAACTATAGTTTTCCTTGTTCATCTTACATACGATCTTGATTTTCATCTAAACCTTCCAATCCCACATTATTTTAATTCTGTTGCGGGATTGAGTGAGGTATTTCTCGCGGTCTGGATCTATCCCAGTCTGTGGGACTGCGTTCGAGGCGGTGTGGGAAGGAGAGTGAACAAGATGAGGTTGCACTGGCGAACACGTGGTGTCCTTGTTTTTATTCCGCACTTAAAACGATACACCTTATTGAATAGTTGTGTAACCGGGGAATAAGAGCGGTGGATTTCGAGAAACCGGGTTTGAATACGGCGAAGTTTAAACGGCGGTTCACGTGCGTGGCACAAGGCAAAAAAAAACAAAAGAGTCGATGGTCGCACGTGATCGCTATAGAAGCGATAGACAGAGTGAGAGCGTGACGAGCGCGCTACTACACGACGCCCGTCTCGCGGGGGGCGAGAGAGGGGTTTTGTTTTCTTATGTGCTCTCGCATTGTCTTGTGAGGTGACAAGGCGCGTACACGGGTAAATATACAATTCGCGTTATCGCTCTCGCGGCGACCGATCCGCTGATCGGCGCGCAGTTCAAATCTGAACACACCGGCCCCTCCGTTGAATGTTGTCATTCAACGAAAGGGACCGGCGAGGGACGGCGCGAAGCAAAAACTAAATGTTAGATGGGATGCGACGGCATCACAGCGCGATCGACCGGTTTAACCTAAGCTTTAAAACTACTCTTAACCTAAGATTTACAACTACGGGTATTTACATTATGTACAGGGTGTCCCGGTTAAGTGAGTACAGCAGGATATCTCGGAAGGAGTTGTAGTTATTAAAAATGTGTTCGTACAAAAGTTGTTTGGTAGGACGGGCTACATCATGTAGTAATAATTGTTTTCTTGTGGGTGGAGTAGTAGAGGAGATCTGAAGGTCAAACTAATTTTCTTAAATGGAATGCTATATTTTTTTCTTCAGAAAGTAACAGCTGGCACTAAGACAAATCCAAAGAGGTGCTATAATGTAGTATTCTGAGTTCGATAAAGGTAAATTGTTAGCTTATGTTTACGTTGTGCATCGGCTGACGGCAGACAGCTAGCAACCGCTGCTGAGCAGCGTCGAATGCGTCGATATCGAGTTACTGCGATAAGACCCAATATTGTAAACAAAGTTCGAATTTATTTCCCACGTGCTGTTTTCATTAGTTCTATCAGGGTCGACAAATTAGTTTGAGAAGTGCATTCAGTGAGTGAAGAAGTCAAAGTATCAGACATTTTAATTCATAGTTATTATTTTTGTTTCATTATTGTACTGTTCTGTTTAGTTCTTTTAGTGTACTACTTCAGTTCAGTTCTTTTAGTGCGACTGTTTTGTTTAATCTTTTCAGTGTGTTGTGTGATTATTTAATACATTCAAATGTCTCTAACTGTTAAACAGAAGGTAGAATTAGTTCTTCTACGGGGTGATGGATACCAATCATACAGACAAGTCAGTAGTGAATTCCATAAACGGCATCCGGATACACCAAAGCTGTCAGCATCAGTTATCCGAAAAGTTGTTGAGTTATTTAAGAACACTGGAAGTGTTGTACAAGGGAGATATCGACGTTCTTTGTGGACTGAAGACAATGAAGTTAACGTTTTGGCCGCTTTCAACACGTATCCTCGAACATCCATTCGTAGCGTTTCAGCCAATTGTGGACTCTCAAAAACGACTGTTCATAAAATTCTTAAGAAGCATAACTTGAAAGCTTACAAGGCAACGGACGTGCAACAAATTTTTCCTCGCGATATTGGACCACGAATAGAATTTTCGTTATGGATTTTCGATAAAACTGCATATGATCGAAATTTTATTCGGAATTTGATGATAACGGATGAAAGCATTTTTTATACTAACGGTGTAATTTGCCATCAGAATTCAAGGATGTGGTCAGCTAAAAATCCGCATTGGATTAAACAATGCAACATTCAATATCGAAAATCTGTTATGGTGTGGTGCGGTATCCATAATCGCAAAATAATTGGACCCTACTTTTTTGAAGGGAACGTAAATGCAGCATCGTATTTAAGATTTCTCGAAACAGAATTATCTGATACTTTGGATGAAATGCCAATAATACAAAGACAAAATCTTTGGTTTCAACAAGATGGAGCTCCTGCCCATTATGCTATAGCAGTTCGTAACTGGCTAAATATTAAATTCGAAAATAAATGGATTGGACGTGGCGGACCAATTGCATGGCCTCCAAGGTCGCCAGATCTTTCTCCGTGTGATTTTTTTCTGTGGGGCTATTTAAAACAAATAGTCTTTCAGACACCAGTAGAAAACGTAAATGATTTACAAACAAGAATTACGACCGCATGCAGATCAATATCAGAGGAAATGTTAAAAAGTGTTGAGAAACAATTTTTAAAAAGATTACAAATATGTATTTCCAATGATGGTGAACATGTAGAAGGATAAAAAATTATTTAACTAGTAAGTGAAAATTGCAATTGATACTTTATGGCTTTAGCAATAATCTTCAATCTCTGTTTATAATATCATAATTGCAGTAACTGGATATCGACGCATTCGACGCTGCTCAGCAGCGGTTGCTAGCTGTCTGCCGTCAGCCGATGCACAACGTAAACATAAGCTAACAATTTACCTTTATCGAACTCAGAATACTACATTATAGCACCTCTTTGGATTTGTCTTAGTGCCAGCTGTTACTTTCTGAAGAAAAAAATATAGCATTCCATTTAAGAAAATTAGTTTGACCTTCAGATCTCCTCTACTACTCCACCCACAAGAAAACAATTATTACTACATGATGTAGCCCGTCCTACCAAACAACTTTTGTACAAACACATTTTTAATAACTGCAACTCCTTCCGAGATATCCTGCTGTACTCACTTAACCGGGACACCCTGTACAATTAAGGTGTCTCGGTCGACACTTCGGCTGGGACTGACCCCTTTTTTTTTTGACTGCGGAGAATGGAGGGAGTGGTCGTGAATTCGGTGCCCGGTATTATAAGGGCAGGTAGCGACGTCCTCAGTCGGCGAGTCGTCGTCGAAGACTCCGTGAGGGAACAAGCGGATGGTGTTTGATTGGTCTTCAGTCATCACGGAGCCGCATCTGAATCGAAAGATCTGCCCTTTTCCTCATCCTCGTTGATGGCGACTGGTAAGAAGCAAACCTTTGCGATCGGGCGTTTATATTCGGAGTTGCTGGTTCTGACTGTGACGACTCGAGTGAGGCCGTCTTCTCCAGGATGACAGGCCGTAATGCGTCCGAGGTTCCATCTGCTTGGCGGCATGGCATCGTTCCGGAGGAGAACAATTTGCCCCACTTTGGCGAGATTTTGGATTGTTCTCCACTTTGGCCTCTGATGGAGCGTATGGATGTAGTCGTTGGACCACGCTTTCCATATGTGTTCCGTAATCTGTTGAACCAGTTGCCACCGCGACAGTCGGTTTTCCTTGAGATGCACCACGCTTGGTTGCGGTTCCGCGACAATAGGAGTTCCAATTAAAAAGTGACCTGGTGTGAGGACTCGATAGTCGTCAAGGTTGTCGGAAACGGCGGAAATTGGTCTTGAATTGAGGCAAGCTTCGACTCGACACAACAACGTCGTCATTTCTTCCGACGTGAGGGTGTGGGAGCCGATGCAGCGTTTGATATGGTACTTTACGCTCTTAACTGCAGCTTCCCACAACCCGCCGAAATGAGGTGCTGACGGGGGAAGAAAGTGCCATTGTATTCCACTAACGGCGGTGGCGTTAACAAATTCTCCGCTTTGCACGGCGAGTTTAATCGCGTCGGCGAGTTCGCGTTGTGCACCACGGAAGGTGGTGCCGTTGTCGGAGTACATGGCTCGTGGCCGCCCGCGACGCGAAACAAATCTGTGATACGCAGCGACGAATGCACTAGCCGAATAGTCGTTGACGAGTTCGATATGAACGGCTTTGACAGCCATGCAAACAAAAACGGCGATATATGCTTTGTGCGTTTTGTGGCCTCGACCGGGTGCGGTACGAACTGAAATTGGCCCTGCGTAGTCGACCCCGGTGTTTGTGAAGGCCCGACTTTCAGGAGTGACTCTCTCTGTCGGAAGATCTCCCATGAGTTCGGTTGGTATTGCAGCCCTCTCTCTGGTGCAAGGAACACATTTATAAAGTACCGAGCGGACCGTGGTTCTCGCTCTGACGAGCCAGTACTCTCTCCGTAATACGGAGAGTGTTAGTTGTGGTCCCCCATGGAGTGTTTGGATGTGAGTATGGCGAATTATTAACGTTAACAATTTATGAGAACGCAGAATAATTGGAGTTTTTCCTTCAGGGGGGAGCGAGGAATTTCTCAATCTCCCTCTTGCTCGCATGAGCCCATCGGAATCTAGAAATGGCATCAACGAGGCGATCGCACTGTTCATCGACACTGGGCTTTTGCTCGTGAGCCGGGAAATTTCGGACGGAAATGTCTCGGCCTGCATGGTTTTCAGCCAGAAGATTTTGGCCTTCAAGATTTCTTCTGGGAGCAGGACGAGCGGATATTGGCGTGAAGGACTTTGGTGAGGATCACGACCATGATTTCGAGCGGTTACCACGAACTTTATCACGTACGCGGTTACGCGAAGGAGCTTCGGCCACGACGAGTAGCGGTCTGCCAGATCCCAACGTTCTATTGCCGCGCTGGTGCACGACGGTATCGTCGACCGTTCTTCACGACAGATCTCGGGGGGGATCGAAAGTATTGTATTGGGCCACGTTGATTCCGTATTGCTTAACCACCCTGGGCCGGTCCACCACAATGAATGGTTTACTAGTTCCTTTGGAAAGAGTCCGCGTGATGCGCAATCCGCGGGATTATCCTCGGTTGGGACGTGACGCCACGACGCGTCGGGCAGTGCGTCGAGAATCTTCGTTACGCGGTTCGCGATGAATGTTTTCAGCTGGTTCGGTGATTTTTAAAGCCACCATAGCGTAATGTTCGAATCGCTCCAGCAGAAGACAGTGAAGCGATGCATCTGAACCGCGTTTTGAACTTTACGGAGAAGTTTGGCGAGCAACAGTGCTGCTGACAGTTCGAGTCGCGGGACTGAAATTGTTTTTATGGGCGCGACTCGAGTCTTCGCGGTGATGATTCGGATGTAGACGGTGCCGTCATCCTTGATGCTTCGTTGATACACAACCGCGGCGTACGCCCTGGTTGATGCGTCGGCGAAGCCGTGCAACTCGCGACGGACTATATTACCAGAGGCGAGCTTACGCGGGATTGACAGCTGGTTCACGTATGGGAGCTGTGCACAGTAGGCACTCCATTTAGTGAAAACTTCGCTTGGGACATCGTCATCCCAATCACAGCGCGTTTGCCACAGTTGCTGCATTAGGACTTTGGCGGTAACTACGATCGGAGCGATCCACCCCAACGGATCGAAGAGCTTCGCGATCGCGGATAGGATTGCTCGTTTTGTCCGCGGCGGATTTTGAATCGCGATGGATTTTATTTGAAAATTATCCTGGCGGGGGTTCCACGCGATGCCAAGGACTTGTAACGAGCACGGTTTTCCGCGGCTCGTTGCAACGGACGGCACTCGCGGCCGGATTGAGCTCGTCGCGCCAGGGTTCTCAGGATACGCGAGTGGCAAAGGGCGAGGCGGCGAAATGATACGAGGCAGGTTATGTTTTCCGGCTACGGTTCTCTGTTCGGTGTTCGGATCGTGTTATCGCGGCGCGCGGTATCGGGGCGCGTTATCGCGGCGTGCGGTGTTCGGGCAGTGTTATCGCGGCGCGTGGTCCCAGGGTCGCGGTTCATCGTGTCGGCAATCGGGCAACGGCGGTTCGCCCACGCGGAATGTGATTTCGGGTCGCAAATGGCCACGGCGGCGTGCCATCGAAGAATTAACGGGGCTAGGGGTGGTCACTGCTGTGTACCGGGATACGGTGAACGGGACGGGGATGGTCACGGCTGTGTACCGGGAGACGGTGAACGGAACGGGAAATGGCCACCGCTGTGTGGCAGGATACGGTGAACGGAACGGGGATGGTCACGGCTGTGTACCGGGAGATGGTTAGCGGAACGGGAAATGGCCACGGATGTGTGCCATCGCGGGATTAGTGAAACGGGAATTGGCCACCACGGTGTGCCAGGATACGGAGAGAAAACGGTGTGGTATCTGGCTACTTACTTGAAAAGGTACCGTAGCGACGTGTACGTGTGTATGTGTATGTGTACTTTCTGTTCGTAGCGCGACGGTTAGCGAATGAAACAGATCCGTGCCTGCTCGGGGGTCCCGTTTATGCCCTAGTCGCTCTAGGGCAAGGGGCTCGGCGCGGGGTGGTTCGCGGCGGAAGTTCCGGTGACGTCTCACATCCGAGACGCTAGTTTCGGGGGCAATGGCGGTTTCCGTTTCCCGCCAGAGCCGGTTTCTAGACGCGGGGGCGCGAAGCTCGGGGATCGGTGTCGTTCGGGGTTCGTCGGCTATGTTCGGGGGTGGTCGCGGCGGCGCGAGACCGTTCGTAACAGGCCTGGCGAATCCAGGTCTGTTACACCCCCCCCCCTTTCGTCACGGCGCGAGAGAACCGTAAGCCCATTTATTTCTAACAAACCAAAAATATTATATTTCCATCTGTGTAACAATATAATACTGGGATGCTTCAGTCAGTGTCGGCGCGGCTGTGCCATTGCACAATAGAATACAAAAAGAAAAAGAAAAAGGGCCTAGCCGGATAAGATAGTCAAAAATGCCCTTGAACCGAATTTTATCGACGAAGTGCCATTCGATAGAGCACCAAAAAAAAAGCATTCTGTGAAAAATTTCAACCCTGTATCTCGATCGGGAGGGTAGTTATGGGGTAAAATCGAAAAATCAGTTTTTGGCCTATTTTCCCTAGTTAATGACGTTTAGAAATTCTGAGAAAAATCTGACACATGTCAAGAACCCTAATACATACTTTGAAATTGGTTTCAGATTTTTAAAGTGAAAATCCTGCTTGTAAAAAATCAAAAACCTCAAAAAAATCGAAAAAATGCAGATTTCACATGGAAGTTCTAGGGTGACAACATTTATATTTTTACAATAGCAGTATATTGTCATAAGTATTGTTCATGACTTTTTTCAGATTTTTTGGTTTGGTGCGTCGTTGTTAAAAAAAATAAAAACTGCTTTGTTCGACGTTTTTTCCGCGAAGAACTAAGCTAACCTTAAAATTATTACGTTCTATTTATTCTGTAAGTCTATAAGGCACTGATAAACCTTGAACATTTAAAAAAATAATTAAACAATGAAATCGGCTTGATTAGTATTTTTACTATGTCAGCGTATTACATCTAAAAGTATTAACCACATTCCCAACAACTCGATTGGGTCAGCGGGTTAGGCGATCGACTGTTGATCTGCTTATACTAGGTTCGATCCCGGCATACTTACACATTTTTTTTACTTGATTAATTCTTTTTTTTATGTCTAACTATATCAATGGTATGTTTGTAGATTTCTTTTAGAAGCAGTATCTAAATAATAAAAACATAATTTTAAGGTAAAATTCCCTAACCCTAGTAATCCGTTACCTGGTACTGATGATCGACAGAGTCATAAAGCGAGTAGAGAAAAGAAAAGGCGAACATAAAGGTAAAGGTAAACGGACGGGCTAAAGGCACAAAATAATAAAACACGGACACTTTGTCCGTCCGTTTTTACAAAACTTTTACAAAACCGTTTTCTCTATAACGGAGTATTTAAAACTCGAAGACACGTATAGATTTACTGCAGAAAATATTTAATACTACCAGAATTAAGAAGATGTGTAACCAAAAATTGATAATGTTAACACATTGCGTATGGGTGACTCCGCGCTTAACTCGAGCCCAAAGACCGCACATTTTCGAACGCTCCAGAAGCATGCTTGGCGAGCAATAGGAAACGGATACGTACATTTCTAATTTGTATTTGGCAGAACATTTTCTGTTGAAAATGTAAATATACTTGTTACATTAGAGCAATGATTGTTTTATTCAGCACAGTTATTATTTAAAACTTAGAACAACATATATACAGAAACCACGCGTACTGTGCATATTTCCGGAGCGAGTTTCCGTTCAGTGACGGTACTTCGGCGGATGGAGCTGCCGTAGTGAAACGGTTAAAAAACTGTTGCCTTACAAATGAAAACACGAAGTTTGAACTTCCAAAATGTACAAAAACAACACTTTATAAGATACGGTACGTACGACGATCGGCACAGATCTACTGATGTACTGGCTACAATGACTGATCATTTCTACATGCTCGGAATGTCAAAATTCAATGATCTCGCTCATCATTAGTCTTAAGAATGGGAGACCCTGGTAACGTAACAAAAATATTTGCTTAAGTTGCCGATTGAATCGAAAAAAACATGAAAACGAGATATCTCATGACCCATACGCAATGTGTTAACAATTGCTCCAAAATTCTTTTTGCGAATTCTACCTTAAAATTATTTTTTTAATATTTAGATACTGCTTCTAAAAGAAATCTACAAACATACCATTGATATAGTTAGACATAAAAAAAAGAATTAATCAAGTAAAAAAAATATATAAGTATGCCGGGATCGAACCTAGTATAAGCAGATCAACAGTCGATCGCCTAACCCGCTGACCCAATCGAGTTGTTGGGAATGTGGTGTGACGTTGCAAATTTTGCGACGTCACTGGTCCGCCTACCCCTGAGTGTCGAAGGGACCGGGCTGCCCTTTTGGCGCCGACTTCGACCACTGGAAAGCGTGGGTGTTCCCCGAGGAAGCGTAGTATCGATCCGATATCGATTGCTAACGAGTTTTCGCGTGCCGAGCGGGGCAAGTTACAGGAGAAATAGCAGCCGAGGCGCTCGACGAAATTCGGCCAACACAAGAATAATAAGAGAAAATCCGGCGCCGGTAAATTTGGAGGAAGGATGAGGCCACGCACTCAGGCCGGAGAACCTGGAGGCGAGCGGCGAGACAGAAGCCCTGACGACCAACGGCGATCCACGAGAATCGCCCTAGATCTGCTGCCGCCTCCCCTTAGAGTTGGAATATGGGCTTCAACCAAGGGAGTGCCGCCGTCTCATCAGGTCAGAGCGAGACTGACCGTTTGGGGTTTCCGCGATTTCGCAGAAAATATCGCGGGGGTCCGGGGCCCAGGGACCCGTCGAGAGCGCGCTCCTGCATTCCCGGAAACTTGCAACCCGCGCGCCCCATTAGGAGAAAATCGATATTAGCGCGCGAGAGTGGGGATACGGAAGTCCTCACGATCGCGCGACGAAAATCGATGGACCACTGTCGTACGAAGGCTCTAGCGATTATCGTGTGGCTCCGCGTCCGGTATAGAGTTCCATATCGCTTCCTTTCCGAGATCGTCGAAACCCGAGCCGGTTTCGAACTATCGCGAGTACGCGAGAAAGTATCGCGAGTACGCGGGGAAGTATCGTGATCAGGCAAATCCAGCGTTTCGCCCAGAGATTGGAAATACCGTGCCTTCGGCCACGCAGTAGGGAAGCCGGAAGCAGTCGCGGAGTATCGAGAGCCATTTTATCGTGAATACGGTAAGTCCACGCAGTGGTCCCTCCTTCATTCTATCGCTCCCTTCTGGGGCGAAATTCGTGCAAGTTGGTTCGGAGAGGTATCGGGAAAATTTTGTGGGAATTTCGTGGGAGAACGAGACGGCTCACCTTGTCGAGGCGTAAGCAGCCCGTCGCGTTCTCCAACTTTGGTGGGCCGAGACGAAATTCGTCTCGAGCCGTCGTACTCACGCCGAACCGTCGGCGTTTCGGAGAATTTCGATTGGGTATCGTAGAGCCACTTTCGGGAAGTCTTCCTCGGGGCAACGCCGTCGAAGTCGTAGCGTGATCGACCGCCGATCGTATTCTCGAGATTTCGCTGTATTGTTTCGACTCGATTAGAACACCGTATCGCGACGTAGATCCGCGACAGTCATTGTATCGCGCCGTCCACCTGCGCTCCGCGAGGTATCGCCCATAAGGGCCATTAGCGTACCGAGAAACTGTACGCGCGCGGACCTTAAATAATATCGACCGACACGCGCCGCGAGCAGATCACCGGCCGCAAAAGTGTACAAGAGCGCGGGCTCCGGGAGCGGCCACGTGGCCGCACGCCTGTAAATATCGTCCTAATAAAGACCATATCGAGCCAAATTTGTTGATCCCGTTCTTCTGCCCTACGCGATCCGCCCTGCCGTGAGGGCTGTCCTCGATCACCCTGTGTCCGAACCTTGTACCTGTTTCGTGCCACGTTCTATCTCGGCTTCTCGAGGGTGCCCTCCGCGTATTTTGTGCGGCACCCGTCCGGTGCCTGGCGCCCGAACGTAAGACACTAGTTTCGTGAAAGTCGAGGTTGACCCTCGAGATAACCCTTTGTACCGGGAGGACCGCGCATTGTCACGGCCGTGCGCGGCCCTGCGTCCACGCCCGTAAATTCCCGGAGTCGTCCCCGCTTCCCGCCTCGACAAGCGTGGAAAAAGGGACGGCGTTACAGTGGTTAATACTTTTAGATGTAATACGCTGACATAGTAAAAATACTAATCAAGCCGATTTCATTGTTTAATTATTTTTTTAAATGTTCAAGGTTTATCAATGCCTTATAGACTTACAGAATAAATAGAACGTAATAATTTTAAGGTTAGCTTAGTTCTTCGCGGAAAAAACGTCGAAAAAATCAGTTTTTATTTTTTTTAACAACGACGCACCAAACCAAAAAATCTGAAAAAATTCATGAACAATACTTATGACAATATACTGCTACTGTAAAAATATAAATGTTGTCACTCTAGAACTTCCATGTGAAATCTGCATTTTTTCGATTTTTTTGAGGTTTTTGATTTTTTACAAGCAGGATTTTCACTTTAAAAATCTGAAACCAATTTCAAAGTATGTATTAGGGTTCTTGACATGTGTCAGATTTTTCTCAGAATTTCTAAACGTCATTAACTAGGGAAAATAGGCCAAAAACTGATTTTTCGATTTTACCCCATAACTACCCTCCCGATCGAGATACAGGGTTGAAATTTTTCACAGAATGTTTTTTTTTGGTGCTCTATCGAATGGCACTTCGTCGATAATATTCGGTTCAAGGGCATTTTTGACTATCTTATCCGGCTAGGCCCTTTGTCGTATAACGGATAACAGAATTCTAACTCTTTGGTTCCTGTAACCATTCGTCTTCACAATCTCCGCTCTTACAACTACTCTGATGCAGAAGATCCCGGTTGATGTACGGGACAATGATTCCACCGTAACATCTCACCAATAACAAAACGTACCTTATCGGGGCACTGGTACAATATGCTATTACAATATACTCCGCCTGTTTTGGACAGAGTCAAAACGAACAATAATCTATAGTACTGCGCCTGTCGGCAGCGGCCTGACTGGCTCAACGGAGACGAAAACAATTTGCCCGTGCTCGGGTTCGCGGTTAACATTTTAACTTCTTAAACGGAGCGGTTTTTTCCGCTATCGGCGGGCCGGTTTTCGGCTGTCTACGGGGTCGGTTTTCCCGGCGGGCGGGGGAGTGGCTCCTCCGCCGTTTCGTTTATGGCCACGCGGCCTACGCGGCAATCGACTTACGCACTATTTACAATGTAACTTACATACTAAACTTATTCTAACTTAACACTAGGAAAAAGAGAAACGAGAAACAAAACTACAGTGCCCCCCAAAAAAAACACGACTTATAACTACCGCTAGCGGGGTCTTACGGACTACCTTACAAACTAACTTATGAACTACCTTACACACTACACTGGCACTAGACTATCTACACGGTCGACGCGATTCGCTCAGCGTTCGACTCACTTTCCCGACGCGATTGCACTCAAGCGTTCGGTTTGCACTGTTTTCCTTCCGACGCGATGAACTCAAGCGTTCGGTCCGCGCACCACTCACTCGGGTTTCAGGTGGGAGGGGTCCAGAGTTGATGGGGCCCTTCGCACGCAGTGTACGGCTCGTCCGCTGCGGTCGAATAGGACCTTCCACCTCTCCTCCCCGGGAGGCACCGTCACATAACTACTGCGCTTGCGGATGTGCCGCAGGGGCACCTCGCAGCACCTCCCGTTAGGGAGGATGAACCACCGGCTTGGTGCTTCTGGCCACTTGCCCGTGTAGGATACCGGGGCCAGCATGTGGGGGTATGTATCCTCCAGCTTGACCGGGTACCCATTATTGCCCGCGCGCGCGCGGTGGTCCCGTTCCCTCTGGCCGTTGTCCTTCGGTGGCGGCGTCGGCGGCTGCGGCCTGCCGCTCCGTCGGTGGGGGTGGATGCCGCGGCAGGTCCTGTCGCCGGGGCCCAGATGAGGGGCTACCCTCCGGCTGCGTGGGCGCCGTCAGGAGAGTGTACCCGACGGCGGGGAGGGGGTCGTCCCAGTGCGACATCTCCCTCGCGGGTTGCCTTCTCTTGGTGGTGGGGCCCTGCTGTCCCTGCGTTGTCGGCGGCCGACTTGTCGGGGCCCGGTCTCCCCGTCGTGCAGCCCGCTGGCGTCGGTCCTCCCGGCGCTGGTGCGTCCTCGTGAGTCGGGGCTCGGGGGACGTTGTCGGTGTCCACCAGTTCGGTGGTTCCGGGGGCGGGGCGCCGCCGTAGGAGGGCACTCTCATTGCCCAGGGGACCACGTACCGGAGGTCCACGGACTCCAGGCTGGAGATGGTGCCGGGCGGCGCTCCTCGGCTTCATCGGTTCGTTTCCTCCGGCGGTCCTCGTCGGAGGATGAGTCCGCGCTGACTGTTGCTTCCGCAACCGGGGCGGCGGCTACTGGGGCGGCTGCGTCAAGGGCCGCTTCGGCTGTGTTCGGGGCGGCGGCTTCTGGGGTGCCTGCGTAAAAGGCCGCTTCATCTGCTACCGGGGCGGCGGCTTCGGGGGCGGCTGCGTCGAGGGCCGCTTCATCTGCTACCGGGGCGGCGGCTTCGGGGGCGGCTGTGTCTGGAGCCGCTTCATCTTCGGCGGCTTCGGGGGCGGCTGTGTCTGGAGCCGCTTCATCTGCGACCGTGACTAGGGTGGCCATTGCCACTGCTGGCACGGTTACCCCTGTCTCCATGCTGTCGTCTGCGGGCGGCTGATACCGTGGCGGGGACGGGCTGTCTTCCGCTCTGCGGCGCGGGCGTCCTCCCACGCCTCCTCATCCGTGCTGCCCCCGGCTGGGTGGTCGGGTGCGGTGGCGGGTCCGGTCCCCTGGTGCCGTCTGATGTCTGGCGTCACCGGGCGCTGGCTCAGATCCGGCTCCTCGAAGAGGGATGGCAGATCCCAATCCCAGAGACTCATGCTGGTTAATCTGCGGAAAGAGTGGACAGGAACTATTATTTTACGGGGCCGTCCTCGCGGTCTAGAAGTTGGCCGGGGTTTGTCGGGAAGGGGTGGAGGTTGAGGCCGAGCGTCCCTCGCAATGGACCGTTGGCGCGTACGCCGTTTGGGTTCCCCTGCGTCGGGCCTCGGGTTATTTGTAGTACTTGTCGGCCCTGCCGGTTGATTTGTAGTACTCGGCTGTGCCGGTTTGAGGTCCTGCACGTGGATGTGCCGGACCCAAGTCCCCTTCCGGTCCCGAAGGTCCACGATGACCGGGGACACTATGCGTCCCACGGTATAGGGCCCGCTGTATTTGGGTGCCAGCTTGGCATTTACCCCTTCTGCCTTGTTTGACAGCGTGTGTTCCCTCTTCCACACGATTTCACCTCTTGCCGGTTTCCAGTCTCGACGACGCAAGTTGTAGTATTTGGCCTGCCTTTCGAAGGCTCGGGCTAAATGAATTCGTGCCAGTTCTTGAGCTGCCCTGAGGTTCTTCCATCGCTGTGGAGCTGGTGTGACGGCGGTCCCTGCCGATGCCTCCTGTCCCGGTGCCCTTAGCTCTCTTCCGTAGTTGACGTACGCCGGGCTGTATCCTGTCGATTCGTGCCGAGCGGTGTTCACCACGAATCGGGCCTCATCCAGCCTCTCGTCCCATCGGTTGTGGCGATTCCCGGTGTACTGGGCGAGCATGGTCTTTACGACCTTGTTGGCTCGCTCGACCGGGTTACAATGGGGCGCGTACGGCGGTGTCCTTCGGTGTGTGATTCCGGCGTCTCGAAGCAAGGTGACGACTGGTTCTCCTATGAATTGTCGCCCATTGTCGGAGATAACGATCCTTGGAGCCCCGTGCCTTAGAATTACCTCTTTTCGTATCGCGGCGGCGACGGCTTCGCTGGTTGCCTTACGGAGCGGAACTAGCTCGATCCATTTTGAAAATCGGTCGAGAGCAACCAGCAGCCATATGTGGCCGCGCCGCGAGCGCGGTAATGGGCCTATTAGGTCCACGGAGACGGTGTGCCACGGTTCGTCCCCCGGGTTAGCATGCAATTTGCCCGGTGGAGCTTGTGGTGGTGCTTTGTATGTCTGGCACGTTGCGCACTGGCGAACGTATCGAGACGTCTCCCGAAACATTCCAGGCCAGTAAAAGCGTTGCGCCAGTCGCACCGTAGTTTTTGCGACCCCTAGATGACCAGCGGTGGGATCGTCGTATTTTTGTAGTACCGTCTTCCGTTCTTCTCTGGGCACGCACAGCTTCCAGGCCGTGCTCGGCTCAGGCTCGTTGCAATCCAGTTGGTGGAGGATATGCTTGTAAAGTCGTCCGTCCTCGATTCGGTAGTCCGGTTCGGCGGCCGGGTTGCTCTTTACGGCTTCGAACTTCCGTCGGTACCACGTGTCGGTGCCCTGCGTCGGACGGAGTGCGCTTACTCCGATTTTCGGCGGGATTCGGGACAGAGCATCGGCCACGTGGTTTAATTTTCCTGGTCGGTACCGGATGTCGAAGTCGTATTGTTGGAGCTCTAGGGCCCATCGGGCCAATCTTCCGGTCGGGCTGTCGATCTGGCGGAGCCATCGTAGCGCTTGGTGGTCGGTGATGACCGTGAATTTATATCCTTCCAGATACGGACGCATTTTCCTAATGCCCCAGACGACGGCCAGGCATTCTTTCTCGGTCGCGCTGTATTTCCGCTCGGTCTCGTTGAGCGTATGGCTCGCGTATGCGATTACCCGTTCGTTGTTCTCCGGGCCCTGGGTGAGTACCACTCCTAACCCATAATCGCTGGCATCGGTCTGGAGCGTGAACGGCTGTTCAAAATCTGGGCAGGCCAGTACCGGGGCGTCGATTAAGCGTTCCTTCATTGTTCGGAAGGCCTTCTCCTCCGTGTCGATCCATTGCCATTTGGCATTTTTGCGGGTGAGCCTGGTCAGCGGTTCGATGATTTCCGCGAAGTTGGGCACGAAGCGCCTGTACCAGGATGCCATGCCATGGAATCGCCTCACGTCGCGGACCGTTCTCGGTGTTGGTATCTGCGCGATCGCGGCGGTCTTCTGTGGGTCCGTTCGAATACCCCGTTCATCGACTATATGGCCCAGATATCCGAGGCTGTCGACGCAGAAGCGACATTTCTCTGGGTTCAGTTTCAGTCCGGCTTCTCGTAATCGGCGGAACACCTCACGCAGATGTTTTTTATGTTCGTCCACCGTTCCGCTGACGATGATGATATCGTCGAGGTAGGCGAATGCGTGAGGCTCCAGCTCGGGGCCGATTACTCTATCTAATAGCCGCTGGAACGTCGCTGGAGCGGAATGCAGTCCGAAGGGCATGACAGTGAATTGGTACAGCCCGAGTCCGGGAACGGTGAAAGCGGTCAGCGGCCTGCTTGTCTCCTCCAGCGGGACTTGCCAGTACCCGTTTTTTAAATCCAGCGTCGTGAGGAACCTGGCCCCGCGTAATTTATCCAATGTTGCCTGGATGTGCGGCAACGGGTACGCGTCCTTCTCCGACCGTTCGTTCAGTTTCCGGAAGTCGACACAGAATCTGGGTCGCCCGTCCTTCTTCTTTACGACGACCACCGGCGAGCTCCAGGGGCTGCTGGAGGGCTCGATGACCCCATCATCCAGCATCTTTCGCACCTCCTGGTCGATGACCGCCTGCATCGCCGGGTTTCGTGGCCGATATCTTTGCTTGATCGGTGTTTCGTCGGTCAACTTAATTCGGTGTCGTATGAGCCTGGTTCGGCCGGTCACGGTCTCGAATTGGGCCAGCTCTCGCTCCAGAAATTCCTCGAAGCGGGTCTCCTCTTCGGCTGATAACTTCCTCAGTCCCAGTTGTAGGCATGGCTCGATCGGCTGTCGCTTTGGCCATTCGGCAATTTCCGGTGGCGGTGTCAAGGACAGGCGGAGGGCGGCGATCGTGTGAATGCCCAGGAGCACAGGTGTGCTCATCCTTGGCAAAACGGTGAACTCTTCCTCGTATGGGCGGCCGTTCGTACTGAAGGGAATTCGGAGCGTGCCAGCTGGCCGCGCGTTGGTTCCATCCGCCAAATTGATCATATCGCGGGTCTTTCCCTCCGGTGCTCCGTTCTTCCGAGCCCAGTCACGAATTCCTTCGTTGACGCAAGAGAATTGCGATCCGGTGTCCAGAAGCGCCTCCACGGTCCGGCCGAACATCGAGATTTCTAGGGTGGGTCGCGGCCCATACCGGATGTTCATAGTGTTTGTTTCTAGCGGGCCCGGCGTTCTTCCCTTGGCGCCGGTCTTGCTGGCGGGCCCCTTGTTCCGTTTCCCGACGGATGACAGTCCCGGGTTAGAATCCCATCTCGACCGCAACGGGAGCAAAATCTCCGGTAGGCATTGCGGCATTCATACCGGTGGTGCCCGCGCTGCTTGCACCGCCAGCAGTGCGTATCCGGGTTGTATATTTCTGGGCGTCGGTCATCGTCGCGCGCTGGGGCCCCCGATTGCTCGGACTCCTGGTGGCCCGTCTGGGCATCGGGTCAGCGTACCGTTGCCCGACGTGCGTCGCATGGGCGGGCACGCGTCTGGCCCGCTCCTCTCTTCGCCGTTCGTCCAGCTGTTCAATGTGCTGGACCCGCCTCTGTAGTGTCTTGAGATCCGGTATCGTATCCAGCGGGAAATGTTCCTGGAACCGGGGAAGCATATTGTCATATATGACTTCCAGCCAGCTGTCTTTCGGCATTAGTGCCCGTCGCATCAAGGTCGTGACTGCGGTCACGAACTTGACGAATGGCTCGCCCTGCTGTTGGAGCCGTCCCAGGGCTGCCCGTTTTAATTGGACCGGCGATGAAGTCGCCGCCCACGCTGCCAAGAATTCTTCGGCGAATTCTCCCCATGTGGCGATATCGTCCGCATGGTTCCGGTACCACTCCTGGGCCTCGCCCAGGAGTAAGGCGGGTATCGCCCGCAGCAAATCCGCGTCGGGTATCGCGTGGTTCTTCTGGAGCATGGCCAGCCGTTCCAGAAACGCGTGGGGATCCGCTCCATCGCTGGTAATCCCGGAATTCCGAGCCCGGTCGACGAGTCGGTCCGGGTCGTCGACCTTGATCATTTTGCTGGCCTCGGCGGCGGCCGTCATTTTCCTTGTCAGGACTCCTGGTGCCAAGGTGTCGTGCCCGTTGTCGATTAATTGGCCGATGCACTCAGCCCACTGCTGTCGGTCCCGCTCCGGGGATCCGAATTTCCGTGACTCTGGCTTAATTTCCCTCGAGGCGGCTGGCGGGGGCCGTATCGGAATGCGGTGCTCCCGGCAGAGTACGCTCTCTTAGCCGGCGAGCGATTTTTCCCTTCCGAGCGGACGCTCTTTCGTTCCCCACGGGCGTCCCTTTCTTCCGAGAGCGCGTTTCTTTGGCCCGAAAGCTACCCCATGATCCTGGGAACAAACCGGATTACCCGTTTCGGCGATTCGCGGCCGTGGAAAAGTCACACGAGCCTCCGAAAAATTTAATCTCTCAGCGAAAGATACTTTCCCTCGCGGACGTGCGGTACGGCCGGCAGACGCCAGGCGGCGCCCGTGTACCTGCACTCCTTCGCGAACGCGACGCGCGGCGGCGCGCGTGTACCAGCGCGCTACGGCGGAGCGGCGCGTGCGCGACGTGATCCTCCCGCGGCGAACTAACCTCTCTCGACGCCACGTGGCGGAGAGTTTTACCGGTAACGTAACGACCGATTAATACGAATTAACCGGTCCCTGTTCGGGCGCCATGTAACGAGCACGGTTTTCCGCGGCTCGTTGCAACGGACGGCACTCGCGGCCGGATTGAGCTCGTCGCGCCAGGGTTCTCAGGAGACGCGAGTGGCAAAGGGCGAGGCGACGAAATGATACGAGGCAGGTTATGTTTTCCGGCTACGGTTCTCTGTTCGGTGTTCGGATCGTGTTATCGCGGCGCGCGGTATCGGGGCGCGTTATCGCGGCGTGCGGTGTTCGGGCAGTGTTATCGCGGCGCGTGGTCCCAGGGTCGCGGTTCATCGTGTCGGCAATCGGGCAACGGCGGTTCGCCCACGCGGAATGTGATTTCGGGTCGCGAATGGCCACGGCGGCGTGCCATCGGAGAATTAACGGGGCTAGGGGTGGTCACTGCTGTGTACCGGGATACGGTGAACGGGACGGGGATGGTCACGGCTGTGTACCGAGAGACGGTGAACGGAACGGGAAATGGCCACCGCTGTGTGCCAGGATACGGTGAACGGAACGGGGATGGTCACGGCTGTGTACCGGGAGATGGTTAGCGGAACGGGAAATGGCCACGGATGTGTGCCATCGCGGGATTAGTGAAACGGGAATTGGCCACCGCGGTGTGCCAAGATACGGAGAGAAAACGGTGTGGTATCTGGCTACTTACTTGAAAAGGTACCGTAGCGACGTGTACGTGTGTATGTGTATGTGTACTTTCTGTTCGTAGCGCGACGGTTAGCGAATGAAAGAGAGCCGTGCCTGCTCGGGGGTCCCCTTTATGCCCTAGTCGCTCTAGGGCAAGGGGCTCGGCGCGGGGTGGTTCGCGGCGGAAGTTCCGGTGACGTCTCACATCCGAGACGCCAGTTTCGGGGGCAATGGCGGTTTCCGTTTCCCGCCAGAGCCGGTTTCTAGACGCGGGGTCGCGATGCTCGGGGATCGGTGTCGTTCGGGGTTCGTCGGCTATGTTCGGGGGTGGTCGCGGCGGCGCGAGACCGTTCGTAACAGGCCAGGCGAATCCAGGTCTGTTACAGACTGATAGTGTTTCGCCCGTTGCGAACACTTTGCCGTGAGCAAGACCGTGATCGGACGGGTCAATGTCTTCTAGGAGCTCGGGGGCGTTACTGGCCCATTTTCTCAATTGAAAGCCGCCCCTTTTTAGAAGTTGTACTAACTGGTCGCGATGAGCGCGGATCTGGGTTTGGTCATCGGCTCCGAATATGCAATCATCTACATATGTTTGATCATTGAGAATTGGTATCGCGAGGGGAAAGTGGTGACCTTCGTCCTGAACGAGCTGCTGCAGTACTCGAATGGCTTGGAACGGTGCCGACGTAGTTCCGTACGTCACTGTTAATAATTGGTAATCTGATATCGGTTCGGTCGGATTTTCTCGCCACAAGATGCGCTGAAAATCAACGTCGGCTTCGTGCATCAGGATCTGGCGGTACATTTTGGCGACATCGGCGGTGTATACGAATTCGTAGTGCCTCCATCGCATCAAAATGGCCATCAGATCCTGCTGCAGCTTCGGGCCACTCAACAGTAAGTCATTCAACGACTTACCATTGGTGGTTTTTCGCGATGCGTTGAAAACGACTCGCGTTCGCGTGGTTTCGCTCTGGTCGCGGCGTACCGCGTTATGGGGGATATAGTATCCGGAATGAGTGGTCGAATTGGATTCGACACGTCTCATGTGGCCGAGTAATTCATACTCTCGCATGAATGTTTTGTACTCGCTTGCTAGTTCTTGGTCGCGCCGAAACCGATTTTCTAATTGTAGGAGATGGCTCGTTGCGGCGGCGCGAGAGTTCCCGAACTGTATTTGATCGGTTCTGAACGGCAATCGAACGATGTACCGTCCGGTGGTGGACCGGGAGTGCGTGCTCCTGAAGTGGAACTCGCACTTTTCCTCGTCGGCTGACAACGCGGAGTTATCGCTGAGATTTTCTATCTCCCAAAATTGAATAATACTTTCGTTAAGTCGCTCGAGCACGTTAGCGTGATGAATATCAACTCGCGAAGGTAGGGGGGACGGGATTAACGGCCCTGATAGGATCCAACCCAGTGTCGTTGACTGTGCGATCGGTTCGTCGTTGGCTTGTCTGCGTAGCTCGCCAGTGAGCAATTGACCATACAGATCAGCACCGATAAGGATGTCTATGGCATCCGAACTCATGGGATCATCGTCGGCGAGAGTTAACCCTGCAATATAATTTAAGTTAGTTATATTTCCTTTCGACGGCGGTGTATATTTGGTTATGGAGTCGAGTATAATTGCCGTTGTCGAATACACAGGCTCAACTTCCCTGATCGACGAGAGACGGATGATGGCCGAGTGCGTGGATGCCGACTCCGTGGACCCGATTCCGGTAACACTGATGTTTCTCGGATCGCGCTTCAATCGCAGCCGTCGTGATAGTTTCGACGTGATCAAGGTTGTAGCCGATCCTTGATCCAGCAGTGCTCGTACCTTTACCGGATGACCGCTGATGGAGTACACGTGTACTCGCGCTGTTGATAATAGGATCGAAAGGTTAGCATTTTGTTTTGTTACGAGGTGAGAACTTAGCGTTGTTTCGCTCGCTGCTGAGGTCTCCACGTCCTCACGTCCGCTGGTGTTTTGACTTCCAGATTTGAAAGGGAAGTGAAGAAGCGTATGGTGGTTTTTATGACACTCTTTACATTTGTGGACGCTTTGACATTGGGCGCCATCATGCTTGACTGAGAAGCAGTTCAAACAGCGGCGTTGCGACTTTATGAAATTATATCTCTCGGACGGCGTTTTCGCGAGAAATTTTTCGCATTTGTACAATAGATGCCCACTTTTGCACACTGGACAGATGATTGTAGAGGCGGAGGCGGTATGCGAAGAGACGGTTTTTGGTTTGGTGGGTTTGGCAGTTTGATCGACCGGGTTTTCTTTTTGAAGCGGTGTTACGAATTCGAGCGCGCGAATTCGCGAATTTAAAAAGTCATCGAATGTTTCAAACGCGGGATAATCGGTCTCTGCTCCCAATTTCAGTTCCCATGCTTTCCGGGACGATCGATCTAACCGCTGTACCCCAAGAAAAACGAGTATGTCACTCCAAGACTCAACCGAACGGTTTAAATTTCGGAGCGCTTGGATTGATCCGTTCAAGCGATCGCGGAGATGACGTAATTCCTTCGGCGATTCGCTTGAGACGGTCGGCAGAGAGAATAACGCATTTAAATGCGTGGAAATTAGTCGCCGTTTATTCGCGTATCGTGATTCTATTATTGACCACGCGGTATCAAAGTTTTCGTCGGTAATGGGTAAATGCATTATCGCGGCTTTAGCTTCACTTTTGAGCGCTGAGCACAGATACTGCATTCGTTCTACATTTGAAATAAAACGGTCTTTTATTACCATGGACGTGAATTGGTCACGGAAGCTTTCCCAATGGTCGAGAGCTCCGTCGAACGTAGGCAGTTGCAGACGTGGAAGATGGCTACCAGGACGTGATGTCATCGCATTCGGTTGGTCGTTGGCTGCAGGATTAGATTTCTGCAACGGACTCAGACCATCGAGCCACTCCGCCATGAAGTCCATGGTTTCGTTGAACGTTGTTTCGCAATTTGCGAAGTGGTCTTCCACGAAGTACATCGTTCCGGCCTTCTCCTTGTCGTCGGCGATGTCGTGAAGTTCCGCATTCATCACTTGGCATTCGGAGAAGAGGTCCTTTACCGTTTGCATACGGCTTTTAGTCACGGCTGCGGTCATCTTTGCTTTGCCCAATTTTTTAAAGTTGGGCAGGGCTCGCTCAATAGACCGCATGGCGCACGCCTGCTTGGTCAGCATTGTCTTGAAGGCACTCATGTTCCCTTTTGTTCACTTCCACTGGTTTTCCGCGACGCAATCCGGCTCGAAGGACCAAATTTTTATGTTGCGGGATTGAGTGAGGTATTTCTCGCGGTCTGGATCTATCCCAGTCTGTGGGACTGCGTTCGAGGCGGTGTGGAAAGGAGAGTGAACAAGATGAGGTTGCATTGGCGAACACGTGGTGTCCTTGTCTTTATTCCGCACTTAAAACGATACACCTTATTGAATAGTTGTGTAACCGGGGAATAAGAGCGGTGGATTTCGAGAAACCGGGTTTGAATACGGCGAAGATTAAACGGCGGTTCACGTGCGTGGCACAAGGCAAAAAAAAAAACAAAAGAGTCGATGGTCGCACGTGATGGCTATAGAAGCGATAGACAGAGTGAGAGCGGGACGAGCGCGCTACTACACGACGCCCGTCTCGCGGGGGGCGAGAGAGGGGTTTTGTTTTCTTATGTGCTCTCGCATTGTCTTGTGAGGTGACAAGGCGCGTACGCGGGTAAATATACAATTCGCGTTATCGCTCTCGCGGCGACCGATCCGCTGATCGGCGCGCAGTTCAAATCTGAACAAATTCAATAACGCTATTTTTCGTTATGCTCTATTACGTTCGGTATAAATTACCACCTTGGTGGTACGCTCCCTAAATTTTAACGTTCCTCTACGCCTGGATGTTTCGGCTCGATTGCGCTATTCGCGTTCGGTATGCTTTTACGATTTTGTGACGGTCTTTCGACGGATGTGAGCGGTCGCAACACCCAAGCTCACCTCTGAATAATCAGGAGGTACGCCCGGATGGCGGCCCGTGCAAAGTGTCGTTCAAGCACCCGACCCTGAGAATCGCAGCCGTCTTCACCTTTCGGTGGATTCGACTGCTTTTCGGTGTCGGTGGGATGACTTTCACCACACTGGCTCGATTGTGAACGCGTCACGATTTACCCGATTGACGGAGGACCGTCGCAGCACACCCGCACTCTACTGATTTCTCAGGAAGAGTACAAGTGTGGCGTCGTGTACAAAGCGTCCGTCACTCTTCCGACCCTGAGGATTGCATCGATCGTCACTTGCAGTGGGTTACGATACTTTCCGGTGTCGGGGAGGTGACTTCAACCGCACTAACCCGTACGCGTATCACGACGCGATACTCGTGATTGCCGGAGGGCCGTCGCAGCACACCTGTACTCGGTTGATTTCTCAGGATGAGCACAGGTATAGCGTCGCGTACAGGGTGTAAAGAAATGTTTGGTCTTGGCAAGCATAGACGTACTCTACATCTTCGGATCGATGAAGATCTGTAAAAAAAAGTTCAAAGGTCATTTTCAAAGAAATCAAAGAAAGAATTTTCTGGTTATCACCAAAAAAAAAAAATTTCATTGCGTTGCCGTAATTTAAAGAAAACATGTCCTTTTGCGCACTCGCGCTTAGCTTAATGTGAAACAAATATATCAATATATATATTTGTTTTTATATGTTATATATATTTTATATTATGTATATTATATATATTTGTTTATATATTACGTTACAATCGTCGTCCCTTTTTCGCCGCTTGTCAGGGCGGGAAGCGGGGACGACTCCGGGATTTTACGGGCGCGTAGGCCGGGTCGCGCTCGGCCGTGACGATGCGCGGTCCTCCTGGTACAAAAGCGGTCTCGGAAATCCCTCGGAAAATTACGCGATATGAGAGCCTTCTGTTCGGGCGCCAGGCACCGGAAGGGTGCCACGCGAAATACGCGAAGGGGATCTTCGAGATACGCGGGACGACGGTAAACGCAAAAGGGTCCAATGGTTCGGACACGGGATAACGGGGACAACCCTCACGGCAGGGCGAATCGCGCAGGTAGTAGAAACGAGAAACGTATTCGGCTCTATAAGGTCTTTATTGTAAAACGGGTACAAGCACGCGGCCACGTGGCCGCACCCGAGAGCTCGCTCTCTTTGTACAGAATTGCGAGAAGGTGGAGGGCTCGCCGCGCGTGGTCGCTTTTTAAAACAAAATCATCCGCGAGAGTACTGTATTTCGGTACAGTATTCCGCCCGTCGGGACGGAACTTCGCGGAACGCTGGTGGTCGGCGCGATTACAAGGGGACTGTCTCGGTTTTCTCCCACGGAAGTACGGGACGCGCGTTCGATGCTCGAGGGCGACGGGGCGACCCGCCTCGTTCTCCCGCGAAATCTTCGAACCAACTCGCGAGAATATATCCCTCGGAAGGGTCGGACAAAAGGACCACTGCGTGGACTTACCGTTTCGGTTCTATATGAGTCGGAATGTATCGGGAAGTTCCCTTTCAGATCCGGATCGTCGTCTCTGGTACTGTCGAGCTTCTTGACGATGGGCAATGCCTCACTCGGAAAATCTCTCGGTTCGGTAGCCCGGAGCACGCGACGCTCGGTAATTCGGAACTAAACCTCGGGACACGAGACACGGATCTGACAAATATACCGTACGTATCGGGGGCTTCCACGACAGTGATCTTTCGGAATTCGTTGCGCGGTCGTGAGGACTTCGGTATCCCCACTCCTCGCCCTAGTGCCGATTTTTCCCTAATGGGGCGCGCTTCTCGCGAGTTTCCGGGAACACAGGATCGTATACTCGATGGGTCCGCGGGCCCCGAACCCACTCGGAAAATTCTTTCCCTAACGCAAAAAGAGAACAGATCTTCGATCTGTCCTGATGGGCTCGCTTGCACCACCCCCGCCGGGACCCCTTGCGAGTGGCTGAGGTGAGGCGGCAGACCGCGAAAATGTGTCTGGATGTTCGGCGAGGGGTCCTCGTCCTGCAGCTTGCCTCCAGGTGTCTCGTCCCATCCGAAGAAATTACCGGTACCGGATTTCCTGATTTTTCTGGCCCGTTCTCGTCGAGTATTCCTGCAAATGGGCCATACTCGGCGCGCGGAAATTCGTTATTTTTCATCCCGGATCGATGCTAAGCTTCCTCGGGAAGCACTTCCTGCCAGTACGAACAGTCGTAATTGGTCCACCCGGGACAAACGGCACGCCGTGAATTCGGTTTTTGCGAACTTTATTCAAGGAACGAGTCCTTCTAACGGGCACCAGGCACCGGGAGGTGCCACGCGAAGAGTTTACGGATCTTTTCGCGAAACTAATCGTAATTCCGACTTCACGACGGCCGCGCGATACTCTGGATAGCTCACCCGGGGCCAGGATTCGACGAGAGGAGTGGGGGGACGTTCCCCGCGGCGGGAAGGTTTCTCACAAGAATTCGAATGTAATTTGGGGCTTTACAAACGTTTATTAATCGTTGATCTAATACACGGCTGCCGGGAGATAGCCCGGCAGCAGTTGGAGAAAAGCCCGCGCGATGTTAATTATTCTACGGTGGATTTTCGGCCGCTCGCGCTTCTATCGCTCGATTCTAATTTTTACGCGTCGGACACGATCGCGGACGCGATGTTCGGCGTCGGTTTTACAATAGCTATCGAGCGTGATTCGACCGAGTCCAGATTTTACACGCGTGTGGAAATTATAAAGTGACTGTACCGGTAACTGTAGTCGAAAATTAGGATCCGGTTACGCCGCGTCATCCCACTGTGGGCAGTCTCTAGTTCTTCGCAAAATATATGGGATTTCTCCCCGCAAAAACCGGTAGCATCTCGGGCCTTCCGCAAATACGCGATCTCGCGTTACAAAATCCGACCCATGGTCCGACACGCCCCCGGGGACCCGGATGCGAACCGGAAATTCGCGTCGCGCCAAGTGGCGCGGCGTTCAAAAACATTAGCGCTGCACCCCTGGTCTTTAGTGACCATCGCAGGGAGAGCGCTCGCGGGTGCCGATCTTTTTCTGCCCGTTTAGAAAGTGGCCCGGTCTTCCGCCAAAACTAGGGGGACGTGGCAAATTTTGCCACGTCACAAAATAAATTGTGACGCGGGTGTCACCAACGGAGCCCCCTCTGGAAGCTCATGAGTGAACCAGGGTTCTTGAGGGAGCTGGACAGGTTAATAAATAAATGGAGACCCAAGTAGTGAAAGAATATATATATAGAGTTTTATTCAATAAAGTAGAAATATTGGTAACGGCTTAGCCGATCCGGGGCCGGCAGGCGAGCGGGTCCTCGTCCTGGAGCTGGCGAAAACGTGACAATTAGAGAAACGAGAATCAAGTAACTTTAATTAAACTAACGCGAAAATTACAATTATCCTTAGCCTATGGCTTAATTCTACTGTACGCGGCGGCGCGGAGCGCGGGACGGTCCGGACGCGGTCTCTGGTAATGCCCCGGGCCGAAAGAGAGAAAATTCGGAGCGCGGTGTACGGCGCAGGCGCGGCCGGGAAGCGGCACCGGTTGAGACCACGCGAAAGAGCGGATTTTCGGAGCGGCGCGGTGCCCTCTGGCGGTCGGGGCGCGAACTACCGTACGACGGAACGAACGAGCGTTTTGCCGGGGCGGCGCGGCGGTCTCTGGCGGTCGGGACGCGTACTACTGCGCGGCGCGGAAGAGCCGTTTTCGGAGCGGCGGGAATTCTGGACTGGACGGGATTGACGCGGGACCCCACGGTCCGACGTGTTTCCTGGTGACCGCGGGGAGCGGTCCCGGACGACGTCCTGGCCTCACGGAACGCCCGGTTCGTCACCCGTGCCCCGGTCGCGGTGGGAGTTCGCGACTACACGGGAGACCCCGTCGTAGAGCTGGCTCGTCACCGGTGTTCGGCGTCCGTACGGGTGGTCCCGTTACAGGCTCCGCACACGGCTGCGGCGTGGCACCGGCTCCTTATCGGGCGCGACGCTTGGTAGCAGTCGGTCGACGGAATACCGCAGGATAGGACGGGAAACGGCGGGTCAGGCGGTGAGCGGCCGGAGATCGCAACGGCGAGGCACCCGGAGGCACCGTCGGCGTTCGTCTGCTCACTCCAGGCGAACTCGCGGTGTCGGAGTCGATTCCTCCTCGGTGGTTCCCGAGGTATCACCTATCCGGCACCGGCGTGAACACTAACTCACGGGAGGACCCGTGAACGCGCGAGCACGCTGCTGCGAGAGGACCAGAGCTCGGAGGTGTTCCTCCGTGAGCAGCTCCTAGCCAACTCAACCAAATGATCGGTTTGTCGCGGTATTTATGCCCCGAGCGCGGACTCTACCGAGTGCCCCACTCTTGCGAATCGCTCGGTTGCGCTCGGGGTTCGCGGATTGGCGCGGTCTAAGGCACGATTCGCGCCAATCACCGGTCGGGCCGAATTCGCGGTTTCGCGACGGAGCGTGACGAAGGTCGCTTCGTCGCAAAATAAAAAAAAAAAAATAAACTGTGTTGCTCCACGTTACGCTGGGAGCTCCGCGTCCTGGGCAGCCTTTTTACGCGCTGTCTTCTTGACCCTTCGGCTCTTCCAGCAACTCCGTAATGAGGTCCTTTGTGAGGACGAGGAGACCCAACGGATCTTTAGGGTCTGCGAAGGTAGGCACCCGCACCTCGTAATCCTCCACCTGGTCCCAAGAGAGATCTTCCTCTTCCGTGGGGATCGTGGGTGCTGTCTTTGGGGAGGTGTCCTGCGTCTTTGGACGTGCCGCGTCGCCTCCATCGTCGGGGATGACTTCCCATGACAAGTCCAATGCCTCTTTTGGCGTTATCGACGCGGCTACTGCGGTGGCCTTTCGGTCTCGCTGCCTCCGTGATTGTCCCGTGTAGGGACCCTCCCTCGGGGTTTGCACCCTTGCGTTGGCATTTTTTAGGGTGGCCTGCATCGTCACCCCGCCACGATACCGTCCACGACCCAGACTCCATATCCTGGGATCGATTGTTACCATGTCAGGTATCTCTGGATCGTGGAAGCGTATATCCAACCCGGTCTGCGTCGGGCGGGAAACCATTGCCCATGAGGCATAGGCCTGCATCCCTACGTCGTGTGTCTCGATACTTTGCTTTCGCTTATCCATTGCGAACTGTGGCTCCATATTACCTCCCGCGTGTACTTATAGGCCAGAGGTTTGGGGATTCTCAGAATGTTTCTGCGTCGTGGCTTGTGCCCTGATACTTTGATCTTTGTCTTCCCGTCGTGGGTCACTCTGTCTTGACGGAATTCTGTTTACCTCTCGGGTGCTCTAGTTTTCGCACCTTGGCTCTATTCGTACCGTACTAGTTATGTTTATACGCTGTTTGCTTGTCTGGCCAATTGTAACGTCGGAGACTCGTTGCGTGGAATGTGCCTCTAAGAGCTCCTGTCTGCGGGCGTCGCAGAACATACGTCGCTGGGCCTTTCCTCTCTGTCACTTCGTATGGTCCTTCGTATAGGTGGAAAAACTTTGCGACTTCTCGCTAGACGGCGTTTGAAATGGGATTCGTTCTTAGTAGGACACTATCACCGATATCGAATTGTGCGTGTGTCCTACCCTTGTTTGCACGTTCGCATCGTTTATGCGCCTTTCGTGACACATTACGGATGCTAGTTGCAATTCTTGTTCGGTTGTTTCGTCGCTCAGTTTTTCTCGAATAAACCATTTGGTCCATGGTCGTGTGGGTGGTTTTCCCAGGAGCTCCATCGGCGTGAAACCCGTACTGTCGTGTACCACCTCGTTGCAGCATGTTTTCACCACTTTCACCCTGTCACGCGGGCGTCACTAACGGAGCCCCCTCCTGGATGCTCTAGAGTTGCGACGAAGCGTCTCGCTCCGTCGCGAGTTCCCGCGTTCCGGCGACTCGCGATTGGTCCGATGCGGACCTTAGCCCGCGCCAATCAGCGAGCCGCCCCACCGAGCGAGCGATCCGCGAGCAGAGTGGGGCTCTCGGTAGCGTCCGCGCTCCCTGCATAAATACCGCGACAAATCCGGCTAGAGGCAGAGTTGGCCTGGAGCAGCTCTCGGAGGTCCTTCTCCGAGCTCCAGACTTCTCGCAGCCGCGTGCTACCACGAGCGACGGGTCCTTCCGTGTGAGTGGGAAACACGCCGGTATTGGAGGAGGCAGTGCGACGGGCCCTTCCGTGTGCTGCTGAGCCTGATACCGCGAGCTAGTCTGGAGGTGGCTGTCGAACGCCGACCGTGCTTCCGAGCGGCGCGGAACGCGTGCTGGTACGGAACGCGGAGTGCGGCGCGGCGCGGGCGCGGTAGTGGCGCGGCACGGACTAGGCACGGGCCGAAAGAGCGTGAATTCGGAGCGCCGTAGCGCGGCTCTGCGGCGCAGGCGCGGCCGTGACGCGGCACGGGTCCGGAACGGAACGAAAGAGCGTTAATTCGGAGCGGCGTGGCGCCCTCTGGCGCTCCCGGGTTTGGAACGGGACGAACGAGCGTTAATTCGGAGCGGCGCAGCGCGTATCGGTCTCTTTGGTGCGGATTCCGGTCGGGTCGGAAAGCGGCGGGGCGGGATTGGTTCGGGACCCCACGGTTCAGCGGGTTGACGTGTTTCCTGTTGAAACCGCGGGAAGCGGTCCCGGACGGCGCCCTGGCCTCGCGGAACGCCCGGCTCGTCGCCCGTGCCCCGGTCGCGGTGAGAGTTCGCGACTACACGGAGGGACCCGTCGTAGAGCTACCTCGTCACCGGTGTTTGGCGTCCGTACGGAAGGTCCCGTCACAGGCTCCGCACACGGCTGCGGCGTGGCACCGGCTTCTTACCAGACGCGACGCTCGGTGGCAGTCGGTCGGCGGAATACCGCAGGATAGGACGGGGAAGCGGTAGGTCGGGGCGGCGAGCGGCAGGAGTGCGCAACGGCGAGGCACCCGGAGGTACTCTCGGCGTTCGTCTGCTCTCTCTAGTCGTCCTCGCGGTACAGGAGTCGGTTCCTCCTCGGCGGGTCCCGAGGTATCCCCTAGCTAGCACCGGCGTGAACACAACCTCACGGGGGTCCCGTGAACGCGCGAGCACGTGCACTGCGGGATCTAGCTTTTAAAGATGCGCGTGAGCGTTATTGCTGTCGTCGCGTTTTTAACGGAATAGAGCTTAACGAATTTAGTAAATAGTTCTTCAATTACTAGGATATACTTTACACCCCCCCCCCCTTGATGTTGGCAACGGACCATAGTAGTCAATTGAGACGATTTCTAGTGGCTTTTTGGGCAAAATTGTTTGCAGATCGAAATGCAAAGCATGCGTTGGAATTTTAACTCGTTGACAGGTATCGCACGTAGCTACCAATTTACGCGTATATCGGTGAAGTTTTGGAACATAAAAGCTTTTGGCAACGAGTGCTATGGTTTTGTCGCTACCGAGATGCGCGTACATTTCGTGCACCTCCGTAATTAGTTGGTCACGCAGCTGAGCGGGAATCACGGCCCTGATTTTACCCGTCCGATCCACGTGATATAAAGTATTCTCCTGGATTCGATACCTTTCGATGGTAAATTTATCCTGCCGGGAATACTTTTCTATGATCGCGCGGAGCTTGTCGTCCCCCTGTTGCCAGCTAGACAAACTTTTAAGCGCTTTCGCGAGTTTCGTGAACATGGCTTGCACCACCGCACAGTGGTCCAGAAGCCCGGTTTTTATGGCCAAAATTCAAAATGTTGTCATAATTTTCTGAAAGTTGGTAATTAGGAGTTTTTGGAGTCGCTAATAACGAATCTGACATTAAAAATTAAAAATTTTTACGGCAGGGTTATTATGGCGATCTAGAGGGCGGTATTTCGTGGCCCGATTAAAAAATTTTGTAAATCAATGTTTTTCATCATTTTCATAGAACAATATCATTGAGATATTTAATGCCATGTTTTAAATTAGTATAACCTTGTAACGAGCTCGGTTTTCCGGACTCGTTGCGGCCGGATTAAGCTCGCCGCGCCAGGGTCGTGGGATACGCAAGTGGATGAGGTCGAGGTGGCGAAATAAAAGTGCGAGTGTTCGGTATTTTCTAGGTTACGGTTCATGGCTCGTCTTCTCGCGGGTGGATTCGGCACGCGCATTATCGCGGCGCGGGTTAACTCGGAACGCGGGACGGTTGGTCGTCGGCGTTCGGGGACGACGGAAACGCGGTGTCGACAGCGGTCGGCACGCGTGGGTGTTCGGGTGACGATTCATCCTAGCCTCGGCAGCAACAGTCGTTGTCGCCAAGGCCACGGTGTACCGGCATTTCGGACGAACCTCAGTAGAGGTTCGTGTCGCCAGATCGGTCTTGATTCCGCGGTGCGAAGGCGACAGCAGTTGCCTCGTCGCACGTTTCGGGTCGGATACCGAAGGCAACAGCAGTTACCCAGTTATTCGGTATGTTTCCGGATTCTACTGGCAGAACAGTGGCAACGACCGTTGCATTGTTCTGTCCAGGGGTTTTGTCGGGGCGAGGTGAATGGCAACCGGAGTTACCGGAAAACCGACAGGAACGGCACGAATACCCGGATACTTACGACAAGGTTCTCTGTACGGGAACGAAGATGTGTATCGGTGTGTGTGTGTCGTGAGACGTGTGTGTAAGTCGTTGTTTACTCGCGGGTGGTCCGGAAGTCAAAGAGGCCCGGTCCTGTTCGGGGGTTCCATTTATGCCCTAGTCGACCTAGGGCAAGGGGCTCGGCGCGGGGTGGTTTTCGGCGGAACTTCCAGTGACGTTTCGCATCCGGTTCGAACGTTCTCGAGGCAATGGCGGCTTCCGCCGCGGTGGCGCGAGACCGGTTCGTAACAGGCCTGGCGCATCCAGGTCTGTTACAACCTATAGAAAAAAAAAGAAATAACAATAGTAATAGAATTTTTTATGATTTAAAAAAAGACTGTAATTGTTGCAAACCGTTGCAATCTCTATTCGAACCCCAGTAATAATAACTGAATTATTTCTAGCCACGACGGCCGTTTATTGAAGACCATAAAGTTCTTACCTATCAATATAAGAACTACCTCGGTGCGACCGTGTCCCGGCGTTGACAATAGCACAGCTGATCGTGCTCGGCGCCGGGACCGGGTGAACGCACTCAGACGTAAACCTTATGTTTACGTCTCGCGCCGAAATCGTCGCGTGGGCCACCTTTCCTATATTCCAAAATACCAAATCCGTTACCTATCGTCCTTGTTCCCCGTGCAACAGCGGCCGTTAGGGCATTGCCCTCGTGCGCTGACTAACGTTCAGCACTGCCAAATCCTTTGTCATATTCAAAAACCCCACTCCTTATTCCTTCCGCAATCGGTGGCCCCGCTTAGTATAAATATCGCGCGATAGCCGTATCGCGCTCTCGTTCTTACGACCTCGTCTAACGACTCTCGTCTTACGACTGCCTTCAATCTCGCGATCACGCTCACACGTCTTTTCACATCGACTCTCGTCATCCGACGTTCGTTAGTTTCGTGCGCTTCACGACTGACTTCGCCGTTGCACAAATCGTGCGCTTCACGATTTGTGTGTCATATTCACGCCGTCTCATTTCATTATCGCCGCATTATCATTCTGTCATTGCACATCACCTCTGTACATATCCATCTGTTGAATATAGTCTACTATTTATTCCTAAATACAGTCCACTCGTCTTTTCTACCGCCTTGCTTTCGCCTCTCCGACACATACAGTCCACTCCCTTTTTTACCCTCTGCTATCGCCTCCATCCCACGACTAGAATCTCAAACAGTAATATTCACCTATATTTCTTCCATATCTAAGTAAAAGTTATTCAGATGTCTAAATATAGGTAATGCGTCATCAGTATCTTCATTATCGTCATTATCGTCACTGTCGCCATTATCATCACTAATTTCATCAAAGTCTTTGTTTTCATTTGTTATTTCGTCTGTGGATGTCGTTGCGTTGTTTCTGGTTCCGTAGATGCAGATAGCGAACACAATAATGGTAAAACTTCTGCAGGCAATTTAAGCTGTTTTAAATTTTGTTTTTCCATCCGATTTCTTAAATGTGCATTCGATATGAGAGGATCCGAAGTTTCCATGGCTCTATTAAATATATCTTTAAGGTTGTGGATTCGGCTATCCTTTCTGGCATGGAATTCTCTGTGCCAGATAGATTGTAGATTTTATTTCTGGCTTCGGATGCTTCTTCTGCTAAACATCCAGGTGGTAAAACACTATGCTCTAATATCTGTTTTCCGTGTATAACGACTTTGTGCACAGTTGGAGGCATAGGACCAAGGATAATTTTCCTTAAATATTCGAGCAGTTTAGAAACAAAATTTTTCAAATTTGTTTAAATTTATTGGGAACAGACATGAAATCGTAATTAATATTGTTTCGGCGTCGACCGACGGTCGGAGCAGCCTGATGCCGGGACCACTCAGAGTTGAGCGCGCGAGGAAAGCCACGGGAAAGGATTGATGAGAGGTTGAGACAATGAGAGAGAAAGCGAGATGTACCGTTGAACTGCACGTTATTTAATAACGCGCACCAGCGCGAGCGATCAACGCGAACGAGTCGCGAACCGGCGAACGAACGGAAATCTTCTTTCGAGCCGATTTCTGCCGTCGGATCGCGAAGCGGAGATCTTGAACGGCACGAAACGAAATCTTGTCGCGAGGCAGAAGGCTCGTTACGCGGCGCGGAAGAGCGAACGAATACTGCGCACAAATCGTTCGAGATCGCGAGAGTCTCAGAGCGAGACGAGAGCGAACAGCAGTAACGAAAGCGCGAGCGAATACACTTGTGAAACGAGGGTGATACGTGTCCAGAGCGAAGCACGTTAAGAGAATTACGAGAGTCAGCACGGTAAGAGGTACGAGTGTAAGCGAGTTACGAGCACGTAAGAGCACGAGAAGGCACGCGCAGGTGCCTTAAATAACAAGGACCATCAAAATGTGGAGCACCGTGATTGGAGCTCCCGAATCGGATGATCCTTGTTTATCACGATTTGAAGGATCAAGCTGTGAAATTCGGCCAATGAGAGCGAGTACTGTTGCTACGCAGTGTCGAGCAACGGCGACACGCGCTCGAGCCGCGTGTTGACATACGCGGCAAAAACCGTATGAAACAGCGGTCGAACGGTAGACAACAGCTAAGCTGAGAGAGACAACAGCTACCGAATTCCACAGCTTGAATCCTGAACAAATATTATTTTTAGATTTTTAATTAAATCAACATTTATCTTTGTGATATCTGCGAATATTTGAATTTGCTGAAATGCTCGACGAGCGGTATTTCCGTCATTGGAATTGCCGAATCCTCCTTGTTTGGGTTTATCCACATGTAAGGATAATCGTTCCCAAAATAATTTTTGCACTTCCCTTTTCCGGCGAAGAAAGTTTTCCTTATCTGCTTGTCTTATTTGCCACTTTTGCAACTCTATGCGGTATGAAATATGTATTATGCATTCGAAAAATCGAATCCATGCGTGCAGAGGGCTTACACCATAACACAAACTTTTTGCTTTTTTGGGAGCGAAATGTTTAGCTTGAAAATTATGTATTTCTAACATTTGTTTAGGAGTAGCTCCACAAATTGGACAACGTTGCGATGATGTGGTTCGTGTTAAAACGTTCAAAACTTTTCCATCTATTAATGTAAGCAGTAATTTAAATTTAATTTTCAAAATTTTGTTTCTGTGTGGTACACTCATGTCTGATAAATTAATTATTTCATTGTCTGTATTTTCTTTCTCCTTTATAATATGTTCGGTTGTTTCTTTTATATATCGCAGTCTTAATGGTCTACAAAATCTAATAGAATGCGGAGTATTATTGTTCCACAAAATACTGTTTTTTGTTGTGTAACGGCGTCCCTTTTTCCACGCTTGTCGAGGCGGGAAGCGGGGACGACTCCGGGAATTTACGGGCGTTGACGCCGGGCCACGCACGGCCGTGACAATGCGCGGTCCTCCCGGTACAAAGGCTATCTCGAGGGTCAACCTCGACTTTCGCGAAATCTGGTGTCTTACGTTCGGGCGCCAGGTACCGGACGGGTGCCGCACAAAATACGCGGAGGGCACCCTCGAGAAGCCGAGATTGAACGAGGCACGAAACGGTTCCAAGGTTCGGACACAGGGGGATCGAGGACAGCCCTCACGGCAGGGTGGATCGCGTAGGGCAGAAGAACGGGGTAGACAATGTGGCTCGATATGGTATTTATTACAATACGATAATTACAGGTGCGCGGCCACGTGGCCGTTCTCGGAGCCCGCGCTCTCATACAATATTGCGGCCGGTGTTCTGCTCGCGACGCTTGTCGGTCGATATTACAATATTTCCGCGTGCGTACGGCTTCCCGGTACGATACGGACCCCCGACGGGGCGATATTCCGCGGAGCGCGGCTGGACGGCGCGATACGGTGACTGTCGCGGAACTTATGTCGCGATACGGTGTTCGGATCGTGCGAAACAATACGACGAAATCCCGAAATACAATCGGCGGTCGATCACGCTATTACTTCGACGGCGTTTCCCCGAGGAAGACTTCCCGAAAGATATCCCACTAGAATTTCCCGAAACTCTCCAAAAACGCCGACGGTTCGGCGCGAGACAAATGGCTCGGGACGAATTTCGGCCCGGCCCTCCAGGTTGGAGAACGCGACTGGCTGTTTACGCCTCGATGAGGTGAGCCGTCCCGTTCTCCCACTAAATTTTCACTAAAGTTTTCCCGATAACCTCTCCGAACCAACTTGCACGAATCTTTCTCCAGAAGGGAGAGATTGAAGGAAGAAGGGACCACTGCGTGGACTTACCGTATTCACGATAATGGGCTCTCGCTACTCCGTGGGCTGCTTCCGGCCTCCCTCTGCGTTGCCGATGGCACGATAAACCTCAAACCCTTGGGAGGCACGCTGGGTGGGCACCGATCGCGATACTTAGTCTCGCGAACTCGCGATGGCTCGAAAGCGATTCGGGTGCTCGAAGATCTCGATACGGCAGCGATATGGGAAACGATACGATACGCGGAGCAACACGATATTTACGCTTGAGCGTTCGCACGACAGTTGTCCTTCGATTTTCGTCGCGCGATCGCGAGGACTTCCGTATCCCCACTCTCGCGCGCTAGTGTCGATTTTCTCCTAATGGGGCGCGCTAGTTGCAAGTTTCCGAGAAAGCAGGGGCGCGATCTTGACGGGTCCCTGGGCCCCGGACCCCCGCGATAGTTTCTGTGAAATCGCGGAATCACCAAGAGGTCAGTCTCGCTCTGACCCGATGAGGCGGAGGCACTCCCTTAGTCGAAGCCCATATTCCAACTCTAAGGTGAGGCGGCAGCAGATCTAGGGCGATCCTTTCCGATCGCCGTTGTTCGTTAGGGCTTCCGTCTCGCCGCTCGCCTCCAGGTTGTCCGGCCTGAGTGCGTTTCCTCATCCTACCACCAAATGTACCGGTACCGGTTTTCCCTTATTCTCGTTACGTTGGCCGTATTTCGTCGAGTGCTGCGGCTGCTATTTCCCCTGAAACTTGCCAGGCTCGGCACGCGAAAGACTCGTTAACAATCGATATCGGATCGATCATTCGCTTCCTCGGGGAACACCCACGCTCGAAGTCGGCGCCAAAAGGGCAGCCCGGTCCCTTCGATACTCAGGGGTAGGCGGACCAGTGACGTCGCAAAATTTGCAACGTCACAGTCGTCAATCTTAGAGGAATAATAGAGGTAACAAAAATCGAGCTATCTGTATCCGGTGCATTGATAATCGTTTAGAATTTTTGTTTGTATATAGTGTTACGTTGCCCGGGTTGTCCCTGCCTGTCGGACGGGAGAAAAGCCGGACAATTACGGGTTTTTATGGCCTGGTCCTTCGAACGGGCGCCAGGCCCCGAGAGGTGCCACACAAAGATCTTACGGAATTTATTCGAGAAGCTAATCGATTCCGATTCCACGACGGCCGCGCGATACTCTGGACAGCTCACCCGGGACCAGGATTCTAACGAGGGGAAGTGCGGGACGTTCCCCGCGGCGGGAAGGTTTCTCACAAGAATTCGTACGAAATTTAGGGCTTTAACAAACGTTTATTACGTGTGGGTGTTTTACAAGGCTGCCGGGAGATAGCCCGGCAGCGATTTGAGAAAAGCCCGCGCGATCACAATTACTGTAACGACAGGTGTTCGGCCGTTCGCGCTTATTTCGCCCGAGTCTCAATTAATCGTGTCGAGGAGGGCCGCGGACGCGATGTACGGCGTCGATGAATTAGATTTTTGGACGTGACTCGACCCTGATCCGATGAATTATGCGGATGATATTTTACACGCGACTGTAACCGTCGAACACGAGTAAGAAACGGCGATATCGCACCGTCGCGTCGTCCCACCGTGGGAAGTCTCAAGGTTCGCTACTTAATTTGGGATTTCTCCCCGCAAAATCGTCGGCGTACGGATCCCCCGCGAATGCGCAATTTCGCGTTACAATCCCAACACGCACGCTCGACGATCGACGATCCCGTGCACCACGCGAAATCCTATTGAACGCGATTTTCCGGCAGCAACGGAATTCGTCGTCACGACGCGAATCGCGGTCGTCCACCAAAACGTTGCCGAGCCAACACGAAATGAGAAATCACAAAATCGGTAGTAGAGAAAGCCTGATCGGCACTTACCAATCGGCACAGCTACAAGTTACAGCTTCCGGCAGCACTCTCTAAGTATTATCGGATGATGGCTTAACAATTTACTAGGTCTTAGGCAATAGTTAAATGGCTACAACTCGCGAAGGTCTTCGGCACAGTGACCTACTTCGGTTCGGCTCGGCAACGCGGAAGCGAGGCGTCCCCCACTTTCCTATTTTTCCCTACCCCGCGAGACGCTCGGACCTATCGCTAATTTCGGCGCGGCAGGGCCGCGCTCTGCGGTCCGGGGGGCCCAGACGTATGGTGGTCGGCAGCGATGGTGGTTGCTGATTGGCCGCTAGTCCCGCTGAGGAAGATCCCGGGCCAATTCCGCGTCGCACCTTTGTCTTCCGGCGGGTGAGGCAGCCTCGAGGTGGAGATGTTGGTCGCCTCCGGTGCAATTCCCTCGTCGGCTCCTCCGGGTTGGTTAACCCGGGCTCGGCGTCTTCCTCGTTGTCTTAATTAGCGGGATATTCTCTGGATGGTCCTGTAAGCGTCCTTCTCCGCGGTTTCCTGCTCCCGGCAGCGTAGGAAAAGAAGTCCAGGTCCCCCTGGGACCCGGATACGACCCTGGAATTTCTCTGCCCTTGGTCAGTTGAGACTCTCCCTGGGAGAGCGTTCGCGGGTGCCGAAGTCGCATTTGATAAGACCAGAGAGGGGCCCAGTCTTATGCCACAGATTCGGAGGGACGTGGCAATTTTGCCACGTCACAATAGATTGACCGCTACTACCATCAAATCCGTAGCTACAAATCATTTCAGTTTCAATAATGTCATCGCCAGTTTTTGAAATTATGTTATCTATAGCTTCGGTTTGTAAAAGTAAAATTCTCTTTGCCGTATGTTCTAGCAAGTTTTGCATAGAAACTTCAGCAACAGTTTCAGAGACAGTAATCCCTGATGGTCTACAATTCTTTTTTCCTGCTAAAGTAGCATTATATGTAGGGTAAATATCGCAATTTTTTTGTTTATTTTGCAATCTAATATTTACATACTGTTGCTTGCTGAAATTGTTTTCGTAAAAAAACGCTGACGCTTCGTCTACTGAAAGCGGAACTATATTTTTTTGTTCATTAAAAAGACGTGACCGCATTTTTTTGACACGTTCGGGGCTTTTAGAAGTTTCGTTTAGAATTACTGCCAAATCTTTGTTACCTCTTTTTTGGGCTGTGAATGTTGTTGCGTGTATTATTAGGTTTAAATCATCTTTCATTCCTTCCGCAAGTTGGGACGCTTCTCTCCTCTTTGATCTTGATGATTTTTCTTCATATGACAAACGTTGTCGTCCTACAGGTGCCGAAACTTCAGGGTTCTCTCTGTCGTATTTTTCGATGCTTAGATGTTCTTCCAACCATTTCTCATGTTTTGATCGAAATTTCTGTTGACTTCGTCGGGCATTTTTCCATTTTGTACACAAATTACTGCAAAAATTGCGAATTTTCTCTTTAACAGACTTCCTATATTCTTCAGAAATGTCAACTTCTTCCATCGCATTAAAAATAAAACAGGTCACTGCAATTGTCTTTCTATTTAAATCACTTTCATTGAGCCACACACTGAACAGTTCTTCATTTTTGAAGCGATGCTCATCTAAATGTGGGATCCTTGACTTGCGGGTCCTACGAACTGTAGATCCTAAGAAGTGCGTGTCTGTGTTATCGCTATGAATGAGTGTGTGTGTGTGTGTGGCGAGATCATTTTCGGGGACTGAGATGCAGGGCAGAGCGTTGTGAGTCTTGAGAGCGTGAGGAGTCGTGCGAGAGGTCGAGTGACGAGTTTAGAGAGAGACAGTTGGTTAAGAGTGAGAAAGCAGTCGAGCGAGTCTATGTTGTGTGATTTCATTTTCTTAATCTTTTATCTTGTTTTATTAAATATTATTGCTTTCATTTTTGTTTTTGAAAGAAAACTCCCTAAGCACCCAAAATCCCTACAAACTTGGGGGCTCGTCCGTGCCTACGAAAATCAATGAGTTTGGATATTCGTTCGTGTGAAAAGTGACAATTATTAGGGACCATAGTGCTCAGTAGGGTAGTATTGAAAGCAAGAGTGACCGTCGTAATTGTGACGATAAGTGTTATAAGACAGAGATAATTGACGAGCGCGATTTATTGTGGATTATTTTTGTTTGTACAATGAGTTCAACGACGAGATCTGCCAATGACTTTTCCGTATCAGAGTTGAAAGAAAAACTGCAGGCTTTGGGACTGGGCATAACGGGTGTAAAAGCCGAATTAATACACCGACCAATGGAAGCTGATCCATCGGGTTCCTGGGTGAAGGACAGTGAAACCGAATCGTCAAACCGCGAGGAAGACGAGCAGTTGGGAAAAGGAGATACCTTTCGTGTGAGCGAGATGGAGTGGGCTGACATGCAGCGGGAAATTGAACTTTGTCAAAGGGAGAAGAAATTGAAGGAAGACGAACTTAACCTGGCACGTAGAGAGATTGAATTTCTGAAAAATATGCAACAGCTAAGAATCGACGGCGATGGACCGGCAACTAATAGATCTCGTCCGATAATACAAAACGAGATAACACCGCGTGTGACTACATCAATGGTGGCGGAGATGCTGAACTACTTCGATGGCAACGTGGAAACATATGAAATGTGGGAAAGGCAGGAGCGGTTACTGAAGGCAACTTATCGAGTGACAGATGAAATAATGAGGCTAGTTATTTCGTCACGTTTGAGAGGAAAAGCGTTCGAGTGGTTTCACTCAAAACCTGAATGCATCGCGATGACAGTCGACGAACTATTGAAAGGGTTACGAGAAATGTTTTACCGCGAGCCAAATAGAATCCGTTTGCGTCAGGAATTTGAGCGACGTACTTGGAGACAAGACGAAGCGTTTAGTCAATACATGCATGAGAAAGTGATCATGGCGAATCGTCTTGACATGAGTGACAAAGACATTGTGGACTACGTTACCGAGGGAATCCCAGATTTCACATTAAGAAACATTGCCCGCACCCAAAAGCTTGTGACGCGGATGCCACGACCGGAGGCCCTCTCCGGGATGCTCAGCGGGCACCAGGGTTCTTTGGAGAGGGCAGAAGGTGTTGTAAATGAAATTGAGACGGTTTAGCCGGAAAACTCTAGTTTATTTCGGGCTGGTACGGTGAGAAATGTGGTGAACACTCTATGCTTATACCTAACTTAATCCTAACGCGAGGTATGTACAACTTATGACTACTTTTAACTCCTACTGGTACGGTTACGACCTGGTATGTGTACGCGAGTGGTGCGGGAGCGCGGACTGGTCCTGGAATGCGGGGCGCGACGCGGCGCAGGCGCGGTTGCGGCTACGGTCGTGCGGAGCGACGTGACTCGCACGGACGCGGATCGGCGGAGCCCGCAGAAAACGCTTTCCGCGCGAAGCGCGGCCTGGACACGGCGCAGGCGCGATCGCCGGTACGGTCGCGTGGAGCGCGATGCGCGGTATGGGCGCGGGTCGGCGCGGAGCGGGGTACGGAGGCCCGCAAGGAGTGGGCTGGCCCGGATGGTGGGGGCTTCGTGAGGATCCCCGCGGCCCAGCGTAATAGTGAACTGGCGCGTTCCGTACGCTGGTGCTGGGTTCGCGGGGCGCGATTCGCCTTGGGCTCGGCTCCGTGCTACGCCTGACTCGTCGTCGGAGGACCGATCGCGGTGCGAGTTCGCACGCACACGGAAGGACCCGTTCTACGTGCTCCCTCGACACCGGCGGACGCCGCTCACACGGAAGGACCCGTAGCAAGCGACGCACGCGGCTGCGACGGCACCCCGATTCCTCGCCAGACGCGTGACTCGGCCTGGAGTCGTTCGACGCGATCGCAGGAGCGGGAACGGGACGGGGGGACCGGTCCTAGGTTTCGAGCGGCTGGAGACGCGCAACGTCGACGTGCTCGGAAGCACGGTCGGCGTTCGACTGCCACCTCGAGACTAGCTCGCGGTATCAGGCTCAGCAGCACACGGAAGGACCCGTCGCACTGCCTCCTCCAATACCGGCGTGTTTCCCACTCACACGGAAGGACCCGTCGCTCGTGTCAGCACGCGGCTGCGAGAAGTCTGGAGCTCGGAGAAGGACCTCCGAGAGCTGCTCCAGGCCAACTCTGCCTCTAGCCGGATTTGTCGCGGTATTTATGCAGGGAGCGCGGACGCTACCGAGAGCCCCACTCTCGCGGATCGTTCGCTTGCTGTCGCGGCTCGGTGATTGGCGCGGGTTAAGGTCCGCATCGGGCCAATCGCGAGCCGCCGGAACGCGTGAACTCGCGACGGAGCGAGACGCTTCGTCGCAAGCTGGCAACGAAGGCATCACTGTTGGAGGCGTTCAAGGGGGTATCCTCGTATGGAAAGTTTTTGCCGACGACGTATGCAGCATATGCGAGGACTAAAGAAAATTCGTTTCAACCATGGAGGACAGAGGAGAAGACATTTCGACCAGGCAACAAGCTGCCTAACCTCTCCTGTTACTACAGCCGAACGTCGCATGTTCAGCTGCAGTATCCTAATTCCCGTGGTCGCAATCGCGGACGCGGGCCTCGCAAGCCTGTCTCCTTGCGATACGCGCGTGTGGGTTGGGGATTTGATCGCGGGCGGAGACTTCGACGACGACGGAACGCTCGCGGTCGCGGGGTCAACAGATCTCTCAATGTTCTGAGAGGTTTCTGCAAGTTCGGAAAGAACAGGGTGGTAGGGGAAAGGCCGACGGATCGGGAAACGCAAGACGGAAAAAGAAAGCACGAACTTGAGATACACCGATGGTCGATTGTACAGATAGACTGCAACGATCGGCCGTTATCGCGATCGCTCCTGACGCCCGTCCCTCGCGCAGCCTGCGAGAGCTGCCAAGCTGCTCGATCCACCTGGAGACTCGTGGGGTCGCAGGGAGGAACGCAGGGGCGACGTCGCGCACGCGCCGTCGATCTAGTCATTCGAGTCATTTATTGGCATATGTACAGACATGTATCAGAAAATATAGACGAGTTTTACAAATGATAGTGCATGGAATTATGCTTGTCGTTGTAGTGATTTTCTTCAATTCGGTGGCTGTAATCCCCTCCTCTCAACTCCTCGTAGAAATCCCCAACACATAGTGTTTGAGATTCTAGTCGTGATTTAGGTGCGATAGCAGAGGGTAAAAAAGGAGTGGACTGTATGTGTCGAAGAGGCGAAAGCAAGGCGGTAGAAAAGACGAGTGGACTGTATGTTAGAATAAATAATAGGCTATTGTTACGTCCCAAGTGGACTGAATTATAGTTTTGAGGGGATAGTACGCAGTTTTGAACCTACCTGCATTCACCGGCTACGGTTCGGGAAATTGAGGATCGTTTAAATAAAGATTGTACCCTTTTATAGATAAGAACTGATTTATTTATTCAAAATAGGAAACTGAATCAGATTTTAGAGGTTGCAGATATTAATTATAAAGCAGATATACATGAGTGCAAATAGCGCGATTACAAAATTAGAAAATATAATATAATATAATATTACCGAGATACAATTTTCCTTGGGATTAACACAATGAAATGTCCTGGGGTATGGTCCTGAGGTATACTGGGGTAACTCCGGGGTTTCGCACCTTTTCACAAACGACACCTTTGCACCTTTTACTCAAACGATACTTTTGCACCTTTTACTCAACGATACTTTAACTGGTGTGTCAATTGACTGAACTGAGACTGAGACTTGAGACGTTGATTCCCTTATTTATAGGATAGCCAATTCTTTGTTTCTTGAAGATGCTGGCTCAGGAGTTTCCACCTTGCATCCTTTAATCTTCTCCTAGCTGCTCGACTCCATATCGCCAGGATCCTTTTTCTATGGAGTCAGCGTCATACCACGTCGTTTGGCATCATCTGATGTCACTTCTATTGCGCAGTTTGGGTTATCGTAGTTCTCTCTCATGGTATTATCTGATGTCTTTCCTATTTGTTCTCAGGGTGCAAACCGATCTTCATTCATGCGTTTCGCAGAAGGCTGAGTTGATGATTTGGCGCCTCGTTACCTTGTCACGGTATTGCGCAGTTCGAGTTAACATAGTTCTTTATATTATATATGTGTATAATTACGTATGTATATATTTGAGGGTTAACATTTATTTATTTAACGCTGGTTATTTTATTGTTTTATTTCTAAGCTTACCTCTCTCGTGGCATTATCGGATTTTGTGATAGTTCTTTATTAGATTGATTAATCATTGATGGTCGAACCACCGGACGTAACACCACCCCCCTTAGAAAGCAAATTTCCAAGGGAAATTTGTTGTAAGCTCCTGACAGTTCTTCCGAGTTCTGATGTGCCTGGGTCATTGGTACGAGGTAAGTTGTCGTTGGAGATCATCTCGTCAGCTGGTCGCGTTGTGTTTCTTCGCGTGCCGGCTCGTTGAACCAGGAGGTGCGTCAGCGAATTCCATGCGGCGCCGCATAAGGTGAAACTGCATCCGTATAGCGAGTGCAGCTGATAACCTTGTATTATGGTGTCAGCAATTGTCTTTATAAATTTGAGTATTATAAAGACTGCTAGTATTCCTGCACTGAATGATCCAAATGTGATGAATCCGTGCCAGAATTTTTCTACTGTGTTTTCCGCTATTGTATCGAGTGTTTCCTCGTTCATCATGTTTAATAGGGAGAGTGATCCGTCTGATGTGGATTTGCCTGTCATGCCACGAGCTAGAGTGTTTAGTACTGCTGATTTTTCGGATGGGAACATAATATGGTCTCTTAAATTGTTGAGGTCACCTTGAGTGTAGATTCCGCTGGTGGCAAGATTTGATAATAGGGAGAGTGATCCGTCTGATGTGGATTTGCCTGTCATGCCACGAGCTAGAGTGTTTAGTACTGCTGATTTTTCGGATGGGAACATAATATGGTCTCTTAAATTGTTGAGGTCACCTTGAGTGTAGATTCCGCTGGTGGCAAGATTTGATGGGTTAACATAGTGCCATGTTGGTTCCTTGAGTGGTTGTAATACTCGAGGTGGTACTGCTTCTATGGGTCTTGGTGTGAATCTGTGCCAAGTTTCGTCGATTTCATACATTATTGGTAGTACTATGCTGCAATCTTTATGAGTTCCGTGGTTGGTGAGAATGTGAGTTATAGGTGTTAAAAATTGTGATTTATTTCCATGATTAACTGGTAGTTCGATGAAGTAATCTTCGGTGTGCCGAATTTTCACATCAACTGCGATACATTTAATGATGTGTATCACTTCTCCGGCAACAAGAGCCATATGTCCGGTTTGTTTCGTCACGATTCGTGCGAATTCATCGGGTTTTAATGTTGCCAGTGTTAGGGCATTCATCAATACTTGTTTTTCTAAGCTGCATTTTTGTGTGAGCAGGTTTTTGTAGAGATTGTTTACTTGGTTCTTTATGTGTCTTACTATGTAAACAAATTTTGAATTAATGTATGTAAAAATGTCGAGGTTGTTTACTCGTATTTTCTTTTTTCCAGTGAATGTTCTTCCTTTAGATGTTTCGAGAATGAACAATTTTGGATGTTCTGTTTGGAATAGGGTGTATCCGCATATTGGTGTCTCACCCATTTTTGTTAATGCGAATGTTATTTCTCCTTGGGTTAGAGCAAATACTGCCGGGAATTCTTCTTGGTTTATGCTATCTGTGAGTCTTGATGCTAGACCCTCATACAAAACATCGTATTGTTCAAATTTACAAGAGGATTTCGGATAGGGCTTCCAGAACGTGTACCCGTCATCATCGTCTAGGCAGGTACCACCTTGGAAAGTGCATACCGTTCCTGATTTTAACATTATTTTGTTTGTTTCTAATTGTACTGGTACAGAGGCTGCTCGTGTTGACCTTTAGACCGCTTATGTATGTGTTTCTTCCTACAGGCAAAATGCCGTCTAGGTGCATTCTTCTGCACTGTTCTCCTGTTATCGGTTTTAGATATTCGCTTATCCCATTTTGTACCGCGGATATGTGAGAATGCATGCCGCAATAGCTGATTGTTCTGGATATTATGACCTTGCACTGAATGATGTCTGCGTAGCTGTAGTCCGATAGTTGTAGTAGCTGAATGAAGACTTCTTCCATCCTTGTAGCGATATGGTCGATGTTACAGTCGTCGACTGTTTTGAGAGATATGGTAGTCACGTACACAATCGTATCCGATAATGACACGTGAGGGTTGTATCAACGCGAGTACTAGCCAAAGGCCTAACATTTTTTTGTAAGCAACCGTATTGTTCTTCTAATACTAATATACATTCTTATTGTGTTATCTTTTAATTTGTAAATATGAGTTAATATGGAGATAGCGGAGGAGTGCCCGTTGAAGGTATTCTGAATAATTATTGTGTGAGTAGAAAAACATTTTGTCTTGTTACTGTTCCATGACGGCATTCGTCCGCTAGTTTGAGATAGGGTTATTCTTCGTTATTTTTACAAATAATATTATCGGTATGTTATTTTTAATGATAATGGTAGAAATGTTTTACTATTGAAATTTTATGTTTTGTTAACCCTTTCGCTACTACGGGCCACTTTAGTGGCCTTCCACAAGATGCCACTGAGGTACTACGAGCCACTATAGTGGCTCTCCATAAGATGCCACTGAGGTATTGCGGCCAACCGTTTTGCATAAGTATCTGACTCTGGGCATGCAGTGATAGTGTTGGAATACTCTTTATTTATAAATACCCTTTGGAGAAAAATTTTTTCGTCCGAAAACATTTAAGCAGCTTGGGTTCTCCGCCGCGGTACTCTCGCTGACGATCGGCATCGCGTAGCGTGCAGTGATGTCGCGGCGCTCCGTTGAGCGGAAGTACCGCGGCGGAGAACCCGCCCGTAGCGAAAGGGTTAAATGAAGCCATGATCCGATGGGTTAGCATCGGTGCTTATTTTATTGTGATAGTAATATCTTCCTACCAAAGGGAAATCTTATGGTCTATTAGGTAATACGCATTTCGTGTAGGTATATACGTGTTCTATTTGTGTTAACGATATCTATATGTATGTATATGCATGCAAGTATTATAATGATATACGATTAAAAGGTATAAGAGCATATATGAATTAATAAAAATTGAATGGCACTTCAATGTGCTTGTTTATTTGAGCGAGTTTATCACCATCGGGTGATTACTTCTTTGGGGATTCCCCTGTGGATTAGCCACCATTCGTCCGAACTCATTTCGAAGTGTTCTTCGATGCATTCTGTGCACTCCGATGTCGGGCGCACTATTCACAGTTTTTCGCCGCAGTCTCGACATTTGAAGAATCATTGGGATGCTTCCAATTCACATAGGAGGTGCCAGCCGCCCTGTTCGTAATACCATTGTTCTCTTGGCGTTAGGCGATCGTAGCAAGTTCGGCATAATTTATGATTATGAAACACGTACGAGGTGACTTGTTGAAGTGTAGCCACGCAATAGAGCTTTAAAAGATCTTGATAGGTTTCGGGGTAGTGGGTGGGTATTGGCCCGTCCATTGGCCCGTACAGTTCCTCTACCTCTTCTTCCTCTGGGCGGTAACTCGGTCTGGGTATAGGCATATTTCGTCTATGGAATAATAGGTTTGTGGTTTATGATTTCCGATTTGTTGTTCTTTTAATATGTTAGTGTCTTTTATTTAGGGAAGTTTTTGGTTTATTAAGCAATACGCATTTTGTGTTGGTAAATCCGTATATTTATTATGTGTAATGGATTATGTGTTTATATAAATATATTTATGAAATATAAAAGGGAAAGATAAAAATAGTAATAGTAAAAATGTATATATTGTCACGTTGCCTGGGTTTTCCCGATCCGACGGACGGCGAAAACCTGGGCAACTACGGGTTTTAAGGCGGTAAAGCCGGGCCACGCACCGGCCGCGCGGTACGCGGTCCACCCGCGACAAACGACACGTCGAAAAGTCGGTTTTCTGGAACTTTACTTGAGGAACGAGTCCTGATAACGGGCGCCAGGCATCGCGAGATGCCACACGAAACTCTAATGGATTTCACTGAGACGCGACAAGGAATCCCGACTCTCCGACGGCCGCGCGATATCCGGGATAGCTCACCCGGGACCAGGATTCGACGGGAAGAGTACGGGACGTTCCCCGCGGCGGGAAGGCTTCTCAAAGAATTTGAATGCGAGTTCGGGGCTTTACAATCGTTTATTACACGAAGGTGTTACACACGGCTGCCGGGAGGTCGCCCGGCAGCAGTCAGAAAGAAGCCCGCGCGATACCGGTTGTTATTCGGCGGATTTTCGGCCGCTCGATTTGCGCGTCGGACACGACCCTGGACGCGGTTTTCGGCGTCGCTGTTACAAAAGTGTCGAGCGAGATGGGACCGTGTCCCGATGTTACCCGCGAAAAAGGTTGTCCACGACCGTAACGGAGAATAGCAGTCGGAAACGGCGATTTCGCACCGTCGCGTCGTCCCACCGTGGGCAGTCTCTAAGTAACGCCAAATGAATCTGGGATTTCTCCCCACCAAAATCGTCGACGGACGGATCCCCCGCGAATACGTAATTTCGCGTTACAAACCCAACCCGCCCGTTCGACGACCGACGCTCCCGTGCCCCACGCGGAAATCTAATTAACGCGCTGTTCCGGCAGCAACGGAATACGTCGTAACGACGCGAATCGCGGTCGTTCACCAAAACGTTGCCGAGCCAACACGAAATCAGAAGTCACCAAATTGTAAAGAGAGAAAGCCTGATCGGGACTTACCAATCGGCACGGCTCCGCTCGATTCCTTCCGGCAGCAACTCTCAAGAGGTATTCGTTAACCAACTACTTGATCTTTAAGCAATAATTAATGGTCTACTACTCCCGTAGGTCTTCGGCACAGTGACCTACTTCGGTTTGGCTCGGCAGCGCGGAAGCGAGGCGTCCCCCACTTGTAACCGTGTCGGTTACATATTGACACCGCGTATATGGAACAGCGACATCATCCCCACCACTACATTCCATTACGGCGCTCGCGAGTCGGGAAATAGAAAAGATCCGCGAGATACCGCGACATGCGTCTGATTGCGCACGCATCGATCCCCACTCGATAGCGATCGAAGGAGGTCGATGCGAGCGGCAGATAGATCACTCTGCGTCTGGAAGCGGTCCTAGTAGGAAGTTCGCGAAATATCTGCTCGGCGAAACACGTTACACGATCGAGGGGTCAAACCGACCCGATAGAACAGTCAAACCGCCTGTTCTATCCTCGACGCGTAAGCGCCTCAAACCGAGGAGTCACAGATGCAAACCGCACTGTGGCACTGCCGACAGTTTAGACGTTTTGCATCGTGATCCTGGGCTGTGACTGCGCCGTTGTCGAGGTGTTGAACAAGTTGGTAGAATTATTAAATTTCTGAGCAGGTGCTTCGTGAGTAACATCTTGCGTTTTGTTAAAATCCGCGTACAGTATGCCAGCAAGTGACTCGATTGGACAAGCCCAGTCGCAATTACTCTGCCGCGATCTCTAAAGAGAGTGCTCGGAGGCCACAGCGGTGCTAAAGAGCACACTCCTTGGTTGCGTGGAGTGATTGTCGCCTTTGGGCGCGTCACCATTTTGAATACTCGCACGAGAACTCGGACGAGTAGATATATGGTTTGACACGTCCACCGTCGTACATTCGTATATCTCGCGGATCGGTCATTCGAACAGCACGTGCGGTTCTATCGGGTTGTATCGAGCACTCGGGCGTCGCACGTTCTTCGCCATTCTGCCGCTGCCCACAAGGAGAGTGCTTGGAGGCCACAAACTGTGCCAAAGGGCAATCTCTTCGGTAGCGTGGATTGACGGGGTTCTCGTGTGGGTCTCCACTCGGGCCACTCGCACGTAGAACGGACGAGTACCTGAGTGGTGTGACAGGTCTGACCTCGCTCAAACCGAGGAAACGTTACGGGTTATCCGCGATCGTCATACTGGACATACACAACCGGATAGGGCGATCGAACTAATCACGATCCCTGTTGTTCTGCCGCTACCTACACGGAGAGTGCCCGGAGGCCACGAACGTGCCGAAGGGTAAACTCCCTGGTTGCGTGGAGTGACAGGGGTTTTTGTGAACGTCTACTGCCGACGTACTCGTACGCATGGGCGGCCGAGTGCGTGGGTGGTGAGATAAGTTACGAAATCGCAAATCGCGGAGTCGCGAGCGAAGCTACGGAATTCGCACCAGTAAGCTAGGAACCAGGCGTAGAGACAGGCGGGCGAGACGCGAGCGCGCGTCATAAAAACGCGGTGTTTACGCGTTACAGGGGTCCGGGACGAATCGCGGATACCGATTATCCTACGCGTCGACACATTGGTATTTATTGCCCTGTCGTTCTTGCCGTGTCGGGACGAACTTCTGTAAATAGCACTTCCAAGAAGGTTTAAGAATATATTGCCATATTATTCCTGGAAAATTGTCTCCAACGTTATTTCACCTGTTCAAATTCCATCGCTTTCCAGTGCCTGGAGGCACGAATCCAGCAAATTGGGGCAGTAGCCGGCCCCCGCGAGCTAGCATGCTTGAATTCGAGAGTTTTGATTAATTGTACGGTTACACACTTTCCTAGTTTTCCCTACCCCGCGAGACGCTCGGACCTATCGCTACTTTCGGCGCGGCAGGGCCGCGCTCGGCAATCCAGGGGCCCTTATCGCAAGATGGTCGGCACCGATGATGACTGCTGATTGGCCGCTGGGCCCGCTGAGGAAGCTCCCGGGCCAATCCCGCGTCGCACCTTTGTCTTCCGGCGGGTGAGGTAGTCTCGAGGTGGAGATGTTGTTCGCCTCCGGTGCAATTCCCTCGTAGGCTCCTCCGGGTTGGTTAACCCGAGCCCGGCGTCTCCCTCGATGTCCTGATAAGCGGGATTTCCTCTGGATGGTCCTCCGCGGTCTCATCTATCCGGCAGCGTAGGGAAAATATGTCCGGGTCCCCCTGGGACCCGGGTACGAACCTGGAATTCGCGTCGCGCCAAGTGGCGCGGCGTTTAAAAATGCCTCATTACTCTGCCCATGGTCAGCTGAGACTGTCCCAGGGAGAGCGTTCGCGGGTGCCGAAGTCGCATTTGATACGACCAGAGAGGGGCCCGGTCTTATGCCACAGGTTCGGAGGGACGTGGCAATTCTGCCACGTCACAACTCCTCCCCCCCCCCCCGGGAGAGACCGGGCCCTACCGATGGCAGCCACCGATCAGGCTTTCGCGGGCCCGGCAACGAACGCTCTTCCTTAGAGAATCCCACGGTTTTCACACAAAATATATCGATACAACGTACCTGACAAGTACCCGGCACCAATAGAATACTACACCAATACTTACGGTACAATCACAATGAGCGGGCGAGACACTCGCTTCCGGCCGACACCAATGTTCTATACTGTCTACAGTCCTAATTCCTAGTGGGAGTTCAAGGGGTGATTATCGGATAGTATCGCAAAATAATTTGTACTCAGTTCTTCCGGCAGCGATATTTAATGCTAGTCCTTTTTCGTTACAAAACCTATTCTACTCTTATATTTAAGCCCACTGTTGCGGAATATAGCCAGGTTCTGAGTCAGAAGGACTCAGAAAAGGTACAGTAGAGGAAGAAATGTGAACTATATAGGAAAGGAGCGTAGTGTGAATAATGAGAAAGTATGTAACGGAAACAAAAGATATATTCAGCGAAACTAGTGGTAAAGATACACTGGAGTGAATGCTAGCCCGCAGACACACTTGAAAATAGCCGGCGATCAGTCGATCGTAAAGACAATTGAGAAAGATATAAACGCTGAAATCAGTCGATTACGAACGTGGCAGAAGTCAAAAGACGCCCGTTTCGAAAACGCAGGTCTACTTATACTAATGCGGGCCGTTGGCTTCGGCAGGATGAAGAGTGGGATTTTCGAAATAGGCAAGGATGAGGCAGAGCAGCCCGTTCGTTAGGACGTCCTAACGGCGTCCCAACGGTCGGGGCTGCGATGGAAACAAAGGGTAGAGGCAGTGGATTTCGGAGTTTGGAAAACAACCAACGGCCCGCGCGGCGCGTGCATGATGATCGCACGAGAGACAGTATTTACAAATTCGAACAGCTGACTCGCGCGACGGAGACGGTGTTTACCGGCGACGGGCAAAAACGCCGATGCGAGCCCGCTCGTGCACGACGCCGGTGTCGATGACAATAATACCCGGATTAACGGTTTTTCGGAGAGTTGAATTATACAGATTGCGGAGACAAATAATACACCGATGCAGATTTTAAACACCCACTCATACCAAAAAAAAATTCACACAACGGTAATCCCCTCCCCCCTGTTTTGTTCCCTTCGCGACATTCGTACTATTTTAACAAAACCACTCATTCCCATACCAGTGTAGCGTGACTTACAAAATAAAAATATATTAGCAGTCTCTCTGCTCTCTCTCGCTTTCTTTAATGATTCCAAACTGCTCCGGTGACTAACCGGCAACAAAATAAAAAAAATATACTCGCTTATGTTAAATCTGATTTTTCCGCTACAATTCTTTGGTAGGGTTGGGGGTTGCGGACCGGCAGCAAAGACTAACAAAACAAACAAAAAAAAAAAATATAATATTCTAAATGATATGAAAGGGAAGGCTTCTAAATCCCGGCAGCGTCTAATACATTGGGGTCCGTTAACGGGATTCCCACGGGTGGTGTGGTCCGCCGGCCTTCCATCGTTGTCCACATTTCGGGCATGACTTAATGGTATATCCCAGACGACCACAACGGAAGCAATATGTAGTGTCTGGGGCCGTACAGTACCGGTGTTGGTGACCCCGGCGGCCACACCTCCAACAGCCGTTCTGTCTGTCCCTCTCTTCCTCTTCCAACAGGCTCTTCGGGGTAGGGGTCGGTGGCGGGGCTTCCCGCGGCAGCTCCATACGTTTGTGCGGGGGCCGGGGAACCACCCACGTCTTAAAATCCGGCAGCCTGATGCGAGGGATTCTAGGCGGGTGTGTCGGCACGCGCTGGGCCTGGGCCTCTTCTTCGGCCTTCCGTTCCAGGAAGCGCTTCAACCCTTCCCGATGCTCCCACTCAAATAGAGCCGCCCCTGTGAGCGGGTTTTTCTCGGCGTCAACCGCTACCTCTCGCTCGGCTCGGGTCGGGGTAGTCGGCGGGGTGAGGCTCCGCCCGGCTTCCTCGGGTACTCCACCTGCCGGTTCATCTATCTCCTCCGGCAGCGGTTTCAGCGTTTCCTCTAACGCGACGCTTTGCTCGGCCTCCTCGGGTATTTCACCCGCCGGGTCTCCCATCTCCTCCGGCGACGGCTTCAGCGTCTTGTCTAGTACGCGGCTCGGCTCGGCTTCCTCGAAGGTTTTTCCCCCTTGGCCTTCGGTCTCCTCCGGCAGCGGTTCCAACTGTTCCCCCGGGGGTGGAAGACTGGCGTGGGTTTTAGGCTCTTCTTCCGCCTCCGGCAGCTCTTCAACCGGCTCCGCCTCGCGGCTCTCCTCCTCCGGGATAGCCACGGCAATCGGTCCAGTGGGTTCGGCCTCTGGTGTCATGGGCTCCGCCGATGTCGTCGGTATCTCGGGGTCCTCCGGCAGCTCCTCGATACCTTCCCCCAAGGTGTCGTCGAGGGGAGTATTCTGCTCCGATTCAGGACGATCGTCGGCCGACTCATAGCGCGTGGAGGAGCTGCTCTCCTCTGACTCCACTACCACCTCGATCTCTGGTGGGCAATACTTCCACCTCCGCGGAATTGGGATGACCTGCTGCCACGTTTGTGTCCCCACCGTCCGTCGGCGACGACCCTCGGCCCCGGCAACATATTCTTTCAAAATGTGCAGCACCGCTGCCCCTTTCTCCGTTTCAGCGACCGTTTTCAGTGCCTCCATCAGACTCGCCACGGGACTCCTGGTGTCGTTGGTTTCCTCCCCGGCAGCTTGCATGGTCAACTTTTGTGTATTACGGCTGTGGAGAAACTTTATACTTTAGGCCACATCATTGGGCTTTGCGTGGTGGAAGGTAGCCCTTTAGATCGCTGACGTGCGCCTTGCCTAGGTCTTTGCCCGTTTCCGAAACTAGCGCATATACAACTGGCGAAATCTTTTTCCTAATAATAACCGGTCCGTCAAATTTAGGGGCTAACTTGGCCGCTACGTGGTGGGCCGCAGACGAAAGGACGCGCTGCCGTCGCAAAACTTTGTCGCCCACCTCGAACTCCCGTTCTCTATGTCGCAAATTGTATTGTCGCGCGTGCCTATTATACGCGTCTTCTAAATTTTCTAATATCCAGCTCCGTAATGCCGGCAGCTGGGTGACCCTATTCCTCCACGCGTCCGTGGAGTCGAGGTCGAGTTCTATTGGCGGTTCGGCGCTCGCCCGTGCGCATTTGGCCGGTCGCGGTTCTCGCCCGAAGTTTAGAAAGGCTGGGGAAGCCTGTAAGACGGAATGTCGTGCTGTATTATACGCGAATCTAAAGTGTGGTATGTGAATGTCCCAATCACGGTGATCCCTATCAATGTACGCAACAATCATCGTTTTTAATATGCGGTTGACCCGCTCAACCGGGTTCGCCTGCGGGTGGTACGGGGGAGTTGTACTCAGCCGAATACCGTATCCGGCAGCAAGATTCCTCAGATGGCCGTTCACGAACTCCGTGCCGTTATCCGTAAGCAGCACGTCTGGAGTCCCCCAACGCGAAAAGACTAAATTTTCGAGGGCCTCGGCGATTTTCGGACCGGTAGCCCGTCGAAGCGGGGCGCATTCTATCCATTTTGTGAATAGATCTTGAACGACCAACTGATACGCATGACCGGACCTGCTAGGAGGGAATGGGCCCATGATATCGGCAGCTACTACTGACCATGGCATGTCAATACGGCGCCGGCCCATCAGCCCAGAAGGGAGTGTTTGCTCCACTTTCGTGAGCTGACAGGTCGCACAGCGTCTTACGTATTCTACTGCCGTTCGGTACATCCCGGGCCAGTAGTAGCGCGTCGCGACTCGATGATAGGTCTTTTCGACTCCCAAATGCCCTGCCTGTGGGCTATCATGTGCCTCCTGCAGGATCTCGGTCCTACGTTCTTCGGGGACCACTAACTTCCATTCATCCCCGTCCTGCCCTAATGTTTCGGCTATTAATGGGTCCGTTCTCCGACAATACAGTTCCCCGCCTCGAACGGTCCAATCCTTAAATCTCTCCGGGTTTGCCTCTACTTCCGCTAATTTCCCCTCGTACCACCTCGCGCGTACTGCGGCAGCTATCGGAACATCCCCCCCGTGACACCCCCCCCCCCTAAAAAACGCGCGAGAGTGCGTCCGGCACCTTATTTAGGGCTCCTTGCCTGTATTTTACCTCAAAATCGTATTCTAATAATTGAAGTGCCCATCTCGCTAGCCGTCCCGACGGATTTCGTAGTTTCCGTAACCAACGCAAGCTATTGTGGTCTGTTATTATTGTGAAACGATAGCCCTCAAGATATGCTCGAAATTTCTGCACTGCCCAGACTATGGCGAGACACTCTAACTCTGTAGCAGAATATTTTCGTTCCGGCAGCGTTAGAGCTCTACTAGCGAACGCAATCACCTTCTCGACACCCTCTACTTCCTGTGTCAAAACGGCACCTAATCCAACCGTACTCGCATCCGTTTGCAAGGTGAATGGAGATTCGAAGTCAGGACACGAAAGGGTTGGCGCGGTCGCGATCGCTTCCCGTAGGGTCTCGAAGGCGGATTGTTGACCGTCCTCCCATTCCCATTCCCGATTTTTCCGCAACAAGTTATTCAGCGGTTCGGCATGTGTGGCGAACCCTGGAATGAACCTCCTGTACCAGGAGGCCATACCCAAGAATCGCCGCAATTGTTTAATGTTCCTCGGGACGGGGTACGATAATATCGGTTGTATTTTATCCGCGTCGACTTTTAACCCTTCGTGGCTGACTACAAATCCCAAATATCGGACTTCTTGCCGGCAGAATTCGCATTTATCCGGATTGATGGTTAGTCCAGCCTTTTTGATTTGATTAATTACGCGTTCCAGCCAATCCAGATGTTCTTGGAAGGTTTTTGTGACGATTATTATGTCATCTAAATACGCGAACGCGTGTGGTTCCATTTCTGGACCTATTAATCTGTCGAGTAGTCGCTGAAAGGTGGCTGGTGCTCCCGTGAGCCCGTACGGCATGCGGCGGAATTGATAGAGGCCTTTTCCCGGCACCGTGAAGGCCGTGATTTCGCGACTTTCCGGTGCTAATGGTATTTGAAAATACGCTTGACTGAGGTCGAGTGTCGAGATGTATTTCGCGGCTCGCAGCTTGTCTAATATCTGCGTCATGAGCGGCAGCGGGTATGCATCTTTTCTCGAGACTTCATTGACTTTTCTAAAGTCCAAACAAAGTCTATACTTCCCATTGGGTTTTTTAACCATTACAATTGGGCTTGACCAGCCACTATTTGACGGTTCTATTATGCCGTCCGCCAATAAGGTATCTACTTCCTTATAAATCGCCTCCTGAACTTTCGGAGATACGGCATAATAGCGCTGCTTTATCGGTGGATGTCAGCCCACGTCTATTTTGTGGCTGATCAAATCCGTTACACCTGTTTTATTTTTAGATGTCGGCAGCAAAGTCTCGAGAAATTTTCGCAACAAATCTTTCTGCTTTTGGTCTAATATCTGCAATCCGCAGCATACGGCAGCTTGGGGGGTGTCCACGAAGGGAAATTTGTGCTCCGCGTTATCGGAAAAGTACCATACCGATCGGTGATATTCCGCGATAATTCCGAATGACGCGATCGCGTCCGTCCCTAATAGTATCGGAGTCACTAAATTATCTAAAACGCGTGCTGTAACCCGGCATTCTTTATCCTTTATTCGTAATTTAAAATGTGCCTTGTCCGTAGCACGATCTACGGCACCCGTGGCCAACAGAAAATAACACGGTTTATCCGTGGTTTCCCACGTTATTTCACCGGCAGCAGTTTGCATGATCACGTCACGGCTTACAAACGTTACCGTAGAACCCGAACCTACCAAGGCGCGTACCGGCAGCTTCCCAATTTTTGCTATTATTAATAAAAGCGGCGTAATTTTTGCGCGGTTTACTACTGATACGCGGGCCGATATTAATTCTGGCGAAGTCTCTCCGGCCCCTGCGAGCGACTTCTCTCCCCATTTCCCGATTGTTTATTATCTATATTACATTTCCGGCAGCTTTTTAAAGTTACCCCCTGCGTTCCGCATCGATAACAATGTAACCGCCGTTCTCCGCGGCAATCTCGCGACATGTGTCCTGTTTTTCGACAATTCCAGCACTCCAATGGCTTTTTCCCGAACGTGCGTTGTTTTTCGCGCGTCGGTTCCGGCCTATTGTCGTGATCTGGTTTTGTACGCAGCGTCGGGGTTTCTTTCTTAACTACCGGCATCTTTTTACTCGATTTTCTAGTCGCGTATCCGCGGGTTGGAGATCGATCGCTCGAGGAACCGCTTTCCCCTTCGCTTACGGCAGCCATAGTATAGTCAAAATATTCCGTTTTTCCCTTTCCCTTTCGTGGGTACCGGTTCGGGTCGTAGGCAAAGCTGGGATGTGCCATTTCATTCGGTTTAGGGTTCCGTCTGTTTGTCATGTCAGTTTGTCTGTCAGCTTCTAATAACTCGTCTTCCAGTTCATGTATCGTCTTTATAGTCGTCAATGCTATGGTGTTACGTATACTCGGTTTCGCGCCCCAGTATAATGTTCTAATTTGTTTTGATTCCGGCCACGGTGGATTCAACTTTTTTAACATAGCCCGCATTAGTATTACATATTCGCGAAGGGGCTCGTTTTCCCCCTGATATCGGTCTCTTATGTTTCGTTCCAAGGTTTCGCGATAGTCAGGGTCCCCGAAAAATTTTCGAAATTCGGCAACGAAATCATCCCATGACGCCCATCTGCCTTCCCGCGTTTCATACCAATGGGTTGCGTAACCGTCCAGACATACCGGCAGGCAGCGAAGTATATTTTCGTCCGCGATGTTAGAAAATTTTCTTTGTTGGAATAAGCGGTACAGGAAGGCTTCCGAATCCTCCCCGGACGCGCCCGAAAATTTTATACGCCATTTCCGCATTATTTCTGCGGTTGGCGTTCCCCGGTAATGTTCCTCCCTTGGTATTGTCGCGGGTACGGCATGTGAACGCGTTATTTTTGGATTAAATTCCGAATGTTTTCGTTTATCTGGGTTTAACTTCGGTACCGGCAGCATAATGTTTGTTGGCGGTGGTTTTTCCGCCCAAACATTATCTTCAGTTCTTGTTATATTATCGGACGAAGACATTTCTTCGAACGCGTCCCCGTATACCGATTTCGTGTCCCCATCATCGTATTCCGGCTTAAGCATTTCGCTGGTGTTTATTATTTCGGGTTCCCTTTTGTATTTCTTTGACCGACTGTACTCAATAGGCTGTAAACACCGCGTGTTTATATGGTGTTTACCTCGCTCGCGCGAGGCGACCCTGGCCTTGTAATACTACGCGCGCGAACAAAGGATCGTTGTCCCGAACGGCAACAGAAAAACTATTCCTCGAATTCTTGAATACCTATCGGGTGACTCTCAAATTTTTCAATTTCTACCGGCAGCACTATTATTATTCCTATATTTCTTTCTACTTGGTTTTCCCCAGCGCTTTCTACACGTATTTCCGTAATTTATTCTATACGGTTCGCTAATTTTGCAATTGTTCCGTTCACTAAATGTTTAATCGTTCCGCTCGCTAAATATTTCATCAATAATTGTCTTTAGGACGGCACGGTTTACGACACAGATCTAATGGACGGACCTTCCATCACCACATATTATTCTTACAATATACCGTAAATACCACATACAATTAAATTTCAAATATCGCCAAATGTCACAAAAAAGAATTAAACATATCATATGCAAAATATCATATCATAAATAGACCATCATTTCACACATAAATAGCCTATTATAATTTATCAATTGTAAATCATTGTATATCATATTTTGTCCCCGTTATCAAGTATTTCTTTCTATCTTATTCTCCGATTGATATCATCAATACTATTTTAAAATAAAATTAAAATTGAGTAACAAAATAAGTAAAATTAACAAGTTGAATAAAAGAACAATAAGATAACAAAATGGATAACAAAATAAATTAGGAAATAACAAAATAAATTAGGAAATAACAAAATAAATTAGGGACCGACAAAATAAATAGGACGGGTAATACAATAACTAAGAAAATAACAAAATAACTTACTAAAATGACGAAATAAATAAGGAATTAACAGAATAAATTAAGGGAGACACCAAAATAAATAGAATAAATACCGAACAAATAAATAATCAGCAAACTAAATCGATAACGAAATAAATTAGAAACGAAATAAATTAATACTTGGTAAAATTATTAAATAGCAATTTTCCTAAGTTGAATTCTCTCGAAACCGATTCATTTACGTGTTACGAGAGTGATTTCTACTTTGAGCTATTCAATCTTTACTTTTTCTTTCTTATAGAATCTCTTCTTATTTAATTTTCTATTCTTTTACTTGATAACGTGGAACTGTTCAACAAAATATTGCACATCATATAAATTCAAAGCATCATAAAATTGTACATTTCATAAATTATCATTTCATAAACAACATTCGTAAATTTCACATAATATTAAATCTGTGTGTTGGCTCGTCCTATACGCGGAAATTCGATTATTTACGCCGTGGCACTTGTCTGGTTTTCGACACGACGGTACCGATCGCGTTCCGACCTCGTATTCCCGATACGCGTGAAATTTCTGTGAGAGCCCCGCACTCTCCTCGCTCGTCTTAAATGAACGGGCCCTTCGAATTTTACTTTTCAGGCTAGATTTTAAGTGCCAGTTTTATGAAAGGGTCGTTACAAAGCCTGTTCGGGCGCCAATTTGTCACGTTGCCTAGGTTTTCCCGATCCGACGGACGGCGAAACCCTGGGCAACTACGGGTTTTAAGGCGGTAAAGCCGGGCCACGCACCGGCCGCGCGGTACGCGGTCCACCCGCGACAAACGACACGTCGAAAAGTCGGTTTTCTGGAACTTCACTTGAGGAACGAGTCCTGATAACGGGCGCCAGGCATCGCGAGATGCCACACGAAACTCTAATGGATTTCACTGAGACGCGACAAGGAATCCCGACTCTCCGACGGCCGCGCGATATCCGGGATAGCTCACCCGGGACCAGGATTCGACGGGAAGAGTACGGGACGTTCCCCGCGGCGGGAAGGCTTCTCAAAGAATTTGAATGCGAGTTCGGGGCTTTACAATCGTTTATTACACGAAGGTGTTACACACGGCTGCCGGGAGGTCGCCCGGCAGCAGTCAGAAAGAAGCCCGCGCGATACCGGTTGTTATTCGGCGGATTTTCGGCCGCTCGCGCTCTTATCGCTCGATTTGCGCGTCGGACACGACCCTGGACGCGGTTTTCGGCGTCGCTGTTACAAAAGTGTCGAGCGAGATGGGACCGTGTCCCGATGTTACCCGCGAAAAAGGTTGTCCACGACCGTAACGGAGAATAGCAGTCGGAAACGGCGATTTCGCACCGTCGCGTAGTCCCACCGTGGGCAGTCTCTAAGTAACGCCAAATGAATCTGGGATTTCTCCCCACCAAAATCGTCGACGGACGGATCCCCCGCGAATACGTAATTTCGCGTTACAAACCCAACCCGCCCGTTCGACGACCGACGCTCCCGTGCCCCACGCGGAAATCTAATTAACGCGCTGTTCCGGCAGCAACGGAATACGTCGTAACGACGCGAATCGCGGTCGTTCACCAAAACGTTGCCGAGCCAACACGAAATCAGAAGTCACCAAATTGTAAAGAGAGAAAGCCTGATCGGGACTTACCAATCGGCACGGCTCCGCTCGATTCCTTCCGGCAGCAACTCTCAAGAGGTATTCGTTAACCAACTACTTGATCTTTAAGCAATAATTAATGGTCTACTACTCCCGTAGGTCTTCGGCACAGTGACCTACTTCGGTTTGGCTCGGCAGCGCGGAAGCGAGGCGTCCCCCACTTTCCTAGTTTTCCCTACCCCGCGAGACGCTCGGACCTATCGCTACTTTCGGCGCGGCAGGGCCGCGCTCGGCAATCCAGGGGCCCTTATCGCAAGATGGTCGGCACCGATGATGACTGCTGATTGGCCGCTGGGCCCGCTGAGGAAGCTCCCGGGCCAATCCCGCGTCGCACCTTTGTCTTCCGGCGGGTGAGGTAGTCTCGAGGTGGAGATGTTGTTCGCCTCCGGTGCAATTCCCTCGTAGGCTCCTCCGGGTTGGTTAACCCGAGCCCGGCGTCTCCCTCGATGTCCTGATAAGCGGGATTTCCTCTGGATGGTCCTCCGCGGTCTCATCTATCCGGCAGCGTAGGGAAAATATGTCCGGGTCCCCCTGGGACCCGGGTACGAACCTGGAATTCGCGTCGCGCCAAGTGGCGCGGCGTTTAAAAATGCCTCATTACTCTGCCCATGGTCAGCTGAGACTGTCCCAGGGAGAGCGTTCGCGGGTGCCGAAGTCGCATTTGATACGACCAGAGAGGGGCCCGGTCTTATGCCACAGGTTCGGAGGGACGTGGCAATTCTGCCACGTCACAATATATATATATTTATAATATGTTTGTATATTGTTTCGGCGTCGACCGACGGTCGGAGCAGCCTGATGCCGGGACCACTCAGAGTTGAGCGCGCAAGGAAATCTACGGGAAAGGATTGATGAGAGGTTGAGACAATGAGAGAGAGAAAGCGAGATGTACCGTTGAACTGCACTTTATTTAATAACGCGCACAAGCGCGAAAGATCAACGCGAACCGGCGAACGAACGGAAATCTTCTTGCGAGCCGATTTCTGCCGTCGGATCGCGAAGCGGAGATCTTGAACGGCACGAAACGCGTGCCGCCGCGAGACGGAAATCTTCGACGCGGACGACGGAGATCTTGTCGCGAGGCAGAAAGCTCGTTACGCGGCGCGGAAGATCGAACGAATACTGCGCGCAAATCGTTCGAGATCGCGAGAGTCTCAGAGCGAGACGAGAGCGAACAGCAGTAACGAAAGCGCGAGCGAATACACTTGTGAAACGAGGGTGATACGTGTCCAGAGCGAAGCACGTTAAGAGAATTACGAGAGTCAGCACGGTAAGAGCGATACGAGTGTAAGCGAGTTACGAGCACGTAAGAGGACGAGAAGGCACGCGCAGGTGCCTTAAATAACAAGGACCATCAAATGTGGAGCACCGTGATTGGAGTTCCCGAATCGGATGATCCTTGTTTATCACGATTTGAAGGATCAAGCTGTAAAATTCGGCCAATGAGAGCGAGTACTGTTGCTACGCAGTGTCGAGCAACGGCGACACGCGCTCGAGCCGCGTGTTGACATACGCGGCAAAAACCGTATGAAACAGCGGTCGCCTGGTAGACAACAGCTACCGAATTCCACAGCTTGAATCCTGAACATATATGCTTATAAAATAGCGGGGTTACTCCCATCTAACTGTAACTTCAACAGGTATGCCTGTGCGGATTTCCCACCAGTGGTTGGCGTTGGGGGTGTCCCATTTGGACTCCGACCGATTGGACCCGTCCCGATTGGACTGTCCCGATTGGACCCGTTCCTTTTGGACTCCGTGCCGATTCGACTCGTGCCGTTTGGACACCGTGCCGATTGGACGCGTTCTTTTTGGACGCCGTGAATTGGACACATTTACAGAATTTTAAAATCGCCGTATCTCCTAAACCGTGCGCCCTAGACAAAAAATAACGAAATTTTTGAAAGACTTTACAGAAAGCATATCACCCCGGCACTACCCCTTAGGCCTATTCAAAAGTCGATTCGCCACCCCTTTGCCCTCCCCAAATTCATTTTCGCCTCGCCAAGTCGAGATTAATTTCGGGTTATGTGCGTTATAAAACATTTCCTCACGAAAAAAAGGGTTAGGGTTAGGGTTAGGGTTAGGGTTAGGGAATCACTTGGGGGTAGATGGGGGTGAATCGACTTTTGAGTAGAACTACGGGGTTAGGTAAGGGTGGTATGCCCCCGGTAAAGCCTCCCAAAATGTTGTTATTTTCTTCCTACGACGCTCGGTTTAGGAGATGCAGCGATTTTGAGAGGAGGCGAAAATGAATTTGGGGAGGGCAAAGGGGTGGCGAATCGACTTTTGAATAGGCCTAAGGGGTAGTGCCGGGGTGATATGCTTTCTATAAAGTCTTTCAAAAATTTCGTTATTTTTTGTCTAGTACGCACGGTTTAGGAGATACAACGATTTTTAGAGGAGGCGAAAATGAATTTGGGGAGGGGAAAGGGGTGGTGGCTAATCTACTTTTGAATAGGCCTAAGGGGTAGTGCCGGGGTGATATGCTTTCTGTAAAGTCTTTCAAAAATTTCGTTATTTTTTGTCTAGGATGCACGGTTTAGGAGATACAGCGATTTTTAGGGGAGGCGAAAATGAATTTGGGGAGGGGAAAGGGGTGGCGAATCGACTTTTGAATAGGCCTAAGGTGTAGTGCCGGGGTGATATGCTTTCTGTAAAGTCTTTCAAAAATTTCGTTATTTTTTGTCTAGGGCGCACGGTTTAGGAGATACGGCGATTTTAAAATTCTGTAAATGTGTCCAATTCACGGCGTCCAAAAAGAACGCGTCCAATCGGCACGGTGTCCAAACGGCACGAGTCGAATCGGCACGAAGTCCAAAAGGAACGGGTCCAATCGGGACAGTCCAATCGGGACGGGGATGGCTCTTTTGCGCACAGACGATTGCGCACGACGGCATTGCACACGGTTCTTTTGGACACGGTATTATTGGACACACGGTTCTTTTGGACACAGTAACATTGGACACAGTGGGTTTTCGCTCACGCAAGGATTGCCCACATTCTTAAGACGCACACGCTGAGTTACGCACATGTAAAATTTGACTCATGATAGATTGTGCACAGAATGGCGAATCGAGAACAAATATAATTGCGCACAGTAATTTTGGACAGTGATGGAAATGCGGCCAAGTCGTTATTAATTTCGGGTTATGTGCGTTATAAAACATTTCCTCACGGAAAAAAGGGTTTGGGTTAGGGTTAGGGTTAGGGTTAGGATTAGGGAATCACTTGGGGTAGAAGGGGGTGAATCGACTTTTGAGTAGAACTGCGGGGTTAGGTAAGGGTGGTATGCCCCTGGGAAAGCCTCCCAAAATTTTTAATTTTCACTTTTTGAATTTTTTCAAAATTTTTTTTTATTTTTGAATTTTGAATAGGCCTAAGGGGTAGTGCCGGGGTGATATGCTTTCTGTTAAGTCTTTTAAAAATTTCGTTATTTTTTGTCTAGGACGCACGGTTTAGGAGATACAGCGATTTTAAAATTCTGTGAATGTGCCCAATTCTATTTGTGCGCAATTGACCATGTGGGCAATCCTTGCGTGAGCGAAAACCCACTGTGTCCAATGTTACTGTGTCCAAAAGAACCGTGTGTCCAATAATACCGTGTCCAAAAGAACCGTGTGCAATGCCGTCGTGCGCAATCGTCTGTGCGCAAAAGATGGCCTCTCAATCGGGACGGGTCCAATCGGTCGGAGTCCAACTGGGCATCACCCGTTGGCGTTTAGGTGGAAAAATTCCTCTATGCACTCAGTGCAGTCCCCCGCCGGCCTTACTATTGCCAGGTTTCGCAGGCAGCCCTGGCATGTTTTGTAAATATGGGCTGGTTCTGATTGGCTTATGAAGTGGGAGCTGCATTGTGCATAATAGCGCTGCTCCCCGGGTGTTAGCGAGTCGTAACACCATTCGCATATCCTGTACTCCTGGTACACATACGTAGTGTATTGTCGGGGTGAGACTACGCAGTTTAACTCCAACAGATCTCTGTATGTTTCGGGGTGGTCGGTGGGTACCACCCCATCTATTGGCCCGTAAAACTCGCCTACGGCTTCTTCCTCGGGCCGGTTAATAGGTCTTGGTATGGGCATATCTGTTAAATAATGGGTTCATAATATGTGAGTTTTTGTTCATTGTTTTTTTTTTTTATGAATGCGTCTGTCATTGGTTGTTTTTGTTGTCTTGCGTCGTATCGTCTCGTCTGTCGAGTCTAGGGTAAGCTAATTTTAATTTATTTATGTGTACCGTACGAGGGTTTCCTTTAATTAGAATTTTTACATTTTGATTAGGTAGAATTTCTATGACTTCATGGGGTCCAGTATATTGATCGCTAAATTTGCCTTTTACTGGTTCTTTTAGCAAATATACGAGGTCTGTCAGCTTGAAGTTTTGCGGGTTGATATTCTGATTATAGTAGTATTTTGATTTTGCTTTAGCGGCGATCAGATTTTTAGCTGCCGACTGTTGTAATTCGTTGATGGTCATATGCAAATCTCGGAGGTAATCCGCGTAGGTGGGTTCTAAATTTTCTTTTATTGGATCTCTGCTGGTTGGTTCGCGGGCGATTCTTCCGTAAACTAGTTCGTGTGGGGAGAACTTAGTTCCTTCATGTACTGACGTATTATAGGAGAACATGGCTAAATCTAGCCAGTGATCCCAATTGTTCGCGTTATTTATGTATTGCTTTAGGTATTCCATCAATACATGGTGTGATCTTTCGATTGAGCCGTTGCTTTGTGGATGGTAAGCTGTAGTTTTATAATGTTTAATTCTAAATTTCTTTGCTACTTGGCTCATTAAGTTCGAGGTGAAATTTGTTCCTAGATCCGTTAAAATTGCTTTAGGTGCTCCAAATCGGCAAATGAAATTTTTAATGAAGGCGTCCGCGATATCTGTAGTTGTGGTTCGTGCCAAAGGCACTGCTACGGAGTGTTTCGTTAGTAGGTCTTGCATAGTCAAGATGTATTTATTTCTTCTTCTTGTTTCTGGTAGAGGCCCTAAAATGTCGAGGCTAACTATGTCGAAAGCTTTTCCTGGTGTGTCTGTTAATACCATAGGTTGTTTTGTTTTAATTCTTGTCAGCTTTCTTAATTGACATTCGCTACATGTGCGGATAAAATTTTGGATGTCCTTTTTCATTCCTTCCCAGAAATATGATTGTCGGATTCGATGGTAGGTCTTTGTTATGCCTTTATGTCTACCTACAGCTGACACGTGCTTTTCTTCGATTATATCGAACCTATCGGCTTCTGGGGGTATTGTTACTTGACCTGTGCATATGGTTATTTTTATAGGTTTATTCCAAAATATTTCTTTTAATTTATTCATGATGAATTTCCAAGGTATGTCTTCGATGTTATTAGATTTCCTTATGCTGAATGAATTCAGGTTCATTTCTTCGACTACGTCTAGTAATGAGGCGATGCAGTTGACAATGTTTTCTGGTTCGATGGGAATGCGTTTCTCTCGTTTAACCGGTAGAGCAATGGTATAGAATTTGTCTCGTGGTTGTAATCTAGCTCGTTCAAAAGTTAAGTCAACGAAACTGTTTAATAGATTAGCTTCCTTTAGCTCTTCGCCTCCTTTGTCGATCGGGTTACCGTTCATGTCAACGAATATTACTTTGTGTGTCTTGGCCATATATAGTGGTTCGTGACTTTCTCGGATCTGCAAGTTGTGCTGCGGGCGTTGTATTACGCTGGGCTGTGCTACTTGGGTGTCTGATAGCTCAGGGATTTCAGACGAGTGGTAATTTCTTTCGTTATGTATTGACTCTGTGTTATTGTTATCAGGTGAAGTTGGTGGTTGATATTCTGTTTTTGTTTGTTCTTGTGGTCCAATTTTTCTTTTCTTCTGTGTTGTATCGTTTAAAGGTGAATCTTCTGAAGTGGTGGTGGAGATTTTCCTCTTTCGTATTTGCGTTAGCTCGTCTGTTCTTGTTCGTTTATCATTTCTGTCTAATTCTACCGAGTCTTCTGATGTGGTTGATAATATTCTTTTCCTACTTGGCTTCCTGGCCAAAGACTGTAAGGGTAGGCAGGTTTCTGGGGGGTTTCGGGATAATGCATCTGCGTTAGCGTTACCTCTGCCTTCTTTGTATTGAATATTGTAATCGTATTCCGATAATTTTAATTTCCAGTTCCATAATCTGGAGGTCGGGTCCTTGATGGAGTGCAGCCAAATTAAAAGTTTGTGGTCGGTAATTATATTGAAAGTGCGGCCGCATAAGTATGGTCGAAAGTCAGATATGCAGTAAACGATTGCTAAACATTCCTTTTCTATGGTCGAATATTTTTGTTCGGCTACATTCAATAAACGAGAGACGTATGCCACGGGGAGATCTTTTCCAATTGGTCCTTGACTGAGTACTCCTCCGATAGCGTACCCCGATGCGTCGGTAGTGAGGTTAAATGTTTCTGAGAAATCTGGGAATTGTAGTATAGGTTTGGTTGTGAGTGCTTCCCTTAAAATTCGAAATGACTTTTCTTGTGAATCTTCCCATTTGAACGCGACATCCTTTTTTAATAAATCTGTAAGAGGTTTTGCGGTTGCTGAAAAATTCGGTATGAATCTTCGATAATATCCGGCCAATCCTAGGAATTGTTTAATTTGTTTTGCGTTTTTTGGTTTAGGAAATTTCTGTACTGCCTCAATTTTCTTTGGATCGGGTTTTAACCCGTCTTCACTGATTATGTGTCCTAGATAGTTCACTTCATGACGCAAGAATTCGCATTTATCTGATTGCAATTTTAATTTTGCTTTGCGTAATCGATCCATTAATTTGTAGAATTTAATTTCGTGTTCTTGTAAGGAACTTGAATATATTACTATGCGACGAAGCGACCGTCGTTACGCTCCGTCGCGAGACCGCGAAACCGGTGAGATCAGAGATTGGCGCGAGACCGCGAAACCGGTGCGATTAGCGATTGGCGCGAATCGTACCTTAGCCCGCGCCAATCCGCGAGCTCCGAGAGCGACCGAGCGATCCACGGTGGTGGGGCACTCGGTAGAGTCCGCGCTCGAGGCATAAATACCGCGGCGAAACAGGCATTGAGTTGAGTTGGCTTGGAGCTGCTCACGGAGGTACACCTCCAAGCTCTGGTCCTCTCGCCGCAGCGCGCTCACGCGTTCACGGGCTCTCCCGTGAATTAGTTTTCGCACCGGTGCCAGCTAGGGGATACCTCGGGATCTACCGAGGGGGAACCGACTCCGGTACCGCGAGGACGACTGGAGTGAGCAGTCGAGCGTATCTCCGGGTGCCTCGGCGTTGCGCGCCTCCTGCCGCTCACCGCCCCTGACCTGCCCGCCTCCCGTCCTATCCCGCGGTATCCCGCCGACCGACTGTAACCGAGCGTCGCGTCGGGCGAGAAGCCGGTGTCACGCCGCAGCCGCGTGCGGGGCCTTCGACGGGATCTTCTGTGCAGACGACAAGCGCCGGTGACGAGGTAGCGACTACGACGGGTTCCTCCGTGTAGAAGCGAACTCCCACCGCGAGCAGGACACGGGCGACGAGCCGGGCGTTCCGCGAGACCAGACCGCCGACCGGACCGCACTCCGCGAGCTCAGACGGAAACACGTCTAATTCACTTACACTGAGCCGCGGGGCCCCGAACTAATCCCGTCAGCTACCTCTTTCCGATCCGCGCCAAACCAGATCCGCGCCGCGTCGAAATTGCGCCGCGCCCGATTCGCGTCGCTCCAGATCCGCGCCGCTCCGGATTCGCGTCGCGCCGCGCCGCCACCGCACCGCGTCGCTCCTGACTCGCGCCGTACCGCACCGGAATTATCATAATCCTAGTAGTAAGTTAGATTAAGTATAGAATTATAATAATTTGTCACGCTTCCGAGCAGGCACCGCCGACCCAGGGAGACGAGGACCCACTCGCCTGCCGCCGCACCGGTTTCCAGTTACTCTAGAATAAACGTATTATATATTTTCATTCACCGTATATTGTCTCACATTTATTTCTTAAACCCTCCGCCCCCTCAAGGACCCTGGTGTACTCGAGCATCCAGGAGGGGGCTCCGTTAGTGACGCCGCGTCACAACTATATCGTCAAGATATACAAATAATTCAGATCCTTGAAGTCCTGCCAGCACACTGCTCATCAAGCGCTGAAATGTGGCTGGAGCGTTCCTTAAACCGAAAGGCATCCTTTTGAATTGAAAGTGCCCATAGGGTGTCGAGAAAGCTGTTTTGTGGGCGTCTTCTGGTGCCATTTTAATTTGATGAAATCCAGAGGCTAAATCGAATGTGGAAAAATATTTGGCACTTCCAAGTTGGTCTAAAATTTCTGTTATGTTGGGCAAGGGATATGCATCACCAATAGTTTTTTCATTTAGATTTCGATAATCGATTACTAAACGCCATCGTTTGTTTCCTTGAGAATCCGGTTACTTTGGTACGATCCATACTGGCGAGTTATAGGGTGATGTTTATGTTTCGACCACATCTGTTTCTAGTAATTCCTGTACTTGTTTATTCATTTCTCCTTTATGGATCGAAGGAAATCGATATTGTCTGGTATTTATTGGAATGTCATTGGTGGCGTGTATCCTATGTCGTAGCACATCAGTGCCTTCGAGGGTTTCTCCGGGAATATGGAATCTGTCTTGATTTTGTTTTATTAATTTCGTAACGTTTTCCTTTTCTTCCATGTTTACGTGGTCTAGTCTTAGTAATTCTAATATATCTTCGAATCTATTATGATTATTTACTGCTGCCGCAAGGCAGGATTGGCCTTGTTGATTGGTAACTTCTTCAAAAGGTTCCAACTTTATCATGGGTACGTCGAAGACATGATCTTTTAATGTGGCGTTCGTTATTCTGAGGTGGGCTCGCCCCTTGTTATTGGTGACCACTGTTTCTCCAAGAAATATCCCTTTTTCCTCAGGTATTCGGGGAATATAGCCTTGTTGTAGTTCTGGATTGACTATATTCATCGTTATTGGAATAGATGTTCTCTTAGGAACGATTATTTGTTGAGGTTCGAAGAATGGTATGTAGGTGGTTCCACATTTTATGTGTTTCTTAAAGTAATCGACATTTGCTTGATTGTTTTGTAGAAAGATCCTAAGAGTCCGCATTGATCTATCAATATTCGGTTGCTAACAACATGGAATGTTACTTGATGGCCTGCTATCCTGATTGATGCCGTCCCTAAGGTGGCCAGGACTTCAGCCGATATTCCTCGAATATTTATAGCGTTACTTGTGTCGATTTTTGTAGATATTGGGACCATTGATTCCTTTATAAGGTTGATTTCCGAACCTGAATCTATGAGTAATGAAATTGTTCCTTGGAGGTCAGGGGAGATGATCATTATAGTCGGAGTGTAGTTGGCAGTATCTAGTCGTACAGTGATAGCCCTTCTAGGTCGATTTTTTCCTGGTTTGTTTCCGTTTCCGTGACTTGGTCCATCTTCGGAGATTCTTCCTGTTGGAGGTAGTTGGACTGGTCGTCTTGCGGATTGATTTTCATTACGGAGCGACGCTCGGTGGGGTTCGCTCCCTTGGGTGCGCCGCTGGTCCCTGGGGAGTACCTCTCGTTTCCCGACTTTTGTTGGGAATAGGGCACTATCTCACCTGATTCCACCTTTGATTTGAATTTATAGCAATCTTTGATTGTGTGTCCGGTCTTCTTGCAGTTGTTGCAAGTGACAGGTGGACCAGCTGTTCTAGCCCGATTATCATTTCCTGTTTGGTGGTTGGTCCTCGAGTTACTGTATGGATTTCTGTTATTTTGATAAGAATTATTGCGATAGGGAGGAGGATCGGAGCGCCAGCGCGATTCAGTATAGTTGTCTTGTCTCGGAGGGGCCTGATATCTGCTTGAGGAAATCTGATATCTTTGCTGAGTTGCGCCTCTGTGGTATGGTCTGGCTAGTTCTTCTTCGTGTCGGATTTGCTTCGAAATCTTTACTGCATTGGCGTATCCTTCTTCTAAATTGGCAAAGCCCTCCAATTGCAATCTGAGGCGAATTTCAGATGGTAATCCCCTTATGAATGCTTCAATGATATCAAGATCTATATTGCGCTGTATTTCTTCCGAAATTTTTCCGTGTGTGCTGCGCTCTCCGTCCATGATTGCGAGTTGTAGGTCTTTTACGCGACTTATGTAGCCCCAAATGGTTTCGTTAGGGTTTTTATAAAGGTTTCCTAATTCGCCCTTATACTGATTAACCGTCTTTTGAGGTCCGAACATAATTTTTAATTTTGTTCCGAATTCCTCTATGGTGTCTATGGTTGAGTATTCGATGATTCTAAACGCATGTCCTCTGAGTTTGGTTGTTAGTAATTTAATCAAATATGGTTCCACGTTCGGTGGGTGCATTGTTTTAGCTATTTCACATGCTCTTAAGAATTGAAATACAGAGGGCTTAAAACCATCGAACACTGGTACTGTTTCTAACACGTCTTTGATTTGTATTGGGTAGACTAACTGTTCTGTCAGTCTGTGTGTCGGTTTTTCTGGAGTCGTTTGTTGAGTCTTAATCGGTGCCGGTTGTTTATGTATTAAATATAATGCATCATGTATATCCGCTACTTGTTGACTTAATTCTCGAAATTTAGTGCCAAGATCATTTATGAAATTGTTACTTTCTTGGGCCCTTTTTATTTGTTCCATGGCCATTTTTAATACATCTGATTCAGATCCAGGTAATTCAGATCCGTCACCATCGGAATTTGCCATTATAGTTTTAATATAAGAAGTTATGGGTAATCTGTATTTTCCAATCCTCAATTCTGCGCTCTATCCCACCGCTCTCACCAAATTTTTTGTTACGTCCCAAGTGGACTGAATTATAGTTTTGAGGGGATAGTACGCAGTTTTGAACCTACCTGCATTCACCGGCTACAGTTCGGGAAATTGAGGATCGTTTAGATAAAGATTGTACCCTTTTATAGATAACAACTGATTTATTTATTCAAAATAGGAAACTGAATCAGATTTTAGAGGTTGCAGATATTAATTATAAAGCAGATATACATGAGTGCAAATAGCGCGATTACAAAATTAGAAAATATAATATTGTGATGTATTCGCACAGCGACAATATCGCGGTCGCTGGCGGCACGCGGGCCTCGCCTTGCCGAACCGCTCCGAGCGCGGCGCTGCCGGGCGGCGGGAAGGCACTCTCTGTACGACGAGCCACGCGAGCGCACGTGCAAGTAAACGCTAAATATCAGTTAATATAACAGGTCGTATTTCTTTGCCACCTTTACCCACGTTCCCCGACTACCTCAGGACGAGACGTAGCAACTGGCGACGAGGCAACGGAGAAGAAGTAAGAAAACAACAATAGAAGAACACGGCGAGACGTGCCGGAAGCAAGCGGCCACGTGCGCAGTTTGTAGGTTAGCGGAGAATCGCTACATTGTGTAATTGTACGGTGTATTTCACGATACACAAGGGTGTGGAAGAGACACATGGGCACGGGAGAGTCATTAAACGCTCAGGTGCGTAATCGAACAAAGTTCCGGGAGTGATAAAGTCGAACGGTAGTGCGAAAACGCGGCGTGCTGTCGACCAAGGTTATCCACAACGGCGGACAGCGGTGCGTGGTATCCCGACAAACGTATTTTCGTGAACAAGTGTGCTTCACGCGTGTAATGGGTATCGGGCTATAAGAAGCCGAACATTCATTCGTAGTGTCGCCAATAAATGAGTAAAAAAATCGGAAAGACCGCTAACGGCATTGGAAATTCGGAGGGACAATTGACGATTGGGAAATCACAACGGTTGCTGAAACCGGAATTAATTCAAGAGCTAAGAAAACGTGGTGTTGTGTGCGACGACAGCGATAAACGCGACGAGTTGAGAGAAAAGCTCGTCGGGCTAGTGCGGGAAGAAATTGAGAAGGCAAAAACCGTAAACGTGGTCGTTGAAAACCCGCGAGGAAGTGAACAAGTGAAGCCGGCTGCGGTCGGTAATAAAGGAACCGGCAGCGCGGACAAGATCGGTGCAGTCGGTAACTCGGGGAGTGAAACAGTCAAGACTGTAAAGCCTACAGGATTTATAATTCGGAAAATACGAAAATTTACGTAGAAAGAACACTGAAATTCGACGAAAATAGAAAAGGAGCGACATTGTTAGAAGGCAATAAGGAAAAGAACAGTATTGATGTATCCAGTTTAATATACATGAACGTTGAAAACGACAATGCAGAAGATGAGAGAAATGAAATAGAACCGGAACAAATAGAAGAACAACGAAGAGACGAGGAGGAAGATGGAGAACCTCGAACAATAGAAACAAAGAAACGAGGTAGAAAAACTGGAATAACAAACGAAGACGTGCGGGAGTTACATCAAAATAAATTAAGACTTAGAGAAAATAGACTGAAGGAAGAAGGAGCAAGGAGATCGATGAGATTAGAAAACAAAGAAAGACATCGAACGAATCAGGCGATAGATAGGAAGGAAGCCATACCAAAGAATTTCAAAGAAGCGATGCAAACACCAGAAGAAGAATCCTGGAAACGAGCCATGGAAGAAGAATTAAATTCTATGAAGTGTCACGTTGCCTGGGTTTTCCCGATCCGACGGACGGCGAAAACCTGGTCAACTACAGGTTTTATGACCGTGAAGCTGGGCCACGCACCGGCCGCGCGGTACGCGGTCCACCCGCGACAAACAGCACGTCGAAAAGTCGGTTTTCGCCAACTCTAATTGAGTATCGAGTCCTAACCACGGGCGCCAGGCATCGAGAGATGCCACGCGAAACTCTACTGGATTTCTCCGAGACGCGACAAGGAATTCCGACTTTCCGACGGCCGCGCGATAGTCGGGATAGCTCACCCGGGACCAGGGTTTGACGAGAGGAGTACGGGACGTTCCCCGCGGCGGGAAGGCTTCTCAAAGGATTCGAATGCGAATTATGGGCTTTACAATCGTTTATTTGACGAGATGGTACAGGCGGCTGTCGGTAGGAAGACTTTCGGCCGCTCGCGCTATTATCGCTCGATTCTCGCGTCGGACACGACCCCGGGCGCGATGTTCTGGACCGTGTCCCGATGTTACACGCGTACTACGATGATTCTGGATTGTACCGGCAGCTAAAGTGAGAATCTACGGATCCGGTCACGCCGCGTCGTCCCACCGTGGGCAGTCTCTAGATTTCCGACAAAATGATGGGATTTCTCCCCGCAAAAACCGGCAGCGTGTCGGGCCTTTCGCCAAGACGCGATCTCGCGTTACAAAATCTGCCCCACGCTGTATCCGGCCGACGGTTCCGGTTCATACGCGAATTACTCGCAACGCGATTTACGATAACGCGGAAACTCGTCGTTAACGACGCGAATAGAGGTCGTTCGCAAAACGTCCCCGAGCCAACGCGAAACAAGTCGTACAGAAAATTCGCAGTAAGACAAAGCCTGACCGGCGCTTACCGAACGGCAGCTTCTCGAATCTACGGCAGCTTCTTTAATTTACGGCAGCTTCTCTAATTTACGGCAGCTGGGCCCTGGAGTAGTTCGGCAGCAGTTCTTGAAAACGGGCACTGATCTTAATACTGAATTCGAGATTTAGGCAATTCGTTAAAGCGTCTACAACTCGCGTGAGCGTTCGGCACAATGACCTACTTCGGCCCGGCTCGGGAACGCGGAAGCGAGGCGTCCCCCACTTTCCCTAATCTTTCCCTACTCCGCGCGACGCTCGAACCGATCATCGTTTAGGGCGCGGCAGGGCCGTGCTCGTCGGTTCGGGGACCGGGGCGCTCCTCAATCGGCAGCAGTTGAGACGTCTATTGGTTGTTTCTCCCGCGGAGGAAGACCCTGGGCCAATCCCGCGGCGCATATTTCTCCTGTAGCGGGCGAGGCAGCTGCGAGGTGGAGATGATGGTGTTCTCCGTTGCGCTCTTCCTCGGCAGCTCCTCCGGGCTCCTTGACCCGGGCTCAGGATTTCCCTCGTTGTCTGATGTCGGGAGTTTTCCGTGCACATCCCGGCAGCGTCGTTCGGCGGAATCTTCCGCCGCTGGCCGCGCGCGAGTGGGAAATGGGTTCCGGGCCCCCCGGGACCCGGATACGATCCTGCAATTCGCGTCGTGCCAAGTGGCGCGACGTTCAAAAACGGATTAGCGCTGCCCCCTGGTCTTTAGAGACCGTCCCAGGGAGAGCGCTCGCGGGTGCCGATCGCTTTTTTCCCGTTTTGAAGATGGCCCGGTCTTCCGTTAAAACTCGGGGGACGTGGCAACTTTTGCCACGTCACAGAAGAAACACCAAGTATGGAAATTAGTACCTCGAAGGGAAGACATGAAAATTATAAAAAGTAAATGGGTTTATACTCAAAAAGAAACGGAGGATGGGAACATGAAGAAATTCAAGGCGAGATTAGTAGCTGTAGGGTGCATGCAAAGAGAAGGCATAGATTATGACGACTCATTCGCACCAGTATTAAGATTAGACAGCCTCCATACACTGATATCGTTAGCGGTAACACAAGGACTGAAGATAAGACAGTATGACGTAAAAACAGCTTACTTGCACGGAATTTTGACCAAACCAGTATACATGGAACAACCAGAGGGATACAAAGACAAGCAAAATTCGAATATGGTATGCGAACTACAGAAAAGTATCTATGGTCTTCCACAATCTGGACGACATTGGAACGAGAAGTTAGACAAAACTTTAAGAGAACTTGGATTAAAACCAATACCCGAAGAACCTTTTATATATAAATTAAGGAGAGGTAAGAAACTGTTAATAATAGGTGTATTGGTGGATGATTGTTTAGTTTTAGGTACAGATGACGAAACAATAGATGAAACGATGGATAAATTAAAACAACATTTTGAAATGATTCAAAAGGGCAGTAACATGAAGTTCTTAAACATTAAAATAGAAGTCGGTCATGAAGGTATCGAGATGTCACAAGAGGCGTATATTGATACGATATTGCATAGATTCAAAATGAACGACTGTAATGCGGTAGAAACACCCATCGAATATCAAAGTAATCTAGACCACTTCGAAGAATCACAGCCGACAGATAACACGGAGTATCAAACTATGTTGGGGGCCCTGATGTATGTAGCAACGGAAACCAGGCCAGACATATCGTATGCTGTTTCAAAATTGTCGCAGTACAGCAAGGATCCGAGAAAAATACATGTCAACGCGGTTAAACGTGTATTTAGATATTTAAGAGAGACAACACACTATAGACTGAAATATACCAAAGGCAACCCTAGGTTAATCGTATCCACCGATGCGAGCTGGGATTCGGATAAAGATTCCAGATTTTACAGCGGATATATAGTGTTGAAGGATGGAGTAGGAATCGTGGAGGGAGTTAAGAATCAACGACGCGAGTACTGTGGTGTTTAAAAGTCAGTCTAATGCGTAGTTTATTAACACTTTCGCGAGTCACCTAAAAACTAATCCCGACACCAACTTAAGACTAATATAAAGCAAAACAAAGAACTATAATTAAGCGAAGCGAGGAAACCCAAAGAAGCGCAATGGGTTTGCTTTAGCGAAAGGAAAACGACAAGGCTCAAGCGAAGCGAAGCGTGTTAGAAAGAAGCGGTTAAGCGACTAACCGAATTTTCGGCAATCGGTTGAGTTGAAGGTGGTAGAACTGCGGGGGGAGAGGTGACGAGAGAGAGAGAGAGAGCCTCTGTTGTCTAGAGTCTTGTTATGCCTTTGGCAATCCCGTCACCTCTCTCGCCCCTGTCCCATACTTGGGTCTCGTGCCGCCGCGGAGCTCGCGTGATCCGAAACATCCCGCCCGCCTTTGTTGATCGACGCGACGCATCTACAAAACAAATGCGCCAAGGCTGATGGCTCAGCTGTCATCGGTCGAGGTACGGGGGGGGGGGGGAAGGGACAAATCTTAGCGATCGACCGCGTTAGTGTCGAAGTCGCTGTGCGGACCGTTGCAACTCGGACAAGTCCGTCCGATCCAGCATGAACTTGCTCGACCCTCCCTAACGGCCATCGCGTTGGTGGAGTAGCCTCGTTGAGGATGAGGCACAGGTCGCCAGGTTTCAAGTTTGGTCTTTCCTTCGTCCACTTAGCTCTTTGCTGCAAGGTCTGTAGGTATTCAAGAGACCAGCGATTCCAAAAATGATCTCGCTGCTGCTGGATAAGTTGCCAGCGAGTAAGTCTGGACGATCGGACATCCGCCAGCGATGGTTCCGGGATAGCCGTTAGGGGGGTGCCTATAAGAAAGTCGGCTGGGGTCAAGGCGGAGAGGTCGGTCGGCTCGTCGCTGAGGGGCGTTAGGGGTCGAGAATTTAGGCAAGCCTCTATTTGAGCGAGCAGTGTGGACATCTTCTCAAAAGTGAGGAGAGTCTCCCCGATTACGTGGCGTAGGTGGTACTTCACCGCCTTGACCGCAGCCTCCCAGATACCTCCGAAATGAGGTGCCGCAGTGGGGTTAAACACCCACTGAGTGCCGACGTCAGAGAGGGCTTGCTGGGTTTTTTTCATCTCGTCGTTGGCAGCGTGGAACATTCGCCTCAGTTCCTTGTCGGCCCCAACGAAGGTCGTGCCGCAATCGCTGCGTAGGGAGGCACAGAGGCCGCGACGCGAAACAAAGCGACGATAAGCGGCGAGGAAGGCGTCTGACGAATAGTCGCAAACTAACTCGAGATGTACCGTGCGAGTTGCTAGGCAGACGAATACTGCGATGTAGGACTTGCGTGGCCTGGTACCGCGTCCCGGGGAAATTTTTGTTTTGAAGGGCCCAGCGTAGTCGACTCCAGAATTGTAGAAGGGGCGCGCAGGCGTGACGCGCGAAGCAGGGAGATCGATCATTTTTTGGTCCGCAGCTTTCGTGCGCCATCTCCAACAGTTTAGGCACCCGTGAATGTGTTTACGAACCGCTTGGCGACCGCGCGGGATCCAATACCTGCGACGCAAATTGTACAGCGTAAGCTGTGTTCCGCCATGTAACAATCTCTCGTGGAAGTATACGATGAGTAGCTCGGTCACCTTACTTTTTTCGGACAGGATAATCGGGTGCTTCTCATCGTAATCCAGGAGAGAGTGTTTTAAGCGCCCGCCGACACGCAAAATTCCGCGTTCATCCAGGAACGGATTGAGGCGGACGAGGGGTCCCCGAAGAGGAGAGCGCGACATCTCTAAACCCGCAATCTCTGATGCGAAGAACCGACGTTGTTCGCACTGTACGATGACAAGTCGAGCGTTTTCCAATTCTGCGGTCCGTAGGAAGGTATCCTTGACGCTAGACTTCCTTCGCGCGCAGTTGGTGAAACGCAAGCACCACGCTACTGACCGCAAGAGGCGCGTGAAGGACGAGTACTGGGAGAATAGATCGGTCGTTAGCGCGGACGACTGCGGAGCAACGGTCGTGTTAAGGACGGTTATTTCTGCGCGTCTTTCTTCCTCTGTGTCCAGAACTGTCTCAGCGTGTCCTTTAAACTCAGTGATCGGGGTGGAGAGGAAGGGCGGTCCTTGCCACCAGAGCACGTTATTAGCCAGTGCGTCCCCGTTTAAACCCCGAGAAGCGGGGTCAGCGGGGTTCTCCTGGGAGCGGATGTGATGCCACACATCCGGGGAATAGAGGTTCTGAATCTCCGCAACCCTGTTGGCCACGAATGTCTTCCATCTAGAGGGTCGACCCTGAAGCCAGCTGAGTACTATCTTCGAGTCTGACCAGAGGTATATTTTAGCATCGTGCAACGATAAGGCATTTAGTACGCGTTTGACTAGTCGCGAGAGTAGTACGGCGGCGCACAATTCCAGCCGCGGAAGCGATACTTGCTGGAGGGGGGCAACCTTTGTTTTGGCAATGGCTAGCCTTACGAGTGTCTTCGCGGTATTTTGGAATGAGCGAAGGTAAACGCCTTTTCCGAAGCGTCGGCAAACCCATGTAGTTCGATCGCGTGTTTACCACCTATCCCCACCCAGCGAGGCATCTTGACAGCCGGAATCCCCGCGAGACTGTGCGAGTAGGTCGCCCAGTGTTTAGCATACGCGGGGGGCAGGGGGTCGTCCCAATCGAGTTTCAAGAGCCAGAGCGTCTGCAGAAATATTTTGGCAGTAACCGTGACCGGTGCCAAAAAGCCTAGCGGGTCGTAGACCGAAGCCATCTCCTTCAAAACCTGTCTTTTCGTGATCATTGCCTGCGGTTCACGCGGTTTTTGATTGAAGAGAAAGAAGTCTCCCGCGGGCTGCCACCTTAGTCCCAGTAAAGAAAGGATGTTCTCAAGTGGTCGTTCCCCTGAGGAAGCGACATGTTCCGCTGAGAGGTGGTCCAGCAACCGCGAGTCGTTGGAAGTCCATTTCCTCAGGGTAAAGCCGCCGACCTTGAGAGCAGCAATTAGTTGTCCCTGGATTGCTAGAGCCTCGTCGATAGTCGAGGCTCCGGAGAGCACATCGTCCATGTAAACGTCGGACTTTAAACAGGCGGCAGCCAGCGGAAAACGACTCCCCTCGTCGAGGCTGAGTTGACGTATTGTGCGCATAGCAAGGTAGGGAGCGCAAGCTAGGCCGTAAGTAACCGTCCGGAGTCGATACTCGTCCACCTCGCCGCCTGAATCACGCCGCCACAAGATGCGTTGGGCGTCGCGATCTTCGTCAGCGAGCCAGATTTGCCGATACATCTTCTCCATATCGGCGGCGAAGACTATCGCGTGGCAACGCCAACGGAGCAAAAGATCAGGAATCTCCGGCAACAAATTGGGTCCAGAATGTAGGATATCATTCAGAGAGACTCCGCTTGTCGTCTTACTAGAGCCATTGAAAACGACGCGTAGCTTGGTCGTCGTGCTTGACTCTCGCCAGACGCCGTGATGCGGAAGATAGAAAATTTTGGCTTCTTCTCTGATCCCTGTAGCGATTTCCATGTGATTTAGCTGGAGATACTCATCTAGAAAGGAGTGGTACCTCTCAGCAAAATCTTCGGAAATTAAGAAACGTCTCTCAAGTTTAGAAAGCATCACGACTCCTGTCCGTCGAGAGTCGCCCAGCAACGAGAGAGAACTCTTAAACGGGAGTCGGACGATGTATCGTCCCGTATGGTCGCGCGTGTGAGTACGCGTAAAGTGAGTCTCACACTCGTCTTCATCCGCGGTCAACTCAGTAGAGGAGGGGGAAGCGACTATTTCCCCCAAGGCCCAGAACTTTTGCAGTAGAGTGCTAATATCCTCATCGACGGCGCAATGAAGGACGATCCGACGAGTGTTTGAAGGAGAATTTTTGGATTCTCCCGGCGCACCGGTGACAATCCAGCCAAGGGTGGTAGCTTGGGCGATGGGAGCGCCCGCCGCGCCCTTACGCAGCCCTTCGCGAAGAATTAGCGCGTAGACATCGGCTCCAAGCAAGAGCTCGATGGGTTGCCGCGAGGTGAGTTCTGGGTCAGCCATTTCCAAGTTTGCGAGGTGGGGCCATGTTTTCGGACCTGCAGTGGTAGGTGGCTCGTAAGACGATAGCCGAGGGAGAATGACCGCGTCTACCGAGTATGAGACCGTATGATCTAGTCGCGATGACACGGTCAAGTTCACCCTCCCTCGAGGTCGACTTCGCATCGAGTCGACTCCCTCCAGCGGTATACTGAATGGTTTGCGGGGTAATTTATAGCGTTGCACGATGCTTTCCCCGATCAGGCAGACTTCGGAACAAGGGTCGATTAAAGCGCGGACAAAGATTCTTTCGCCCGGACAGACCTCTATTCCTACGATCGCGGTAGCTAAAATGAGAGTTTGGCTCATCCGCGTACAGTTAACTACTTTCGCTATAGTCTTGGACACGGAGGAAGAAGCTTCGACATTATCCTCAGATGAAGGATTCTCCTGAGGGGTATGAAGGGCAGTGTGATGCTTGCCTACGCAGATTTGCAACGCTTACTCGATTTACAATCGCGTACGTGTTGGTTAGATAAGCAATTAAAGCAGAGATTTTGATCTGTTACCAATTTCCTCCTCTCCGGGGGTGTACAGCTCTTAAACGAGGGACAGAAAAGGACAAAGTTATCCTTGCGGCAGAGACGGCATCGCGAGTTTCCGGGTGTTTCCGTCACGGCGTGCAACTTCGGCCGGCGAGTTGTCCCGTGAGGAGCAGCACATGGAGTGGGGGTCCGTCTTCCAGCAGGTGGAGTGGGGGGCCTTCCGTCATCAGATGGTGCAGCGAGGTGCGATGAAGCGGCGGTGGCAAGCAAGTTGCAAGAAGGCAGCGAGGATACGGTCAAAGACCGCAAGCGTGCCCTCAGGAAGTCAAGCAGTTGGGAAAAGGTCGGCATCTCTTCTTTTCCCTCCATCGTTGTCTCCCAGATCAATCTGGTCTCTCCATCCAAGCGTTGGACGGTGATATAATTGATCCAGTCGCTCCAATATTCGACCGGACGTTTCAAGGCAGCTAAGGCTTCAACGGCGTTCTGAGTTCCGTGCAGCAGTGTCTTGAGCTCAGAAGCCGATGCAGTCCTCATGCACGGGAGGGACAGCAGCACGCCAAGTTGAGCGTTGACCAGGACGGAGACGTTATCGTACTCTTTCTCGAGCAGTTTCCATGCGCGAGGAAAGTCGTCGTCGGTGATGGGAATATGGCGCAGACTGTCGGCAGGTTCCCCGATAACGCTCGTTTTCAAGTAATGAAGGCGCTCGACGTCGGTCAACTGCGGATTATTAATCACCAGCGATCGGAAGAGGTCCCGGAAGCTGGTCCACTTCGTATAGTCGCCGTCGAAGGGTTCGATGACGATTTTCGGCATCGATGCTAGTTTCGATTGCGGAGGGGCGGCAGTAGCTCCCTGTTGAACCGTGGTTCTTCCCAGCATCTTTTTTAGCCCGGCCTTTTCCGAGATGTAGGCCTCTTCCGTCTCGTCGAATTGGTTATCGACGAAATAGCGGGATTTCCGCAGCGCATCGTCCTCCTTCGCGCGAAGCTTGTCGTCGTTGGTGGTGAACTCCAGCCAATACGACTCCAGCAACTCGAGTCTTGCCTCGACCGTATCACTATTAATATTGTCGGCTCCCTTCTTTTTAAGATTTTCGATCATACGCGAGATCCTGGTCGCCAACGTCTCCTGCTTTTTAAGCTGGCATCCATATTTGATTTAAGAATGACCGTTGGCTGAAGCACAGCGCGCACCGCTCAAAGTCAAGACAGTTTGTACGCGGTCGAACAACAAACACCGAACCAGCGACCGTTAAATTCAAACGAAGCACCTCCACGACACGTTTTCCACATTTCGCACGAGTATCCGGCTCGAAGGACCAATAATTTATGTTGAAGGATGGAATGGGAATCGTGGAGGGAGTTAAGAATCAACGACGCGAGTACTGTGGTGTTTAAAAGTCAGTCTAATGCGTAGTTTATTAACACTTTCGCGAGTAACCTAAAAACTAATCCCGACACCAACTTAAGACTAATATAAAGCAAAACAAAGAACTGTAATTAAGCGAAGCGAGGAAACCCAAAGAAGCGCAATGGGTTTGCTTTAGCGAAAGGAAAACGACAAGGCTCAAGCGAAGCGAAGCGTGTTAGAAAGAAGCGGTTAAGCGACTAACCGAATTTTCGGCAATCGGTTGAGTTGAAGGTGGTAGAACGGCGGGGGGAGAGGTGACGAGAGAGAGAGAGAGCCTCTCGTTGTCTAGAGTCTTGTTATGCCTTTGGCAATCCCGTCACCTCTCTCGCCCCTGTCCCATACTTGGGTCTCGTGCCGCCGCGGAGCTCGCGTGATCCGAAACATATAGTAAGATTAGGTGATAGTGTAATTGGATGGGAAAGTCAAAAACCAAGGTTAGTAGCATTATCTACGTGTGAATCGGAAATAATATCCATATGCGAAGGCGTGAAAGAAATAAAATGGATGAGCGGACTATTGTCAAGTCTACAAATAGACGAAGCGGTAGCTCCTCCACTTATATTGAAAACCGATAGCAAATCGGCAATAGACTGGGTTCATAAGAACAACGTTACTAATAGGACGAAACATATCAATAGGAAGTATAATTTTATTAGAGATGAGGTAAGAGACGGTAATATAAAACTAGTTCACGTCAATTCCAAAGATATGGAAGCGGATATGTTGACGAAAGGACTGACACCCGACAAACATTTAAGAAATTTAAGTTTACTTAATATATATAATTAAAGGTATGCGATCAAAGGGTGGATTTGTTGGCACTCCTGATCGCACACATCGATTAGAAATTATTTTCTTGCGATTGGTATGTATAGAGCGCGTGCGCAGACTGATTGATTTCAGATCGATCTCGATTGTACGAATAGTCATGTGGCGTGTTAAAAGTTTCTGTTCTCTTTATATTGTAATATTTAAGTGTTTGTTCATTTATTAATAAATAATAGTATATGAAAACAAGTATTCCTGCAATCACTCTCCAACAAGCCGGCTAGTCCCAAGAACTCACGCAAGTTCTTGACTGTCTTCGGTTTGGGAAATTCCTGGACTGCTTTTATTTTTGTAGGGCATGGTCTGACCCCGTCTTCACTTATTTGGTGCCCGAGGTACGCTACCTCACGGTGTAGAAAACCGTATTTGGACGGTTGTAACTTCAAGTTTGCTTGCCTTAGTCTATGCGCTAGTTTACTAAATTTAGAACGATGCTCGTCGAGAGAGCGCGCGTATATTGATCGTTCGGGCCTCGATCTGGTGGTCACGGCTGCTAACAAACGGAATTTTGACGTGGTCTTTCGCGATTAGTTCCCTTTTAAAATCTATTACTGCCCCTTCTCTGAAGAACGGAGCTCCTAGCATCCCGTCTATGTTTTCGGAAATGCCGTTAGGGACTAAATGAAATTTCGTAGGAGCCTCACAGACGTCTACCGAGATCGTACCGGAGGAAAGTTCTATGGCATCACCAAAGCCATGAATAAAGATTTGTTCCTTCTTATTTATTTGAGTACTTGATTTTACGCACGACGGTCGTACAAGATTGATTTCTGAACCCGTGTCAATTAGTAATTCGCACTCCCTTTTCAACTGAGGGGCTTTCAATTTTATTTTCGCAGTAGGTGTGCACGAACCGATATTAACTGACGAGACTATGGCCTGTTCGTTCTGCGTTAATTTTGACTCAGTCGAAACACGTTCTATCGCGGGGACGAGTTGATTCTCGCCTCTTAATGCATCGCTATATGATTTGGGTTTTACTGGGGTGACGAGCTGGTGCTCGGTTCGTCGTTTTCGATTATAATATTCATCGTTTTCTTTTCGTTTGGGGCCTCCCGTCCCTGAATCGGGCGGGTCGGGAGGCTTGCCTCGTTTCCCTGTTCATACTTGGTTTTGAATTGCCTCTTACGACACTCGTGGATGTCGTGTCCTTCGCGTTTGCAGTAGGAGCAATGTTTAAGAGATTCGGTGGGAAATCGTTCGCGGGGCTCGCGATAAGACTGGTATGCAGCCGTGACAAATGGTTTCTGTTGCATGCTAGGATCGTCATACTTCTTCCGAGGTTCCACGTAACGGCTGTCGCGATTCGGTTCTCGGTATTGTCTATCCCGGTTATCGCGCCAAGTGTCGCGTCGATTCTCGTAATAATTATCACGATTTGTTTCGCGGAATGGTCTATCTCGGTTGTCGCGCCAAGAGTCGTGTCGTACTGGCGCGCGATGGCGCTCTTCTTGGAAATTTGTGCGTCTCTGATATTCGCGGTCTCGCGGCGGTTCTTTGTCGCGTAATTTATCCTGTTCAAATAATTTATAGGCCCTAATGGCATCGTCGTATAATACATATAATGGCGAGGAATGGTGAACGCGTATTTCAAGCCGCAATTGCGGTATTAAACCTCGTACGAAACTTTTCGCGGTGAGGGTATTTACCTCTCCGATATTAACTTCCCATTCGGCAATGTCAATGATGGCGGTACGGAGATCCTTAACACGGCTGATATAATCAACGATATGTTCGTTCGAATATAATACGTCGCGCAATCGTTTTGACAGTTCGGCAATCGAATTGCATTCCGTATCCTCGATAGTTAAATAGGCACGACCGCGAAGCTTATTACAAATTAATTTTGTCAATGTTTGTTGCGCGTGAGGGGGAACGACATCTTTCGCGCGTTTGCACTCGCGTATGAATCTAAATACTGATAATTTGTAACCGTCAAATGTCGGCACGAAATCTAAACCTTACATTTATTTGTAATTTCCAAAACGATTTTTAGTGGCTTTTTTTTTTGCTTATACTTGATTAAGTATGTTCAGGCGATTTCGAAAATCAAGTATGCTTAATCAGTAACTCGGGCAAGATGTTAACGATTCCGAATTAATTTCGCGATTTAAAAATTCAGAAATCAATCTGAGCGATCGTAATTCCCGGTGGCCGTCGTGTCCTACCGACTGCGCCATATTTCATGTTACGTCCCGGTCGACAATCGACGTCTATGACGGCGTTCGCGATTCTCCGGTCTGTACGCAACGTTTGTACGGCCTTCGAACCACACGGTATGTACGCCCGTGTCTGATCAGGACCCGAGAACGATCGATTGTACGCGATTTCACACGTGTTTGGGAATCGTAAAAGGACACGCGTTTTGAACGTTACGAGCTGCGTGCCGCTCCCGCGACTTCGCGAAAACATGCTCGCGAGCAGCGATTCGCGGCCGATTCCCGGAATCGCTCTCTCTTCCGCGAACCGTCGTTGCGATACCACGCGAGATTATCAGTGTATCCTCGTCGGATCCGTTTAGCCGACTACCGCGCTCCAAAAACCCAACAAATTGCTTTTGTTATAATTATTTATTGTACTTTAACAGTTTACTTCCCCTTACACAAGGGCGCTTTACAATATACTCTTTTCCGTTAATAACGTGTGATACAAATTCGCGTTGTAACACCCGAGCACGTGCTCGATCCGACCTGCCGCCCGTGTAATTCCCGGTTCGCTGGGAGTTCTCACCTCAATCCGTTTCCGACTCCCCGCCTCGAAATCTAAGCCTTCCGATAAGGCTGTACCAGCCACCCAATGCCAAACAACGGTTTCGTTAGTTTCACTCGCGCACGCGACTTATTAACTAGCGCTTACCGGATACTTCTAATATTTTTCTCTTAATGTTCTAGATCGCCAGCGACAGTAGCCTTCGTAACGGGGGTCCTCTATGCAGATGTCGACCGGATCGGGGATATACGGGTCGAAAGCGGGCACCAGCCTCCAGGGGATGTCGTCTGGGTTCTCGATCCTGTAGCGGAGGCAGGCGGCCCCTTTGAGGACCTCGTCCCTCACGATGCGGCAGCGGATCGTTTGGGCGGCAGCGGATGCAGCAGCGGACGCGGCAGCGGATGTGGCTTGGCTGGCAGCAGCGAAGACAGCCTATTTGTTGAACGATCGCCTCGCACTGCTCCCGGGCGGCGATCTCCGTTACATGCGGCATCTGTTGGAGGATGTAAATCAGTGGTAGGAGGGGTGTCATTCTCCTGGTGTGGTGGAGTGTACCGTTTGAAGTCGGAAACATGAGCTGTTCCTGCCTCCTTCCCCTCCATGGTACGGAGACCGTATACAACCGCAGATAACTTTGCGCTCACGCGAAAGGGGCCGCAATATTTCTGGCATAATTTCGCGGCGATGTTCTGCGCGGCCGACGACAGCACTCGCTGCCTCCGCAAGACGAGCTCACCGATACCGAATTGTGTATCCCGGCGTCGCAAGTTGTAATATTTCGCCTGGGACTGGTAGGCCTGCTCCAAATTTTCCGCAACCCAGGCGTGTAAGGTGGTTAAGCGCGTGACGCGGTTCCCCCAGTTCTCCGTATCTGCCGTCTCCAGCTCTGGTATTCCTTCTCCCTCTGCTCGTCGGCACGTACGGGGTCGCGGCTCTCGTCCGAAATTCAGAAACGCCGGGGAGGATTGGAGCGCAGAATGATAGGCGGTATTATACGCGAAACGGAAGCTCGATAAATTCTGATCCCAATTTCGGTGATCCTTTCCGATGTACGACACGATCATTGTTTTAAGTATGCGGTTTACCCGTTCGACGCGATTCGCTTGGGGGTGGTAAGGCGGGGTCGTTGTTATTGCGATACCACGCGAGCTTGCGAGCTCTTGTATGGCTCGATTCACGAATTCGGTACCGTTGTCGGTAAGAATGACTTCGGGAGTAACCCATCGCGAGAATACAAGGTCGTCCAGCGCTTCCGAAAATTTTGGACCGGTGGCTCGTCGGGGGGGGGGGGGGGGGAGCAACACTCGATCCACTTGGTGAACAGATCCTGGTTCACCAACAAGTACTGAAAGCCGGCACGACTCGGAGGAAACGGGCCCATTATATCCGCGGCGATCACTACCCACGGTTCCACCTTCGTAAGCTGACAGGTAGGACAACGCCGCACGTACTCGGTTACGGTACGGAATATTCCCGGCCAAAAGTAACGGGTTATAATACGGCGGTAGGTTTTTTCTATCCCTAAATGGCCCGCTTGCTCCTCGTCGTGCGCCTCCCGTAATATTTCGGGAATTCGGTCCTCTGGTACCACGAGTTTCCACTCGTCCAGATCCTCTCCGAGTACTTCCTGTACCAACGGATCTGCTCTCCGACGGTAGAGCTGTCCCCCGCTAATTAACCATCCTGGATGCCCTTTCGGATTTTCCTCCACGGCGCGGAGTTTCGCGTCATACCAACTTGCTTCGATCGCGGCCACGACTGGAATTTCCCCCTCAGAAGGACCCTCTTCAGTGTTTTCGAACATGCGCGACAGGGCGTCGGGAACGTGATTTTACGCGCCTTGACGGTACGAGATCGCGAAATCGTATTCTAACAGCTGTAGCGCCCACCTCGCTAGTCGTCCGGAAGGGTTTTTCAAAATACGCAGCCAGCGCAGGCTGTGATAATCGGTAACGACCGTAAAACGGTAACCCTCTAGGTACGGTCGGAATATTTGTACCGCCCAGACAATCGCGAGGCATTCCAACTCTGTTGCGGAATACTTCCTCTCGGGTTCGGTCAACGCACGGCTCGCGAACGCGATAACCCTTTCTACCCCCTCGATCTCTTGTACCAGGACCGCCCCTAACCCAACAGTGCTCGCGTCGGTCTGGAGGACAAACGGTACGTCAAAATGGGGGCAGGCGATGGTAGGGGCTGTCGCGATAAGGTGTCGAATTTTCTCGAAGGCGGATTGTTGTCCGTCCTCCCATCTCCAGGACTGCCCCTTCCTTAACAAAACGTTCAACGGTTCCGCGACCGTAGCGAAGTCCGGGATAAACCTTCGATACCACGAAGCCATCCCAAGAAATCGCCGCAGTTGTCTTATGTTCCGTGGAACGGGAAAGGACAGTACCGGCGCGACCTTCTCGGAATCTACCTTAAGCCCCTCCCTGCTGACCACGAACCCCAAATAGCGCACCTCCTCCCGACAGAATTCGCACTTTTCCGGATTAACGATAAGACCCGCCGATTTTATTCTGCGGAATATACGCGAGAGCCACGAAAGATGCTCCTCGAAGGTGGACGTCGCGATGATTATGTCGTCCAAATACGCGAACGCGTGAGGCTCCATCTCCGGACCGATTAAACGATCTAATAATCGCTGAAACGTGGCGGGGGCTCCCGAGAGCCCGTACGGTATTCGTTTAAACTGGAATAGACCTTTTCCCGGGACGGTAAAAGCGGTAATTGGCTTGCAAGATTCCTCAAGCGGATTCGAGGGTCGAAATATACCGCGCGGCCCGTTATTTATCGAGAATACTCGACATAATCGGGAGGGGGTACGCGTCCTTTTTGGAAACCTCGTTCACTTTACGGAAATCTAAACAAAATCGGTATTTGCCGTTCAGTTTCTTAACCATCGCTATAGGGCTCGACCATTCGCTGTTCGACGGTTCGTCGAGGTTGGACCTCGGCTTCTCTGAATTCCCGTTCTAAATCTTCCAGCGAGGCCGCCAAACGTAGGGATACCACGGCGCGTAATTCCTCCCTTGCCCCCCAATACACGGTCTCTATGCGTTTCGACTCCGACCACGGTGTCGCGAGCCGTTTCATCATCACCCGCATCAGTGTCACGTAATCGCTGACCGGTTCGTCGCGGCCCTGCCTACGCGTTCGGAGCTCGCGTTCTAAACGCTCCTGATAATCGGGATCTACGAAATTTTCCCGCCACGCCCGCACGAACTGATCCCAAGTAGTGAAATCACCGCTGGTCTCATACCAGAGGGCCGCCATGCCGGAGAGACACATCGGCAAGCAGCGTAGGAGGTCGTGCTCATCTAAATCGGCGCATCCCCGCATGCTGTCCAAACGAGCCAGGAACGTCAGGAACGTCTCGGGATCCTCCCCGGGCGCCCCGGAAAAACGGATGCGCCAGTCGCGCATGACCTCGTACGCCGCAGGCTTTCGCGTAACCCGCGGAGGGGCCCATCCGGTGCCAGTTTCGTTAGTGCGGGTGGGACGATGTAATTCCGTTTCTCGAGAGTGTCGCGGAGTCGGTACGGGAAGGGTCGCCATTATACGGTACAAGGGGCCACTCGGCAGATTTAGGGCCGATTTATTATTTTCCGAAAAAGTTTCGGATTTCTCCGGGAGGTCTGCTCTACGTCCGTCCTCTAGGGACGGCCACGCATCCCGTCCCCCTTCGTCCCCCGAACACTCTTCGTAATCCGAGCGTTCCTCTTCCGCAAACATTCTCGAGGACTTCTTAGAACCGTATCCCAAACAACGTGCGACCGCTGGTTTGCCCGCGTTCGAGGTCGTAAACACGTGACGGCAGGGACGCACGGTCGTTCGGAATGTTTACACGTTTACGACGTTAGCTATTGAACCCCGTCCGGACTCACCGACCCAATAAGCCCGCTATTCTAAACCCAAGCAATTATCTCTAACGACAATATTCGTCGGAATCGTACCGTGTAAACAATTATTGTTCGCGATATTTACTTCTCGCCTCTTACGCGCTCCAATCGACCCTAACGGGGAACCTATTGTCCCTACTTAATGTTTCCCGGTCGCTACGCAATATGAAAGAGAGAGAAAAAAAACAAAAAGAAGACAAAAAAACAACCTACGGAAACTACACGTAAATCGCTAATGGGGAAACACGGGGCACCTCTCTAGCCCAGCCACCTCCAACGTACACTCCACGTACACCAAATTATACCATAAATTAACATAAATTTTCTACGCTAAAATTTTGAACAAATATCGTTTTGTCGAGTTGGTTCGCCGTAGGAATTGTGACCGACCGTAGCCTAAACGTCCCGCGACAGTTTCCCCGAGTTCACGAATCACGGAATTTCCTGCGCGAGTCCGTCGCTATCACCGTGCCTCTCTCCTTTATCGAGAAAGCCCTTTCGAGAGAGAGGTCCCTGTTCGGGCGCCAATTTGTAACGTCGTCCCCTTTTTGCCGCTTGTCACGGCGGGAAGCGGGGACGACTCCGGGAATTTACGGGCGCGTAGGCCGGTCCGCGCTCGGCCGTGATGATGTGCCGTCCTCTCGGTACAAAAGCGGTCTCGAACATCCCTCGGAAAATTATGCGAGATGAAAATACGATATGTGAGAGCCTTCTGCTCGGGCGCCAGGCACCTGAAGGGTGCCACGCGAAATACGCGGAGGGGATCCTCGAGATACGCGGGACGACGGAGAACGCGAAAGGGTCCAATGGTTCGGACACGGGATAACGGGGACAGCCCTCACGGCAGGGCGGATCCCGCAGGTTGTAGAAACGAGAAACGTAATCGGCTCTGTAAGGTCTTTATTATAAAAAAAGTGGGGTACAAGCACACGGCCACGAGGCCGCACCCGAGAGCCCGCGGTCTTAGTACACAATTGCGAGAAGGTGCAAGGCTCGCCGCGCGTGGTCGCTCGTTAAAACAATATCATCCGCGCGAGTACGGTATTCCGGTACAGTATTCCGCCCGTCGGGACGGAATTTCGCGGAACGCAGTTGGTCGGCGCGATTACAAGGGGACTGCCGCGGTTTTCTCCCACAGAAATACGGGACGCGTGTTCAATGTTCGGAACGGCGAAAACGAGACTCTACGGTCCGATCGGTCACTTAACCAATTACGACTATTACGGATTCCCCCCCCCCCCGAGGAAGACGTCGCGAAGGGCAACCTACTGATTATCTCAAAACGCCGACGGTTCGGCGCGAGTGATTTAGCACGAGACGATTGCCCGTCTCGGCTCGCGAAACCTAGAGAACGTGACGGGGAACCCCGTCTCGTTCTTCCGCGAAATCCTCGAACCAACTCGCGAGAAAATAAACGCCCTCAGAAGGGTCGGACAGAAGGACCACTGCGTGGACTTACCGTGTTGGTACTTCGGAAATGGGGCGGTTGATTTCGAATTCTCGTACGTCCGGATCGTTGTCCCTCGTTCAAAAGCTCCTAGCCCGGATCACTGGTGAAATCCCGCGGTTTGGTAACTGGAAACACGGCGTTCGGTAAAACGGAACACGCGGGGCTCGAACAATTATTCTTCGGGACGCGAGAGGCGGAATTACTTGACGCACCGTATTTGGACGGAAGATACCACGACAGTGATCCTTCGGAATTCGTCGCGCGGTCGTGAGGACTCCGTTATCCCCACTCCTCGCCCTAGTGCCGATTTTTCCCTAATGGGGCACGCTTCTCGCGAGTTTCCGGGAATACAGGATCGTATACTCGAGGGGTCTGCGGACCCCGAACCCCCTCGGGAAATTGTTTCCCATATCGCGAAAAGGAACAGATTCGCAATCTGCCCTGATGGGTCCGCTTGCACCACCCCCGCCGAGACCCCTTGCAAGTGGCTGAGGTGAGGCGGCGGCAGGACCGCGACAAGGTAGCTGGATGTTCGGCGAGGGGTCCTCGTCCTGCAGCTCGCCTTCAGGTGTCTCGTCCCATCCGTAGAAATTACCGGTACCGGATTTCCTGATTTTCCTGGCCCGTTGTCGTCGAGTATTCCTGCAAATGGGCCATACTCGGCGCGCGGAAATTCGTTATTTTCTATCCCGTCGCAAAATTTGCAACGTCACAATATATATGTATATTGCGATATATTATTTTATATTGTACGCGGGTATCATTGTTTAATTTATCGGTCCGCGGTTATAGATCGCGTTTTTAGTCTCGTCTGCCGTTAAAAGACTGAGCCATTCCACATGCGACAAGTGGTACAGAATTGTTGCAGATTCTATAGTTGTTGTTTTTCGCGCTAATTGTATGCGGCATTGCGAGATTCCCACAATGCATTTAGACTGCGTGCCTGCATTGGGAATCTCGAAGGCGGGGGAGGGGGTAATATGTAACCGCGTGGGTACATATCGACGATCGCGAATATCGAACGTCGATATGGACCCCCACCATGACACTGCTACGTCATCCGCGAGTCCTGACGAGGACAAGGACCGCGAGATATCGTGGCACCGGTCGCGATGCGCGCGCATCGATCCCCACTCGATAGCGATCGAAGGAGGTCGATGCGAGCGGCAGATAGATCACTCTACGTCTGGAAGCGGTTCCAATCGGACGCGTTCGCGAAGTGTCTGCTCGTCGAAACACGTTACGCGATCGAGGGATTAAACCGACCCGATAGAACAGTCAAACCGCCTGTTCTATCCTCGATTCGTAAGCGCCTCAAACCGAGGAGTCACAGGTGCAAACCGCACTGTGGCATTGCCGACGAGAGGCTATCTTTTGCGCACAGACGATTGCGCACGACGGCATGGCACACGGTTCTTTTGGACACGGTATTATTGGACACACGGTTCTTTTGGACACAGTAACATTGGACACAGGGGGTTTTCGCTCACGCAAGCATTGCCCACATGGATAAGACGCACACGCTGAGTTACGCACATGTAAAATTGGACTCATGATAGATTGCGCACAGAATGAATTCAAACTGTTGTTTATCATCGTGTGTTGTGCTGTGTGATTAGTCTATGATTATATATCTTCTATGCAGAATGTGTCTAACGTATCAAAATTTGTCAGTGATTTTAATTTTATAGGTGATTGTGTAAGATGTGCTGAAATTATGAAAAGTTTAAAAAAATGTGAGAAAATGCTACGGTTTTAAGTAATTTATTTTGTATACAATCTGTGTCACAAGTTTTCATTGTGCTATTGGCATTTTAAATATTATTTTGGAATTATGAATGAGTTAATACAAATATTATAAGAGATATACCGATTCTATATTTTCAGATTATTATACACAATGTTAGTGCAGTTATAACAATATTTCGTTGCACGATGATTGTTAGGTTAAGTACAATATTTGTTAAATCATCGTAATATACGCATGTAAATAGTGAAGAAGAGAACATGAAGAAGCTGTAAATAGTTGAAAAAATATTTATGTTGCAGCAGATTCAAAAGGATTGAGAATACATAATTTGGAAGCTAGAATTTGATCAGATTAAGTAAGGTAAGTATTTCTATCTATCAAAAAGGTACGGATGGAATAAACCAGATATTATGTTGTTGGTTTTGGGAAGCAAGGTATTTATTTGGAAAGAATAAAAAAAAACACAGATATGATTTAGAAACGATATTTGAACGATGTTTTCTCTACTAAGGCTAGGCTTAGACTGACCGACTTCGGCAGCTCGTCGATACGTTTGAAAACGAGAAACATCTGAATGGGACACGTCGGCGGACCAAAAGAAGCGCGACTCTGACTTTGATTCCATACCTAAAGATACCGCGAGATACAATGTAACAGTTCCTGGAACCGTATTATATATAATTTCTGTACATATATCTTGTAACGCCGCCCCTTTTTCCACGCTTGTCGAGGCGGGAAGCGGGGACGACTCCGGGAATTTACGGGCGTTGAAGCCGGGCCGCGCACGGCCGTGACGATACGCGGTCCTCCCGGTACAAAGAGCTATCTCGAGGGTCAACCTTGGTTTTCACGAAATCAGCTGATGGCTGTTCGGGCGCCAGGCACCGGACGGGTGCCGCACAAAAGTCGCGAAGGGCACCCTCGAGACGCCGCGATAGAAGGTGGCACGAATGGGGTCCAAGGGTCGGACACAGGGGGATCGAGGACAGCCCTCACGGCAGGGCGGATCGCGTAGGGCAGAAGAACGGGATCAACAAATTTGGCTCGATATGGTCTTTATTAGGACGATATTCACAGGTGCGCGGCCACGTGGCCGCTCCCGGAGCCCGCGCTCTTGTACACTTTTGCGGCTGATGATCTGCTCGCGGCGCGTGTCGATCGATATTACAATATTCCGCGTGCGCACTGTTTCTCGGTACGCTAATGGCCCTTATGGGCGATATCTCGCGGAGCGCGGGTGGACGGCGCGATACAATGACTGTCGCGGATCTACGTCGCGATACGGTGTTCTAATCGAGTCGAAACAATACAGCGAAATCTCGAGAATATGATCTGCGGTCGATCACGCTACGACTTCGACGGCGTTTCCCCGAGGAAGACTTCCCGAAAGTGGCTCTACACGATATGCTACCGAACTTCTCCAAAACGCCAACGGTTCGGCGTGAGTCCGACGGCTCGAGACGAATTTCGTCTCGGCCCACCAACGTTGGAGAACGCGACGGGCTGCTTACGCCTCGACGAGGTGAGCCGTCTCGTTCTCCCACGAAATTCCCACAAAATTTTCCCGATACCTCTCCGAACCAACTTGCACGAATTTCGCCCCAGAAGGGAGCGATAGAATGAAGGAGGGACCACTGCGTGGACTTACCGTATTCACGATAAAATGGCTCTCGATACTCCGCGATTGCTTCCGGCTTCCCTTCTGCGTGGCCGAAGGCACGATATTTCCAACCTCTGGGCGAAGCGCTGGATTTGCCCGATCACGATACTTCCCCGCGTACTCGCGATACTTTTCGGGTGTTCGAAGATCTCGATACGGAAGCAATCTCGTAAACGATATAATACGCGGAGCAACACGATATAATTCTTACGCGTGGTCGCACGACAGTGATCCATCGATTTTCGTCGCGCGATCGTGAGGACTTCCGTATCCCCACTCTCGCGCGCTAATATCGATTTTCTCCTAATGGGGCGCGCGGGTTGCAAGTTTTCGGGAATGCAGGAGCGCGCTCTCGACGGGTCCCTGGGCCCCGGACCCCCGCGATATCTTCTGCGAAATCGCGGAAACACCAAAACGGTCAGTCTCGCTCTGACCTGATGAGACGGCGGCACGCCCTTAGTTGAAGCCCATATTCCAACTCTAAGGGGAGGCGGCAGCAGATCTAGGGCGATTCTCGTGGATCGCCGTTGTTCGTCAGGGCTTCTGTCTCGCCGCTCGCCTCCAGGTTCTCCGGCCTGGGTGCGTGGCCTCATCCTGTTCACCAAATTTACCGGCGCCGGATTTTCTCCTATTGGCCGAATTTCGTCGAGCGCGTCGTCTGCTATTTCTCCTGTAACTTGCCCCGCTCGGCACGCGAAAACTCGTTAGCAGTCGATATCGGATCGATACTACGTCTCCTCGAGGAACACCCACGCTTTCCGGTGGTCGAAGTCGGCGCCAAAAGGGCAGCCCGGTCCCTTCGACACTCAGGGGTAGGCGGACCAGTGACGTCGCAAAATTTGCAACGTCACAACTCCCCCCCCCCTTAAAGTGGACCGGACTGCACCGGTAATCCCCGCAATGGTCCTCCGCATTCGTTGGTTCGGGGGTGTTCCCTTCGGAAGTCTTACTTCACAAGCGGGGGGAGAACCTGCACCCATTCACGACAACCAACTGGACAAAACAAACATTACCTACAGGCGGTCCCGTTTTCCGGTTTTGCGATCGCGTTGATTCCCAATAGGCGGGGATTCACGAAATTCTCGAGAACGTACGCGAAAATCTCTCGGGTCCTTGACCCGATACGCAACGCTAAATTCTCTTCGTTTGTTGCTCGATCGACGGATCCCGTGGCCAGGAGGAAGAAACAAAGCCGTCTCGCGGCAGTAGCCCGCACCGTATTCCCTAATTTTTCCATTACCTGACGGCTGACGAAGGATACGGTCGACCCGGAATCAATAAACGCACGAAAAACGCTCTCCCCAACATGGGCATCGAGAATCAAGAGGGAGGGGCGCGACTCGCGGCATCCGTCTCGCGATAGTTCTTTGACGCGAAACCGTGAATTCGGTGTTTATCCGGGCAAACCCTTGCCTTAGGACCGAGTCGGCGTCAATTCCAACACGCGCCGTCGGTCGCCGGTTGTTTTACCGACGATCCGCCGGTTCGGCCGGAATCGGTCATAATCGCCGCCTCTCGGCGTCCGCTCAAGCGCGGCTGGTGTGTCCGCGGTCGAGAACGCTCGGTAAAACTCGGCCCCACTCGGGAGTAGCCTCTCGGCTACGCGGCTCGCCGCGCGCCCGAGTTCTCCGGCGGATAGGCACGGGTGTCGCGGGAACGAGAGGGTCCCGCCTCCTACCACGGTGCGCTACGCGTCCCCCCACTCGTCTCCCTTACCGCGTCTACGCGTTCGTGCCTACTCGGCACGCTATCCAAATTTCTCGGATATCCGCCGGTCCGCTTGCTGTATCGGCGCGGATCATACGCGAATTCGCTATAATTTCGCCCGGGGTTTCGATACGGCTCCGGGTCCGCGGAGCGTAGATGCGCCTCCGCGTCCCGTAATTCGCTCTCTAGCTCGTCGAGAGATGACATGAGACGAAGGGTTACTACCGCGCGTAATTCGGCCTTCGCTCCCCAGAATACGGCCTTCATTTTCTGGTCCTCCGGCCACGGTCTCTCGAGACGTTTAAACATTACTCCCATTAGCGTCAAATAATCCCGAACCGGTTCGTCGGGGCCCTGCTTTCGCGCACGGAGGTCACGCTCTAAACGCTCCTGGTAGTCGGGGTCGGAAAAATTTTCCCGATAAGCCCGCACGAACTGTTCCCATGTTCTAAGTTCCCCCTTCCCGTCGTACCAGAGGGCCGCCATCCCGGAAAGACAAATCGGCACGCAACGCAAGAGGTCCGAGTCGTCTAAATCGGCGCATTTTCGAATGCTCTCTAATCGGGCGAGAAACGTTTCAGGGTCCTCCCCTGGAGCACCGGAAAAGCTAACGCGCCAATCGCGCAATACCTCGTACGCCGCTGGCCTCCTTGACCCCCGCGACGGACCACCGATAGCGGGCGAGGCGCGGGTCGGCGCTGATTCCCGAGATTGTCGCGGAGCCGGCACGGGAAGGCTCGCTACGGTTTTGTATAGGCCGTCTCTCGGCAAATTCGGGGACGCTTTGGTGGTATTTAGGATGGGCTCGGGTTTTTTCGGGTAGCCTGCATTTCGTCCATCCGCGAGGGACGGCCACGCATGCCGCTCCCCTTCGTCCCCCGAGCACTCCTCGTACTCCGACCGTTCGTCCTCCCCGCTCCCCCAACCGACGAACATTCTCGAGAGTCAATGGGAATCTTTTCCCCCCAAATAACACGCGACCGCGGTGTTTCTCGAACTCGAGATCGTAAACACGCGTGGCAAGGACAACCGCCGGCCCGGGATGTTTACGTTCCGCGACACTAACCGTCGAGTTTCGTTCTTGAGATAATCCCTCTATTGAAAATCTGAGCAATAACCGTGTCAATAATATTCGTCGAGAACTGTATCTCGTAAACAGCGATTGTTCGCGAAATTATGTTCCGCTTCGCGTCGCACTCCGATCGACCCTAACAGGACCGCTATTGTTACCGGTTATAATTAGCTTGGGGCTTGTAAATTTTCGCGTTACGAACGCGAGAAGAAAAACGAAAAAAAAAAAACGAAACAGCCACGAATTACGCATGAATAAATTAGGACGACCGAATGAATAAATTATAACGAATAAATAAATTAGTACGAATAAATAATTAGGACGGATGAATAAATTAGAACGAATAAATAAAGACAAAATTAATAAATTAAAACGAACGAATAACTTAAGATAAAATAAATAAATTAAAACAAACGAATAAATTAGGACGAATACAGGGCACGATGATCGCCCCTTCGCTTTAAAACGTACACCCCAAGTTATTATTCGATAACCGAAACCAGTATCATCAAAATTTCAGCATAAGATAAAATAACATAAAATAATACACGAAAGAAATACGCTTTGCCGAGTTGGTTCGCCGATTTTAGCTTCCTCTCGCGAAGCCCGTTCGAAAACGATTTCGAACACACGAAACGTAACCGAGTGCGTTCTCCACGCCTCGTCGAAACAACTGTGATCGACCGTAACGCCCACGATTCGCGACAATCCTCTCGATTTCCGACTTCACGAAATTCCCTACGCGAGTCCTTCGATATCTCTGTGCCTCTCTCCGTTATCGGGCAAGCCCTTACGAGAGAGAGGTCCCTGTTCGGGCGCCAATTTGTAACGCCGCCCCTTTTTCCACGCTTGTCGAGGCGGGAAGCGGGGACGACTCCGGGAATTTACGGGCGTTGAAGCCGGGCCGCGCACGGCCGTGACGATACGCGGTCCTCCCGGTACAAAGAGCTATCTCGAGGGTCAACCTTGGTTTTCACGAAATCAGCTGATGGCTGTTCGGGCGCCAGGCACCGGACGGGTGCCGCACAAAAGTCGCGAAGGGCACCCTCGAGACGCCGCGATAGAAGGTGGCACGAATGGGGTCCAAGGGTCGGACACAGGGGGATCGAGGACAGCCCTCACGGCAGGGCGGATCGCGTAGGGCAGAAGAACGGGATCAACAAATTTGGCTCGATATGGTCTTTATTAGGACGATATTCACAGGTGCGCGGCCACGTGGCCGCTCCCGGAGCCCGCGCTCTTGTACACTTTTGCGGCTGATGATCTGCTCGCGGCGCGTGTCGATCGATATTACAATATTCCGCGTGCGCACTGTTTCTCGGTACGCTAATGGCCCTTATGGGCGATATCTCGCGGAGCGCGGGTGGACGGCGCGATACAATGACTGTCGCGGATCTACGTCGCGATACGGTGTTCTAATCGAGTCGAAACAATACAGCGAAATCTCGAGAATATGATCTGCGGTCGATCACGCTACGACTTCGACGGCGTTTCCCCGAGGAAGACTTCCCGAAAGTGGCTCTACACGATATGCTACCGAACTTCTCCAAAACGCCAACGGTTCGGCGTGAGTCCGACGGCTCGAGACGAATTTCGTCTCGGCCCACCAACGTTGGAGAACGCGACGGGCTGCTTACGCCTCGACGAGGTGAGCCGTCTCGTTCTCCCACGAAATTCCCACAAAATTTTCCCGATACCTCTCCGAACCAACTTGCACGAATTTCGCCCCAGAAGGGAGCGATAGAATGAAGGAGGGACCACTGCGTGGACTTACCGTATTCACGATAAAATGGCTCTCGATACTCCGCGATTGCTTCCGGCTTCCCTTCTGCGTGGCCGAAGGCACGATATTTCCAACCTCTGGGCGAAGCGCTGGATTTGCCCGATCACGATACTTCCCCGCGTACTCGCGATACTTTTCGGGTGTTCGAAGATCTCGATACGGAAGCAATCTCGTAAACGATATAATACGCGGAGCAACACGATATAATTCTTACGCGTGGTCGCACGACAGTGATCCATCGATTTTCGTCGCGCGATCGTGAGGACTTCCGTATCCCCACTCTCGCGCGCTAATATCGATTTTCTCCTAATGGGGCGCGCGGGTTGCAAGTTTTCGGGAATGCAGGAGCGCGCTCTCGACGGGTCCCTGGGCCCCGGACCCCCGCGATATCTTCTGCGAAATCGCGGAAACACCAAAACGGTCAGTCTCGCTCTGACCTGATGAGACGGCGGCACGCCCTTAGTTGAAGCCCATATTCCAACTCTAAGGGGAGGCGGCAGCAGATCTAGGGCGATTCTCGTGGATCGCCGTTGTTCGTCAGGGCTTCTGTCTCGCCGCTCGCCTCCAGGTTCTCCGGCCTGGGTGCGTGGCCTCATCCTGTTCACCAAATTTACCGGCGCCGGATTTTCTCCTATTGGCCGAATTTCGTCGAGCGCGTCGTCTGCTATTTCTCCTGTAACTTGCCCCGCTCGGCACGCGAAAACTCGTTAGCAGTCGATATCGGATCGATACTACGTCTCCTCGAGGAACACCCACGCTTTCCGGTGGTCGAAGTCGGCGCCAAAAGGGCAGCCCGGTCCCTTCGACACTCAGGGGTAGGCGGACCAGTGACGTCGCAAAATTTGCAACGTCACAATCTATACTCCCACTCAGAAATTAACCTTTAAATACTTATAGAGAGAACATCGCTCATTTCCCTTTTATTATTATTATTTTTTGGGCAATATACAAATGGTTCAACATTCGTTGCAATGGATTGAGGAAAACCCAAAATAAAAACTCAATCAAACCATTATTATCGTTTAAAAATTTCTTATCACTCGGGCTCCTTCAGTCCGATCTGCTTGCGCATATAATTGAACTTCGCTGTTGGTATTGGTTTTGTGAAAATGTCCCCTAGTTGTTCACCTGTAGGTATATATTTTAGTATTATTTCCTTTTGTTCAATCTTTTCTCGTGAAAAATGATACTTAACGTCGATGTGTTTCGATCGCTTATGATCTGTTGGATTATTTCCTATTGCTATACAACCGTTATTGTCCTCGAAAATAGTAATTGGTTCCTTTATGTCTATTTTTATACTCGATAACAAAGATTTTATCCAACAAGCTTCTTTAATCCCTTCATATAACGCCATATACTCAGCTTCAGTTGAGGAAGTTGCAACTGTGTTTTGTTTCCTTGTATTCCAACAGATCGTATTGGTTTCAAACATTTTAAAAATATATCCAGTCGTACTCTTCCTGTCGATTTCATTACCTGCCCAATCAGAGTCTACATAACCAGTCAATATAGTTTTGTAATCATTTCTTTTGTAAATTAAACGGTATTTTAACGATCCTTTCACATATCTTAAGACCCTTTTTAGATTCTGCAAGAGTTCCTTATTATTTTTATTTTGATATCTGCTAAGCAAGTTCACAGCGAAACATAAATCAGGTCGCGTGCATAGCATAGCATACATTAAGCAGCCAATAAGGTTCCTACATGGTACATCAAAATATTCATCCGAATCTAAGGCTGTGTAGTCTAATTTTGCAGGCAATGGAGTACTTACACTATTACACTCACTCATTTTGTACTTTTGCAAAACATTCTGTAAATACATACTTTGATCTAGAGTGATTATATCGTCTTTTCTTTCAACGTTTATTCCTAGGAATAATCTCATTTCGTTCATATCTGTCATTGAAAACTTCTTTTTTAAATAATCTTTTGTAACGAGCACGGTTTCTCGCGGCTCGTTGCAACGGACGGGACTCGCGGCCGGATTGAGCTCGCCGTGCCAGGATTCGTAGGATACGCGAGTGGAGATGACGGGGGTGAAATAAATGTCTCAGAGGTTACTTTCCATCGGCTACGGTTCGCGGCTCGTTCGTCGGCACGGTGTCGTACGGCGCGGTTTCGGACGTCGCGGCTTCGGATAGCACGGGACACGTGTTATCGCGGGATGCGGTTTATCGCGATGCGGACGTTATCGTATCGCGGCTTATCGGCTCGCGCTTTCTCGGATCGCGAAACGACGGGGACACGGCGTCGACAGCGGGCGACACGCGTGGGCGGCCGAGAGCCGATCTCCCTTAGCCTCGGCGGCAACTCTCGTCGGTGCCGAGGCCATGGTATCACGGCTTACGGGCGACCCTCTGCGGAGGATCGTTGTTTCGGTGGTGCGGTGACGCCAGCGGGGGTCTGGTCGCACGTTTCCAGTTCACCGGCCGAACGATAGCAACAACAGTTACATAGCTCGGCCAGGGTCTCGTCCAGGTGGGGGCCAGGGGCAACTGCGGTTACCGGGAAGACGGAAAGGACGGCACGAACACCGGAATACTTACGGGGAGTCCGTGGTATCTGTATATGTGTAAACGTCGGTGCGTGTGTCGTGACTCGAGAATGTGACTATATCAAAGCGTACTCGCGGGTGGTCCGGAAGTCAAAGAGGCTCGTGCCTGCTCGCGGGTTCCCTTTATGCCCTCAGCGCTCTAGGGCGAGGGGCGCGGCGCGGGATGGTTTTCGGCGGAAGTTCCGGTGTTCGTATCGCGTCCGGTTCGCGCGTTCTCGAAGTATGGTGGTTTCCGTTTCCCGCGTAACACGGTTTCTAGGCGCGGGGGCGCGAAGCCCGGGGTCGATGTCGCTCGGGGATCGTCGGTTACGCTCGGGGGTAGTCGCGGCGGCGCGTGTCCCGTTCGTAACAGGCCTGGAGTATCCAGGTCTGTTACACTTTAAAGTTTTTTAATGTGCTTCTATCGTATGTAACTATTAAAAGATCGTCAACGTACAAAATGACATATATATTTTTACAAATATGATTCCTATCGAGGAAATATAAACAGCGATCTACAGAAGAGTTTTGAAAACCATGGTTTTTGAGAGTGACTTCAAAAAGTTGAAACCAGCATCTGGCCGATTGTTTCAACCTATATAATGCTTTATTCAACTTGCATACTTGATTTTCTTGCGCTTGAATACCTTCTGGTACACGCATATAAATCTCCTCTTTCAGTAGACCATTCAAAAAGGCTGTCTTAACGTCCATTTGGTGAATTAATAAATTATACTGATTTGCAAAGGCCAAAAGCATTCGAAAAGTTGCAATGCGAGCTACAGGCGCAAAGGTCTCATTATAGTCTAATAAATGTTGTTGACTAAAACCTCTTGCAACCAATCTCGCTTTAAATTTGCATGGATTTCCTTTTTCATCCATTTTAATGCTAAAAACCCATTTGCAATCAACTATATTTTTATTATTTGGACGGGGAACTAGGTTCCACGTATTGTTATATATTAGGGAGTCGATTTCATCTTTTATCGCTTTCTCCCACTGAATCTTATCATCACGGTCTTTTATCTCACTATACGATTTGGGAACTTCACAATTTGTTACGAGTGCATAAGCATGATAATCATGCTCCTCATTATAATTTATATGAGGTTTGACTCTAATTCTTGCACTTCTTCGCGAACCACTTTCATTAGAGTCAATTTGAGCATTAGTGTTTTCGATATTCCTTTTATCAGACACTATTGTTTCGCTCCTTTGACTTTTACTGATTTCTTTTTCTTCATCAGCTTCTTGTGATTTTATTGCTACGATACTTTCTTCTTCAAAGTTATTTGTGTGTACAAAAGGTCTTGAATTTTTAAAATTAATCTCATCAAAAATGACATCACGGGCTATCATGAATTTTCCTGTATTCGCGTTTAATATTTTATACCCGTTTTTCTCATAGCCTATAAATATCCCTTTAAACGATTTCTTATTAAATTTACTTTCTCTATTTTTGTCGTGCACGTAGACTGTGCTACCAAAAATTCTTAAACGATTTAATTTTGGTTTCCTATTATGCCATAGTTCAAAAGGAGTTTTATTCTCCGCGATGGCTTTACTTGGAGATATATTAATTAAGTGGGCTGCTGTTAATATTGCCTCTCCCCATAGCTCTTTGTTTAAAACAGCACCATGAATCATGGCGCGAGCTTTTTCTAATAGAGTTCTGTTCATTCGTTCTGCTATGGGATTTTGCTGAGGCGTATACGGAACTGTCAATTGATATTGAATACCCTTTTGTACGCAAAAAGCTTTGAATTCATTTGATAAGTATTCTGTCCCATTATCGCAATTCAAATTTGCGATTTGTAAACTGAAGTGTGATTCAGATTTACCTACAAAGTCTTGAAAAACTTTGAACACTTCAGATTTAAACGCGATGAGATAAACGACCGTGTAATGTGTAAATTCGTCAATGAATGTAACAAAATAACTTTTATCGTCGATTGTTTTTGGTTTCATTGGTCCACATACATCAGAGTGGACGGTAAACAGAGGTCTAGTTATGTGACTCCTGTCCCTTCCTTTTGAGAAAGGCAGACGCGCTTGTTTCCCGTACACACAAGCTTCACATAAATCCTGTGTAGGATTAATTCTGTCTATTAATTTCTTACCAACGATTAAATCATTCTGTTTCATTTTAACGAATTTAGAACTCTCAATATGACCCAAACGTTCATGCCACAATTTGTATGTGTTTGGTACTACGATATTATTTGCATATGTTTTATCACACATAGTTTTATCAATAGTAAATGTTACACATATTAAATTTTGTGCTGACTTACCAGTGAGTATGGTCTTACCACCTTTCGTTACTGTAACATTGCCAGTTTCGCTAAAAATGACTCTCATTCCGGCTTCCTGGATTCGGCGAACGGATAGTACGTTGTTTGGGACATCGGGTACGTATAATACATTCTCCAGAACTCCGGTAACTCCTAGATTTGTCGTTATTTTAATCGAACCAATCTTCGTTGCCGTGATAACTTCTCCTTTCTTTGCAATTGACACATGAATGGGCTTCGTCAATGTTGATAAAGTCACGAAAAAATCCATTTCATTAACCAAGTGATCTGTAGCACCTGAGTCCAATATAAAGTCTATTTCAGCAGAATCATTTGATCTTTTATTATTTTTTATTTGAACTCCTGTCATAAACGCGAAGCTTTCACGTTCTCCTTGCACTTGAACGGTTTGAATTGTTCGCGGCCGCTCTTCAGCCGTAGAATTCTTTTTGTAATAGTAGCAGTCTTTCTTTTCGTGGTTTCTTCTGCCACAATAATCACATTTTTTATAATAGTTTTTGTTAAATCCTTTATTTTTAAAAGAACGACGTTGATGATAATTTTCATTTCTTTTAAAACTTGTCTTAAATTTTTTATCTTTCTTTATCCTCTCATTATCCCTTTTTGTTTCTATATGCAATACTTTTGCACTTGTTTCACTTTTCTCGTTTCGTAGTTTCACTTCATAATCTAGCAATTTAATTTTTACAAATGCGAGGCTTAGATTTTCGTCTGATTGGGTTTGGATTGCGGTGACAAGTGGATCGTATGAATTTGGTAATGTTAATAATAATCTGGCTACTTTACTCATCTCAGACAGTGTTTCTCCCGCAGAGTGTAGTTCCACTATCATTTCGTCGAAAAGTATGAAATGTTTTGAAAGTGGTATATCTTCCTTAAATTTAAAACACAATAACTTCTTCTCGACAGCAAGTTGAGTTGCGAGGCTTTTTCTTTGGTATATCGCATCCAATTTGTTAATTATATCCCTAGCCGTATCTGTCTCCGTTGCGAAGCATAACATTGAATCTGTTAAGTATTCAATAATTATTCCCGTAGCAATTCTCTCGCATCGCATCCAATCTTTTCCCGGGGTCTCTGGGCGATCAAAGTCCAAAACTTTCAGTGCATCCTCTTCTGCTATTAATGCCCGAATTCTGTATTTCCAGACGCTATACTTTTCCCCATCGAAGGGGTTGATGTTTCGCTTTGTCTTCTTCGTGTCTGCACTCATTTTCACAGTGTCACACGTCTCTTTCCCGTTCACTTTTGATCAAACTTATTTTAATTTACAATTGCCACTTCACTAACAGTCTCTCTATGATTTTTATAAATATATATTTCTTTCACAAAAATTACTTTAACTATGTGCCTGGGCCCATAACCTGTTGATTTTGGGAAGCAAGGTATTTATTTGGAAAGAATAAAAAAACACAGATATGATTTAGAAACGATATTTGAACGATGTTTTCTCTACTAAGGCTAGGCTTAGACTGACCGACTTCGGCAGCTCGTCGATACGTTTGAAAACGAGAAACATCTGAATGGGACACGTCGGCGGACCAAAAGAAGCGCGACTCTGTCTTTGATTCGATACCTAAAGATACCGCGAGATACAATGTAGCGAGATACAATGTAACAGTTCCTGGAACCGTATTATATATAATTTCTGTACATATATCTATATATGTGGCTTATTTTATTTTCTTTTTACTGATGATATAGTGAATGGAAAACAAGATTACGTACATGAATATTAAGTTGCTCTTAAAATTGCGTGTACTAACCCGTTGCGGTCCTATGTACGTCGACTTAGTCTAGAAATTTTATCTTTGCACCACTGCTCGCGTATTTTACATATTCATATTTCATTCATGAATAATACCATAATTACATATTATATAAATACCATAATTACATATTATATAAATCCCATAATTACATATTATATAAAAGCAATTGTAGTTTTCACTGTTCTAAATATATTGCTAATGTACTTATTTTGTCTGGATTAAAGCTAAATTGTGTGATATTATAGCAAGTTCTGAAACTATATGAGATGGAACTGTGTGGACCGCAAGGGATTAAGCATTCTAACAAGGTGTGATAATTTGACCAAATGTGTATACAAGTTAGTGAAATAATAATAATTTTTTTATATGATAAATGATCCTTAATTCTTTTTCTTTTATTATTGTTCCCCTCAGGGTTACAATCCTCGCGATAGGTTCACATCTAACCTATGCGTTCACCCATCATTCGACGGGACCCCAAACCAACGTCGCTTAACCTCCACGATCACCATCCCACAACACCACCGGACGAGCCACCACTCGCCGGCAAATGATCCTTAATTATGTCTTTTACTAGTCGCTTTACGATTGCCTATTGAATCATAAGTTCTTTGCCGTTTAAAATCATTGCTGCCGGTCTACCTGAGAAAAGCTGCCGTATCGTTGGAAGCTGACTAATTTCGAAACGCTGCCGGACATCTGCAAGCTGCAGTAGATTTGAGAAGCTGCCGTTGGTAAGCGCCGGTCAGGCTTTACTATTCGCATTGTTTTGGACTACCTATTTCGCGTTGGCTCGGGGACGTTTCGCGAACGACCTCATTTCGCGTCGTTGACGACGAGTTCCGGTTAATTGTAATTCGTTTAGCTAGCAATTCGCGTACGAACCGGAACCGTCGGCCGGTTCGAGCATGGGTCAAAGTTTGTAACGCGAAATCGCGTCTTGGCGTACGGCCCGAAATGCTGCCGGTTTTTGCGGGGAAACATCCCATTATTTTGCTGTAAATCTAGTGACTGCCCACGGTGGGACGACGCGGCGTGAACGGGTCCATTAAATTCGACTGTTGCTGCCGGTACGATTGACACACTCTATGTTACGCGTTGAACACCGGGACACGATCCAACATCGCTCATGTAATTTATAACGACGGTGCCGAACATCGCGCCCGGAATCGTGTCCGACGCGAAGATTGAGCGAGAAAAGCGCGAGCGGTTGAGAATCCGCCGTTTAACAACTATCGTCGCGCGGGCTTACTTTTCTTCGGCTGCCGGTCTTCCTACCGACAGCCGCTTGTACCACCTTCGTTGAATAAACGTTGTACAGCCCATAATCCGCCTCTGAGTTTTTATGAGAAACCTTCCCGCCGCGGGGAACGTCCCGTACTCCTCCTCGTCAAACCCTGGACCCGGGTGGGCTATCTCGGATATCGCGCGGCCGTCGGAAAGTCGGAATTCCTTATCGCGTCTCGGAGAAATCCCGTAGAGTTTCGCGTGGCATCTCTCGATGCCTGGCGCCCGTGGTTAGGACTCGATCCTCAATTAGAGTTGGCGAAAACCGACTTTTCGACGTGCCGTTTGTCGCGGGTGGACCGCGTACCGCGCGGCCGGTGCGTGGCCCGGCATTACCGCCATAAAACCCGTAGTTGCCAAGGTTTTCGCCGTCCGTCGGATCGGGAAAACCCAGGCAACGTGACAGTACAAGGTGAATTATCTAATTTATTTCAGAAATCGTTAAGTCATTTAATGTTATTTACAACATTAATAGTAAAAGATGCTTTCATGTTTCACGTATTTCTTTACATTTTACTTATCTTTTTTTCAGAGCTAGTGCAGTGTATTTGTTATATATGTTACAATAATTAGATTTTTATATTGAACTTTACTTATGTACATAAAATAATAGTTACATATATTAATTCTTGAAAAATTGTTTTAGGTCATTATGTTGCCACTAAGATATGCTGCAGTATTTCTTCCGCCACTTTTGTGGAATACTTACTGTTTACGAGAAAAGCGGTGGTCCGATCTAGTCCAAGGCATACATTGTCACGTTGCCTGGGTTTTCCGGTCCGTCGGACGGAGAAAACCTGGGCAACTACGGGTTTTATGGCCTTGAGGCCGGACCAGGCATCGGCCGCGCGGTACGCGGTCCACCCGCGACAAGTGGCTCGTCGCAAAGTCGGTTTCCGCGAACTTGAATCAAGGATCGAGTCCTTCTAACGGGCGCCAGGCACCGGGAGATGCCACGCGAAACTCTACGGGATTTCTCCGAGACGCGATAAGGAATTCCGACTTTCCGATGGCCGCGCGATATCCGAGATAGCCCACCCGGGTCCAGGGTTTGACGAGGAGGAGTACGGGACGTTCCCCGCGGCGGGAAGGTTTCTCATAAAAACTCAAATGTAATTTGGGCTTTACAAACGTTTATTGACCGTTGATGTTATACACGGCTGCCGGGAGATAGCCCGGCAGCAGTTGGAGAAAAGCCCGCGCGATATTAATTATTATCCGGCGGATATTCGGCCGCTCGCGCGTCTATCGCACGATTCTAATTCTTACGCGTCGGACACGATCGCGGACACGATGTTCGGCGTCGTTTTTACAGTAGCGATCGAGCGTGATTCGACCTGGTCCAGATTTTACATGCGTGAAAGTGTTTGTACCGGCTGTTGTGATCGAAAACGAGGATCCGGTTACGCCGCGTCGTCCCACCGTGGGCAGTCTCTAGATCTTTGCAAAAGATATGGGATTTCTCCCCGCAAAAAGCCGCAGCATTTCGGGCCTTCCGCCAAGACGCGATTTCGCGTTACAAAATACGACCCATGCTATAACCGGCCGACGGTCGTGGCTCCTACTCGATTTACTAACGACGCGATTTACAGTAGCGCGGAAACCCGCCGTTAACGACTCGAATTGAGGTCGTTCGCAAAACGTCCCCGAGCCAACGCGAAATAGATTGTCCAAAAATGTGCGATATGACAAAGCCTGACCGGCGCTTACCAAACGGCAGCTTCGCCCTAATCTAACGGCAGCTGGGTCCTGTTGATCTCGGCAGCTTTCCCCTATTAGATCGGCAGCAGCTCTTCTAACCGGGCACAGATATTAAACGACTTGATTCGACCTTTAGGCAATAGTAAAATGACTAGGACTCGCGAGAGTTTTCGGTACAATGACCTAGTTCAGCACGGCTCGGGAACGCGGAAGCGAGGCGTCCCCCACTTTCCTAGTATTTCCTACTTCGCGCGACGCTCGGACTTATCATCGTTTAGGGCACGGCAGGGCCGTGCTCGGCGGTTTGGGGACCGGGACGCTCGTCAATCGGCAGCGGTCGAGATCGCCGATTGGTTATTTCGGGGATGGCTCTTTTGCGCACAGACGATTGCGCACAGACGATTGCGCACAGACGATTGCGCACGACGGCATTGCACACGGTTCTTTTGGACACGGTATTATTGGACACACGGTTCTTTTGGACACAGTAACATTGGACACAGTGGGTTTTCGCTCACGCAAGGATTGCCCACATGGTTAAGACGCACACGCTGAGTTACGCACATGTAAAATTGGACTCACGATAGATTGCGCACAGAATGGCGAATCGAGAACAAATAGAATTGCGCACAGTAATTTTGGACAGTGAAAGAAATGCGGCCAAGTCGTTATTAATTTCGGGTTATGTGCGTTATAAAACATTTCCTCACGGAAAAAAGGGTTAGGGTTAGGGTTAGGATTAGGGAATCACTTGGGGGTAGGGGCCGCGCTCGACGGAACGCTGCCCGGGAATGGCGCGATAGCCTACCTGGGACGGAGGAGGGCGGGAGGCGGGCCGTTCGGGCCATCCTCCCCGTGTTCGACCGGTGGAACAGGGGATGGATGGGGCAGAGGGTCTCCTACCGTGTGACGCAGGTGATGACCGGGCACGGATGCTTTGGTGTGTACCTGTGTCGCATCGGGAGGGAGGCCGAGGAGGCGTGTCACCACTGCGGCGAGCCGCGGGACACGGCGCAGCACACTCTGGAGGAGTGTCCGGCATGGGCGGGCGAGCGCCGTGCTCTGCGGCGCGCGGTGGGCCATGACCTTTCGCTTCCGACTGTCGTCTCAGCGGCAGCTGGTGGCGAGGAGGCGTGGAGGGGGTTCGCCTCCTTTTGCGAGCAAGTAATGCTGCGGAAGGAGGCTGCGGAACGGGATCGGGAGCGCTATCACGATCCCGGCCGAAGGGGAGGGAGGAGGCGACGCAGGGCACGCCCCGGCGGCGTGCCTCCGTTGCGGCGCCTCTAACGCGGGCGGGGGCGCCCTTGGTGATCTCGAGGCGGGGGACCGATGGTCTCCTTATACTCGGTTGCCAATGGCGTCCCCGGGGGCCGTTGGGCATTTTGGGCGGGGAGGAGTTAGTGGGTATACTCGGCATTGCACCCACCAGCCGAGGAGTCCCACATAACCCGGCCCACTCCCCCTCGGGAGGGGCCGGGTATCCGTAACGAGATTACCTCCTCGAAAAAAAAAAAAAAAAAAAAAAAAAAAAAAAAAATCACTTGGGGGTAGAAGGGGGTGAATCGACTTTTGAATAGGCCTAAGGGGTAGTGCCGGGGTGATATGCTTTCTGTAAAGTCTTTCAAAAATTTCGTTATTTTTTGTCTAGGACGCACGGTTTAGGAGATACAGCAATTTTAAAATTCTGTGAATGTGTCCAATTCTATTTGTGCGCAATTGAGATGTGTCCGATTCTTCGTATTCTGCATAGAAGATATATAATCATAGACTAATCACATAGCACAACACACGATGATAAACAACAGTTTGAATTCAATCTGTGCGCAATCTATCATGAGTCCAATTTTACATGTGCGTAACTCAGCGTGTGCGTCTTAACCATGTGGCAATCCTTGCGTGAGCGAAAACCCACTGTGTCCAATGTTACTGTGTCCAAAAGAACCGTGTGTAGAATAATACCGTGTCCAAAAGAACCGTGTGCAATGCCGTCGTGCGCAATCGTCTGTGCGCAAAAGATGGCCTCTCGTTATTTCTCCCGCGGAGGAAGACCCTGGGCCAATCCCGCGGCGCAAATTTCTTCTCTGGCGGGTGAGGCAGCTGTGAGGTGGAGACGATGGTGTTACGTCCCGCGGTCGGTTACGCGTCGATAACGAGGATTCGCGATTTTACCGCGGAGGAGACGTTTCAAAATTACAACCTTTTGGCTCACTCGACTCGTACGTTCGAAGTCTAGCCGGGGCCACGGTTCTACGTGAATATGTAGATGCGCTACTTACCGACCACCCTGGGTAGGTTGCGGGAAACAGAGTCAGATTGCGGCAGCCGTCCTTCCTCGGATTGGCTGCTCTCTCTGGAGATTCTGGTGCTGATGCTGCGCGGTCGCGAGATGGTGCTGCAAGGCGACTCGAGAGCGCGAAAGAACTTCTGTGATTCAGATTTATGACCGGCGCGAAACTGGCGGGTAATGAACGACAAGATTTAAATGGTTAACACTGACTTTATATATTCAAGAGATGAGAGGTGTACAAGATTCTTTATGATATACGCGACGTTTACAAATACTGGAATTAGAACTAGCGCGAGAATGAGAGCGCGAACGTGAACGAACGCTCCAGGGCCTGGACGGGCCTTTTAAGCTCCGAGATCGCATGGAGGGGAGCGTAATGAAGTTGTGTGTAGTGGTTACCTATATATCTTACAGCTTATGACCTAACGCGATTCGTCGATAGACGTGACATCTAGTTATAACCTAACGCAACATGTCAACAGGCGCGACATCTCTTTATAAACTAACGCAACATCTCGACTGGCGCGACATCTATGTGTTATCGAACGCAACACGTCGACAGACGTGACATCTCCCCCCTTCGGTGAAATAATTTCTACGCAGGAGAAATTATTTTCCTCATTGTCCAGAGCGGAAGGTTTTCTGTAATTCACGAATTGTTTTTGTTTGTTTATAACTATTTCGCTGGGCTCAGTCTTTGGTTCACAGTCTTTTGGGGGCTCGGTGATGCACTCAAGGGATGTCACTGGGGTATCACGTGCGGCACTGTTGTTTTTCAAAACAGGCAGAAGAGGGTTAGGGAGCTCCATAATGCTGCTAACAACTGGATACTGCATCCGTACACACTGGCTGTTGGGGATGGCCGTCCAGTACGAATATCCGTCCTCTGGGCCCATGCAGTATTTCTCGCTCAGTGGGCAGTGCTGACCAGATGGTAGTATTAGCTTATTATTTGCTAATTTCACCGATACTTGCTGATCGTTGATCATGACTCGGATGACCGCTTGGACAACCACATTGTTCCAAGTACCGAAAGGGTCGCTGTGGGTGGTGCCTCCACAGGTACCTTCTTGTTGGATGGAGGCAACCAGGGTTACGCTCCGAGATGTGGTAGAATTGTTCAATATGTCCACTATTTGTGTCGTAGACAACACGGAGGTATGTGAATGCATTTCACAGTCCTGATTTGTTGGTTGCTCCTTGGTATAGTTGTATTTTGGTTGATCGATAGTGGAAAATGTGGTCATGTCGAGTGTGCTGGGTCCTGAAGTGCCATTCCGGCAGAAGAGTCCGGAGATTTGAGTAGCGAGAGGTAAGTATAATGTCCCAGAATTATGCATTTGTCGGCACACATGCCAGGGAGTATTTAATATATACTGATGTCGGATATTCTGGGCTATTGAAACGTGCGAGAGCATGCAGTAGTGATAAATGGTGCGGTCAATTTCGACTCTGCACTGGATTGTTGGTGTGTTTTTAAGTTCTGCTAGTTGCAGGAGCTGGATCTCTGTCTCTTCGTTAATGGTCTTGCTGTCCGAGGGATCACACTCAGGTTGGTCGACCGTGGAAAACGTGGGAACGTTAAGGGTTGATCCTCCGCCACTGTAGCCGACGAGGGCAGATGTCGTCTTGGAGATGGTGAACACGAAGAAGGGTGCGACGGAGAGGTAGTGCGTTATTAAGCCCTGCCATTCGGTGTCCGGTGTCGGTTGAATACCACGGGCGTTAAATCTACCGCGATCTTCATAGAACAATCTAGGCAATCGAGCGGCGAAAGCACGCGGCACATATTCCCTCCGCAATCGTGGCACTTGTTGTTGAGCGTGTCCAGCATTGCGTGGATGGGGAATCTCTCTATGATGCGATTTTTCCGGACGCACCGGCTGCAAACCTCGGTTGCGCTGTCTGTCCGGAATATTACGCCATGGTAACATGTGTGCCGGAACATTTCCAAGTACGCCATGCGTTTCGCGTGCTCCGTTACTTGGTCTGGTGCCGTCTCGATAGTTTGTATGGGTCGACACATCTTGATTTCTAATCCGGATGCTTTCGCTGGACTGGACCGTCGGCATTTCGGGTGTCGTTTTATATTTGGCCCTATCGGTGGTTTCTTGTAAGGGTAAGGGGGTTGGATGGCGCGTCATCGCTGTTACTAGGAATAGTTCTTGTTTTTGTTTCCCACGCGAGCATTTGTTCCCGTCGCCGTTGAGTTTACAGTACGAGTGGCGGATGTTGTGTTTATCATAAGTGAATTGGGTTCTTTGATTATTGTGATCGAGTTCGCTTCCTTCGCGTGCTTAATCTTATCTACGTGAACGACTCGGGTTCCTTTCTTAAAGTTTATTCGTACGTTCTTATCACCTAAACATTCTGTTATCTTGAACGGTCCGGTGTACTCGTCGTCAAATTTCCCTTTGCGTGGTTCTTTCAAAAGGAAAACGCTATCTCCCACGGAAAAGGTCCTAGTATTGAGTTTCCGGTCGTAATACGATTTTGAACGAATTTTAGCGGCTCTTAGGTTCTCGCGGGCTTGACCAATAGTTTCCAATATCTTATTTTGAAGGTTTGATAGATAGTTCGCGTAGGATTCATCCGAGGAGTCGTACTTCTGGACGTCAGATGAAGGGGTTCTTGCTAGCGAACCGAAAACTAGTTCATGAGGTGTGAATAGAGTTCCTTCGTGAACACTGGTATTATAACTGAAGGTCGCGTAAGGCAACCATTCATCCCAGTTTCTTTTGTTAATGAAATGTTTTAGGTACTCGGTTAGTACATGGTGGGAACGCTCAATGGAACCATTACTCTGTGGGTGGTATGCCGTTGTCTTAAACTGTGTGATTTTGAATTTCTTGGCTATGCTCCTCATTAATGAACTTAGAAAATTAGTTCCCCGATCGGTGAGAATTGCCTTAGGTGCACCGAATCGACAGATAAAATTTTTTATGAATGCGTCGGCGGTGTCTATCGCGGAGGCGGATTCGATGGGGATTGCGAGGGAATATTTTGTGAGGAGGTCTTGGATGGTGAGTATATGGTTGAACCCGTTAGGAGATGTGGGAAGAGGACCAACAATATCCATGGAAACCTTGTCGAAGGCTTTACCGGGAGTATCTGTCAATGTCATAGGTTGTCGTGTTTTGACTCGAGATAATTTCTTTTTCTGGCAAGAGAGGCAAGAGTTTACGTAGGTCTGTACGTCCTTTTTCAGTGTTGGCCAGTAATATTTTTCGCGAATACGTCGGTAGGTCTTAGTGATGCCTTTATGACCCGCGAAGGCGGAAACGTGATTTTCTATTAGTATGTCTGTGCGTCGGTCTGGGGAAGGAATGGAAACTTCATGGGAACACGCGAAAATTTGGACATTGGTGGTAGAAAATAGGTCTAATAAAATTTTTTGTATTGTAGGCCAGGAAGTGTCGTCTACTGCGGATTTGGAAATGCTGAAAGATGGGAGTTGGAGTTCGATAACGACGTCTAATAAGGATCTGCAGCACTCGAGAACGTCCTGATAAGTGGCTAGGTGCAGAGAAGAGGGTTTGGTGGGAAGCAGGATTAATTTCTTTGAACCGTAGTTCGAGACTTTGGCACGAAGGAGAGTGGCATGTTCAAGAATTGGGAGTTTGTTGTTTAGCTCGAGGTCTATTGTGCCGGTATCGATAGGGTGTCCGTCCATGGAGATAAAGCCTACCAAATTGTCATTTCGCATAATTAATCGGTCTCTGGTATAAATTAGAATGCGCCTGTTCGTTGACGTCATCGGTGTGTTTAGAGAAATGTTATCGTCGCTGTCGTCGTCTTCGTCGGCCATTGAATCGGTGTCGCTGGGCGAAACGGGAGTGGGATGGATTCCTCGCGATAACGGGATTGGAATGGTGTCGCGTAGCGACGGTCTTGGAGGAGGAGTTACGCGTAAGGGGAGACTATGAATTGGAGGTACAGTGGTCGGTGAAAGACGAGGTTCCAGAGATAACAAACGTGATGGCGGCTTGGGCGTGCTGATTAGCTGGCGGTTCTGAGAGGCGGCCGCGGACGAATGGCTATCGGGTTTCGCGGATCGGGTAGGAATGGCGTCGAAAATGGAGTAGGATACGGTAGATAGAGGCGAGATTGATATAGGATTTCGAGACAACGCGTCTGCATTCAAATTTGTTTTACCGGTTTTATAAGTTACGCGGTAATCGTATTCAGCTAATTTTAAACGCCAACGCAGAAGGCGTGACGTCGGGTCTTTCACACTGTTGACCCAGACTAATGGTTGGTGATCGGTTATTAAATTGAATTTGTGACCGTAGACGTACGGTCTGAAATTTTGTACGCAGTAGACTATGGCAAGGCATTCCTTCTCGATAGTTGAGTAATTTAGCTCTGCTCCGTGTAATAACCGAGACGCGTATGCGATAGGTCGATCTTTTCCCGGTTCGCCTTGGCTAAGAACTCCTCCTATGGCATAGCCTGACGCGTCTGTAGTGATATTGAATTCGCGAGAGAAATCCGGATACTGCAATAAAGGTTCCGTAGTTAAAATTTCGCGCAGAGTATTAAACGCAGACTCCTGTTCCGAACCCCATTCGAACTTCTTGTCCTTTTTCAGGAGGATAGTCAATGGTTTAGAAATTTGTGAAAACCGATCTATGAATCGGCGGTAGTAGCCAGCGAGTCCTAAGAATTCGCGGACGCTTTTGACGTTCTTGGGACGAGGAAACTCTTTAACCGCTACTATCTTTTTGGGACACGGCTTTACTCCGTCTTCCCCGATGACGTGGCCAAGGTATGCGACTTCGCGATGTAAGAGCCCACACTTTGAGGGTTGTAATTTTAAGTTTGCTTGTCGCAACCTGCCAGCGAGTTTCTCGAATTTGATTTTGTGCTCGGTAAGACTTCGAGCATAAATGACAATGTCGTCCAGGTACACGAATAATTCCGTGCCCTAGAGTCCTGTTAGAACGTTATCCATTAACTTCTGGAAAGTGGCGGGAGCGTTTCGGAGACCGAAAGGCATTCTTTTAAATTCATAGTGCCCATATGGTGTAGAAAATGCCGTCTTGGCCGCGTCCTCGGGTTCCATGCCGATCTGATGAAACCCGTTCGCGAGATCGAAGACGCTGAAATATTTTGCACTCCCGAGCTGGTCCAAGATTTCTAATATGCTTGGCAGAGGGTATGCGTCTGGGATCGATTTTTCATTTAGCGCACGGAAATCGATTACCATACGCCAACGTTTGTTGCCGTGCTCGTCCGGCTTCTTGGGAACAATCCACAAGGGGCTGTTATAGGGAGATTCAGAAGGAGTAACAATTTCGTTCTCCAAGAGTTCTTTCATTTGTTTATTTATTTCCTCCTTGTGGATTGGTGGATATCTGTATTGTTTAACGTGAATCGGCATCTCGTCTGTCGTCACGGTTTTGTGGCGTACGGCGTGCGTTTTTCCCAAACGATCCCCTGGGAGATGAAAGAGATCGTGGTGATTTCGAATGATTTCTTCGACGTGACGCTTCTCGTCCTCGCCGAGGTGACCAGTGCTTATTATGCCTGATATCTCCTCGATTCGCGAGGCGAGAGAGCGTGATTTAAGAGAACCAGTGGATATAGAAGATATAGTAGAACTCGTGTTCGAGTTGGAATTTGAATTGACATTGGAATTAGAGCTTGGATTTAATGAGTTAGAAAATTGAATTGACTCCGCGGAATCCACGATTTCCTCCACCTCCTCCAGCTCCATGATCGGCATGGGGAGAGTGATATCGGATTCCGTCGTGTTGATAACCTTGATGAAAGTTTTTCCGTCGGAGATGCGTGCGAGGCAATGCGGGACGAGTACACCGTTCGTTAGCTCGCACCTCGGTACGTAGCCGAATTCGGGGCCGGTGGCGCGCATCGCAATATACGCAGAGGTTCGTGCCTTGACATGACACGTATTTAGATTTATGAAGGGAATTTCTATCCCCTTCCAAGAGACGCAGTGCCGGACGTAAGAGATTTCCGCGCCTTTCGAGAGAAACGCTGATCCCAATATTCCGTCGGTAGGAATTGGGAATGAGTCCGGGACAACGTGAAATTCTACTGCGGTCGTTTCGACCGTGAAAGTGACCGTGCCGAGCGTCGGAACGTGCCCTTCCGTGATACCGGAGATATTTACGGCTTTATCGGTATCTATTAACACGCCGGGTTTTAGAAGTGAGAACTTGATTATATTTGGTTCGGCCCCGGTATCTACCATTAGATTGGCTTCGCTGTGAAGCTCAGGGCAAGCTACCCGGACGTGGGGCACGGTGGTATCGGACCTTAATTCAATTCTGGAGACGGCTCGCGGTTCTGCCTGGGCTCCTCTTGGCTTATTGCCTGAACTCGGTGTGGGTCGCGGGGGTATACTTCCTCCCGTCGAGGGTTCGAAGTGGACGGGAGGCTTCGCCCGTTTCCCGACTGGGTTTCACGTGCCCTGTTGTTGAATTCTCTTTTTCGACATTCGTGTATGTCATGGCCCGGCTTTTTGCAATAATTGCAAAATTTATTTGGTGATCGCAGTAGAGGTTCCGGTTTACGCGAGTCACGATGGGGCGGCGTGTATACGTTGCTAGCTCGCGAGGTATCGTTTCGAATGGCACGCGAGTCATGTTCGGATGCGTGCCCGGACTGATATCGGTATCTCTCCGGTGTCGGGCTTCTGTCGTATCTTGCGGTGTTGCTGTCGCGATAGGGCGAATAAGATCGCTCGGGGCGGCCGTAATCCGATCGCTGATTATAACGTCGGGACAAGTGTGAGGCGTGTTCATAGGCGGCCCTATCGGTTCGGGATTCGGTGAATCGAACTTGTCGCTCTGGGCGAGCGTAGCGGATTTTATCAATTTCTGCTTCTTTATAAAATTCTGTGGCCTCGTCGAAAACGCGGTCTATCGAGGCGTGGCGATACGCGCGCACTTCGGAACGGAGGTTTGGTGTTAAGGGGGCCCGCACGAATTTGACCTTGACTGTCACGCCATCCTCGCGATGGTCCTCGAACGGCCAGTAGGGAAAACAGATTGTGGAATGGTTAAAATTTTCTGTGTGGAACTACGTCGCGTCTACGACATATCGGTAAGAAGATTGAGTAGTAGCGGAAGAGAGAAACGAAAATTGAGAGAGAAAGCTAGCGACTAGACATGGTTGCCACATATCCTTCGCCTCACTGTTGCCATGTCATCAAACTCGTAAATGTACAAGCGTTTCGTGAAACTGATTCCTGCCTCATGAGCCCGATTCAGCCGACCAACACATGCTAACACATACATTTTCACGGGCGCGTAAATGTAGGCAGGACTCGTTGTCACATTACTCCTGCAGTTTTTATTACCCCGCATTAAAAATTAAACAAAATTTATCATATTTTTTTACGAATCTGAATGATGTCGAATCTGAAGTCAACAAACAAACAAATACAAATATACAACTAAAGACTAAATGTAAAATAAACTTGAATAATATTATATAATATTTAAATAAAAGTTTATAGCGATTTCCAAAGTTTACCGAGAAGTTTTATGTACGTATATAAACGTATATTTATATAGAACACAATCACAATAAAAATAATTAAATCTTTGAACGCTTCAAGTTACACGCACAGCATGAAACAATTCTAATTCTTTCCGATATTTACAAGGAGATTCCAGAATTCGAATCCTGCCGACTAAATGCATTTTTTTTAAATTTCATTATGTTTATCATTGCATATTTATACTATTAATTCCGTTAAATTGCATTTTGAATTACAAATAACATGTATTTATTTTCTAACAACAGGATTATTTACTATTATTATATATTAAATAATAATCAATAGTAATTAAATAGTAATAGTAATTTATATATTGAATATATATATATTAAATTTTAAGAATTCTTCATAAATATTTTGTGTTAATTTTCCGGATTTTCAAGAAGTTACTATTACGTTTATGTGATGTGACATAAGTTCATCTACCTTTTTTGAACAAGTACGGTCTTTCCATATTCTACTTCTGTTAGAAAATAAATACATGTTATTTGTAATTCAATTTAATGCGTGAAATTTAATCGATTGAAATGAATAATATAAATATGCAATGATAAAACATAATGAAATTAAAAAAAAAGCATTTAGGTCGACAGGATTCGAACCCTGTTCGTCCGGCACTAAACTAGACTCGCTAGTGTCACGCCAAAACGACTCTCCTGACAATCTGGAAAAAATACGCCATTACATACAAAATAATGAAACTCGTCAATGTCTCGAAAACTATTGGCCATCTACTCCTATAATGGTATATATTTGTGAACAGGAGAACGAGATCTATAAGTGTGCAAAGTTTCAACCGAATCGGTGACCCGAAGGGTCGAAAATATTTTATTTGGCAGAAAAAGAAGATTTTTCGATTTGTGTCATTCGATACAAGCCTGACGTCACGCGATGTGTAGCGAAACGTGCAAGGGTCAGAAAGTTTTCAAACTGACGCTCCAATATTGCAATGAGCAATTTGTAAATGGTCAATTGTCTTTCCCAAGGGTTCAAGCTTTGTCTGTGCAGAGGCCAAAATTCGAATTTCTGCCTCAGAGGCGTGTAATTTGCAATATTCGTCAGCATGCGGCCTGTCCCGAGTCGTTCGAAGCAAGCATGACGTCACACGATGCGAAGCGAAACGTGCAAGGGTCAGAAAGTTTTCAAACTGACGCTCCAATATTGCAATGAGCAATTTGTAAATGATCAATTGTCTTTCCTAAGGGTTTAAGCTTTGTCTGTGCAGAGGCCAAAATTCGAATTTCTGCCTCAGAGGCGAGTAATTTGCAATATTCGTCAGCATGCGGCCTGTCCCGAGTCGTTCGAAGCAAGCATGACGTCACACGATGCGAAGCGAAACGTGCAAGGGTCAGAAAGTTTTCAAACTGACGCTCCAATATTGCAATGAGCAATTTGTAAATGGTCAATTGTCTTTCCCAAGGGTTCAAGCTTTGTCTGTGCAGAGGCCAAAATTCGAATTTCTGCCTCATAGTCGAGTAATTTGCAATATTCGTCAGCATACATATCGTACATACTGTCACGTTGCCCGCGTTTTCCCGATCCGACGGACGGCGAAAACTTGGGCAACTTCGGGTTTTTATAGGCCGTGAGGCCGGGCCACGCATCGGCCGCGCGGTACGTGGTCTCGTAGACTCGACTTCCGCGAAATTTACTTTAGTTATCGGTTCTTCGAACGGGCGCCAGGCACCTCGGGGTGCCACGCGAGAAGTTCGCGAAATTTCGGTAAGCGGAACGTAATGTCGCGTCTACGAGTGTCGCGCGATCTCCTGGATAGCGAGCCCGTGGCCAGGATTCTACGAAGGGAATACGGGACGTTCCCCGCGGCGGGAAGGTTTCTCGCAATAATTAGAAGCGGTCTTAGGGCTTTAACAAACGTTTATTTAACGAAGATGTTATACACGGCTGCCGGGAGATATCCCGGTAGCGTAGAGAGAAAAGCCCGCGCGATAACGGTAATATTTTCCGGCAGCTTTTCGGCCGATCGCGCTATTTCGCTCGATTCTAGTCTTGTCGCGTCGAACCCGGCCGCGGACGCGATGGACGGCGTCCCTTCTGTACAATCTTTCGAGCCTACTTCGACCGAGTTCCGATGTTATACGCGATAGGAAAATTCCGTGTTGACTGTAACCGTCGGCGCGAGTCGGACAAACGCTACGGCACGTCGCGGCGTCCCACCGTGGACTTTCTCGAAGGTCGTACTTTATTTAGGATTACTCTCCCCGCGAAAAATCGGTGGCGTATCGGATCCCCCGCGAATTCGCGACGTCGCGTTACAAACCCGATCCGTACGCTCTCCCGACCGACGATTCCGGGCCCTACGCGATTTACTTTACGACGCGATCCACGGCACCTCGGAAATACGTCGTACACGACGCGAAACACAGGTCGTTCGCGAAAAACGTTCCCGAGCCAACGCGAAATAATTACACGATATCAATCGTAATACGAAAGCCTGATCGGCACTTACCGCTCGGTGCAGCTGGCTTCCAGGTTTTCCGGCAGCAGTCTTCCGATCACGCTTGGTTCACTCTTTCTTATTTACGACTTTAGATCAAAATACAATCGACTATCTCGCGCGACAACGTTCGGCACAGTGACCTATTTCGTTGTTGGCTCGGGAACGCGGAAGTAAGGCGTCCCCCACTTTCCTAATTTCTCCCATCCCCGCGCGACGCTCGGACCTATCGCATAATTTGGCGCGGCAGGGCCGCGCCCGGCGGTCCTGGGCCCACGGCGTTCGGCAACCGGCATCGATGTCGCCCTCCGATTGGTCCATTCTCCCGCGGAGACAGAGTCCGAGCCAATCCCGCGTCGCACGCATTCCTTCGGCGGGTGAGGCAGCCACGAGGTGGAGAAGATGTTGGCCTCCTTGTGCGAAATCCTTCGTTGGCTCCTCCAGGCTGGTAAACCCGGGCTCGGCTTCTCCCTCGTTGTTTTCGTGCGGGAGCTCCTACGGAACGTCGCGGGGAGCGCCTCTCCTCGAGGTTTCCCGCTAGCGGCCGGATAGGAAAAAGGGGTCCGGGTGCCCCTGGGACCCGGATACGATCCTGGAATTCGCGCCGCGCCAAGTGGCGCGACGTTTAAAAACGCATTAGCACTCCGCCCTTGGTCTTTTCGAGATCGACTCAGGGAGAGCGCTCGCGAGTGCCGCACGCCAATGCGTGATCGGAAAAGTGGCCCGGTCTTCCGCTTCCGGTTCGGAGGGACGTAGGCATTTATGCCACGTCACAACTCCTCCCCCCCCCCGGAAGAGACCGGGCCATCCCGGCGGCAGCCACCGATCAGGCTTTCGCGGGCTCGGCAACGAACGCTCTTCCTTCGAGAGACTCACGGTATTTTTAACGACAAGTCCGAAATAAAATTAAACATAACGTACCTGACAAGCACCCTACACCAACAGTAAACTACCACCATACTTACAATACTCGCTCTGGTTCCGGGCGAGCTCCTCGCTACCGGCCGGCACCTTCTTATTCGACATATCAAACTCTTCTTTCGCTGGGGGAGTTCGAGGTGATTGGGGGATCGCATTACCCAATAACTGATACCGGTTGTTATTTTTCTTATAACTCTTTAATATAGGTTCTTTGGTCATGTTTTACTTAACTTATCTTAAGGCTAGTCCCATTCATTCTCGTACTAAATAAAAAAAATATATATGCTCTACGGCCCCGCCCCCCGCGACATTCGTACTATAACAAACAAACAAAAATTCTCTCATTCCCCATACCGTTTAAATTATTTTCGAGTTTTTACATACTAATTCAGTCTTGATTCCTCCGTCTTATTGGCGGTGATAAAAAACAACAATACTTCCTGTAATAGGCTTAATTACTACTTAGTGTTGCGGGACACCCCCGGCCACTATTTGGCAACCACCAAAAAAAAAAAAAAAAACTCGAAGGGCGCGAGCTCCTCCTGCGGCAGCTCGTCGTCTGCGTGGGGCGGTGGGGCGGGGCGCGGGGCGCGGACCGGCAACTAATACTTCGCTTTGGTGTATGAGAGAGGAGATGAGATGCGGGAGCCAAAAGAAAATTATTGCCCCTATTTACCCGGCAGGCTTACTTTTGTTTGGGGTAGCCTATTTGCGGCCCCACGAATGGTGGGGGCCTCCGGCTTTCCAAGTCTGGCCGCATTTTGGGCAGGACTGGACCGTATACCCAATCCGCCCACACCGAAAACAGAAGGTTGTCTCCGGTGCCGCGCAGAATCTATGTTTGTGGCCGTGGCGGCCGCACCGCCAGCACCCATTCTGGCGGTCGATAGGTCCTTCCTCGAATATATTGGCGGCCTTAGTGGACTCGGAGGGTGGCAGTGCCTCTTTGGGCAAGTCTCGCAAAGCACGGGGCGGCCTGGGTGTCCGTT